>CM028349.1:29143791-29609750 GCA_016618105.1 Dendrobium huoshanense | reverse complement strand
TCGGCCTACGATCAAGCCGGATGCTGTAAGCTTCCCTCGCCTCCACCTTTTGCTTCTATGATATCATCGTTAGGCGATCGAAGACGGATGAGCCGAAGAGGAGAAGAGTCGGGATCGTGACCTGCTGCCGAAGAGGAGAAGAGACGGGATCGCGTGTGACCTGGGATGAAAAGTCGCGGCTGCGTGGGAATTATTAGGGATTTAGGGTTATACGGTTCAGTAAGAGCCTCTTTTAGCCGTGGATTGTGAAACCAACGACGGACAAATCGTGATTTTGAACCGTCCGGTTCGATCGAAACCGTCCGGTTCACCGGTTTTACGGTTCAACCAGCGGTTCGTCCGGTTTTTAGGCGGTTCAGTGCTGAAGCGGTTTACAGATTCTTCCGGACCGGTCAGCCAGCTGGGTCACGGTTCAACCGGTTGAACCGGCCGGTCCGGTCCGGTTTTCAAAACACTGAGTAATATAGTTAAAAACCTTCAATTCTGCTCTATTTGGAATCGTGATTTTTTTTTTAGCTAAATTAATTTTATATGATGCATTTTAAGAAAATAAAAATAAATTATTAAAAAGATGCATAAATATTTATCATTTTTTTAAAGAGGATCATATTATTTAGAGAGGATACTCTTCTAATGATAATGAGCCTATGCATTTAAATTAACTATGGGGGCTTATGTTAGAGAATTCCTATGATAGAGAAGAAAGGTCTAATATAAATTATATCCTCAAGAATGATATGATGTAAAAATGTTGTGGAAAAAATGATTATGATATAAAGGTGTTCTTTTTATATATGTAATTTCATAAGAAAAGATAAGAAAAGAAATACAATGAGATAGGACTGAAAAATCTTATCATAACCTATGTAAAATATTCAAGTGGTCAAGTCAAGAATCGAGTTTGATTGGTCTTCTTAGGGACAAAGCTCCTAAGATTAAGAACATTGGAGGTGACCTCCAAGAAATACTCTTGACAAATGAAACTTGCTTCTGCCTTGATTTTCTCGTGTTAATATTAAAAGAGAAATATGATTTAGAATTGTTATCCTAATTGAAAGTCCACGCTTTGAAATGAGTCAATCGATAAGGTACATAGTGGAATACAACAACCAAGTCAGATGACTGTCCATCCATATATAAATCTTATGCAAAAAAGATTTAATCACTAAAAAGTCAAAAGGAGAATGAAAGTGCTCAACGGGATAATTAGTAGATGTACAGAGCCCAAGTAAAGATACAAAAAACCTAGTTAGGACTTTATGGATTGTATTATCCATACCTATCATGCTTAAAATCACTTAGCTTCATGGATGTCTACTCCAGGTACAATCAAATAAAGATGGATTCCACGGATGAGGAGGCAATAACTTTTCAAACATATAAAGGGTTATACTATTATTATCTGGTCATGTCATTCAAGCTAAAAAATATTAGAGCCACATATTAGCACCTCTTGAATAAGATTTTCAAGGACCTTATTAGGCTCATAATAAAAGTATATATTGAAGATTTGTTAATGAAAAGTCTTAAAAAATCTTAACATATATCTGACTTGGAATAGGCTTCCACCTACTACAACACTATAACATGTGACTCAATCCTTGCTTTTAGAGTCGTTTCAAAAAGCTCTTAGGGTTCATGGTAACCCACCAAGGGATTGAGGTCAATCCTCCAAAAATTAAGGCACTAAGGGATATGCTTCCCCTAAGAAATATAAAGAAAGTTCAAAGATTTAAGGAAAGGATTGCAGCACTGTCACGTTTTTTGGCCAGCTCAGAAGACAAATATATGCTCTTCTTCAAGATATTCAGAGGTGGTCGTAACTCAGGATTCTAATGAACTAATAAATGTCAAGAAGCCTTCGAACAACTGCAAAAGTATTTGGCATATATGTTACTATTGTTTAAACTAATACAAGAAGAAAAGTTATACATGTATCTAATTATTTTTACCTATACTATCAGTTTCATCTTAATCAAAGAAGAGAATGTTGTACAATATCCTATTTATTATGTCAGCAAAATTGTATCCAAAATATAAGAATGTTACCCTTTAGCTGATAAAACAATATTGGCATTAGTCTACTTAGCTAAAAGCTACGCCCATAAAATTAGGGTTTATAAAAATCTACCATTGAAAAATATCCTTCAATATTACAGAAAAATTGTCAATTATTTATGATTTTTTTTTCCGATGATTAGCATTAATTTTCTGGTGGTTTTGAAAACTACCGGTGGTTTTTTTGGAGGCTCATAAACCTCTGGTATTAAGCACGTAGAAAACAAATTGCATAAGTCAATTTTTGGCAGTTAATTTTATCGGCATCTTTCCGACATCATACACAGCCGATAATTTTTGGCGGTCATAGTGGCGGTAACCGCCTGTTAATTACTGATGGCTTACCAGCCATTTCAAATGCCAGTTTTACCGATGGTTCATCCGCCAGTTGATCGTCGGTTGACTGGCGATTTACCGCTGATATTTATTAACGGCTATATTAAAATTCTGAAGATTAAAATAAGCATATGGTATTGAAGTTTCTGGCGATCAAATCACCGATTAGCCACTAGAAGCCCGTAGCATTTAACAAAAATTAATAGCCCCCGTCTCTATTTACTCCATTTTCCATAATACATGTACATAATTCAAAACATATATAACACATAAGGCTAACACGCTATTATAATCAACCAACATAAATAGAGTCCAAAATCTATATATATATATATATATATATATATATATATATATATATATATATATATATATATATATATATATATATATATATATATATATATATATATATATATTCAATAGCAAAACATAATCAACATCCATCTTTAAACTACTGATATATTGATCTTTTTTGCTCTAATCTGAAATAGTAAGGTGCTTTGAGCTTCATTATTTTGCAATTGTTGGTTGTTATTAACTCTAGATTTATTTGTCGATAGTACTCTTTAATGTCCATTCTAACTTTGACGTTATCCTTACTCTTACCTTTAACATTCATCGTTGTATTAAAGATATTATCCATGAAGTTCTTCTCAATGTACATAACATTTAGATTATATTTTATCAAATTTAGTCTTCAATATGATAATGTTAAGGAAATGAAGCATGTGTTCGATCAAAATATTTTCATGCTTCAGCATCTGATGGATGAGAAAGAACACAAGTGTTTGTTAATTTTTCCTTATGCCATCTCATATGATATGTTGAACTCATTCATGCATAGAGCTGCTAAAGTCTTGGAATGATCAATAAATAAAATAAATGAAAATATAAAATATCTTTCTTTTGATGACATTATTTTCTCGAGTTTGGTTTAAACTTCTGTTGCATCATCCTTATAGTATAACATACATTCATTGACACAACAATCAATTTTTATAACAGTGAGATCCAACTTGGATACTAATTTCTTCGTTTGGTACAAATTTGACGGGGTTAAATTATCCGTTGTATTTGTTTCCTTGAGAAGAACAAAGAAGTCATTAAAATAATCAAATGAATATTATATTCAGTTTTGATACTTAACATCCTCACAACAATTGATAATTCTGAATGAATTTTGCAACCATCCCAAATTAGTTTTTGAACTGGGTGTAGTAACTCAAAAAAAATTTTAATTTATGTGTTTGATGACTCTTCCACACTAGCTCTTAAATTAGAATCAGCTACATTAAAAATAAGTTCTTCATACAGTCTAATAATTTGATCTTCATCAAATATTTCAAAAGCTGTGCATAAACTGGCATGAATATCTCTATGTAGCTTGTACTCACCATGTGAGTTCCAAATCCAATAGGCTGGAATAAATCCCTTATGATATAAATCAATCTTCACATCATCGGGCATGAAGAATGCTTATTTTTTGTGTTTCAAATATGAACATCTAAATATTTCATCGAACATAAAAGAATGTAGTTTAGATATAACTTAAATAAAAGTCTCAACTCCCTGCATAAATTCATCTGTCAATCCTCTTCGGCTTGGTAACAATCTATTACATATAATATCTCTATTCTTAGATTGTCATTTAGATGTTAAAGAAAATGTTTCCAACATAGTTGTGAAATCAATTATTAGAAGATATGCAGCCTTAAATCTCATTTAAATCTAAAAAAAAAAAATATTATTTACTCTTCTAACCGGGTAATCAAAAGGCAACCGTTTTATGTGTTTATTTTAAATCAATATTATCCTTCTTTTTTAATGACTAGTATTCTGCACCATAAAGCATTACAGGTCTAACCACCATCTTATATAATTTTCCCTTAAGTTTGAGGGGGGCTTTTCTATTACACAACAAGTTTGAAACATTCCTCCACTTTAACCATCCAACTTGAATTGTACTAATAATAATCCTATCTATTTCACCATCACTCAAAATAATAGACCCAATATATTTAAAATATATATTCTTATTAATGACTTGATCACTCAAGGTCATAATCCCTCCACAATAATTCAAGTTTGTCTTCAACTTTCACTCTCGTCTTTTCAATAAGAAGAATATATCACTGTTAGCAGAAACTCATGACATCCGAATTGAACACTTACCTTCTTTAAGCTTGAAAGTTTACATATTCAAGTATGATAAAATAATCAAACTATAAAAAAGAAGCAATATGTACAAAATAATAGCATAGTAAATCCCAAGCTACTCAATGAGCTTCAATTTGTTTTGAAAGAAGATGTGGAATTTAGGTTAACGAGAATTTCTTCTTTTTTTCAAATGATGAATGGATCAACAAAACAATGCCAACAACCACTCACCAACAATGGAAGGATCAACGCATTATCGACCAAGAAACAATTGTGAGCTCTAAGAAAGCTAGCTCAAGCAGTCATGAAGAAATTAGAAATAATTTTTCGGGAATAAGTTTAACCAATATATAACAATTTTTGCTTAAATATCAAAGTTTATTAAACATTGGGCTTTTAGACTTCTAAATAATGTAAGCCTCCATAGTGAAATTACAATGCTATATGGAGGATACTCTTGATTAAGGAAATATGTATGAGAATAGATGGTTACCCTTGTCAAAATTTTATGGTACAATTTTCCAAAATTTTATTGGAAGAATTTTAACAAATGGTAAGGATGTTTTAGCTATAAGACTTATAATGCTAAATTAGGCGTAAACTAGATTTTGTCTAATAAATAGATCAATCCATGAAAACTTCAAAGCCAACAACGAACACATATATGGAATGGTTATCCTTCATACTAGACTTATAAAAAATGATTTAATAAGGTTACTGAGTGGATCTTTACTTTTGATGAGAATTTTGTTGATGTAAACCTCCAAAATCCTCTAAATCAATAAATATCATATGAAGATCTTCCTTTTTCTCTTTATACTTCTCCATGAACCTCTCAATAAATATATGACTTTCATAGTAGACCTACTTGACATGAATCCAAATTATGCTCCATAACTCTCTCCCACAGTTTTAAAGTATCACACATTAATATTAAAATGTTTTGTAAAAGAAAAAAAATTCAAACCTTCGATTTGGGGCGTTGTCGGAGTGCTCGATCGATGGGTTTCAATGGTAGAGTGCGAGCATGATCGACGGCTGGAGTGAGGGCGAGATAATCAGCCGGAGTTAGGGTGTCGGCGGCTGAATTTCTACGGATGCAGTCGAAGGTGATCACGAGCACGAGCGTCTAGAGAAAAGGATACATGAATAAATAAGGAGGAAGGCCCAGTTTTGAGCCAATATTAAAAATTACTTAACACTGGCGGCATGGCCGCCGGTAAAAAGCTGCAACAAAAATAAAAAACTTGCGGCCTACCCAGGAGTTATTATATCGCCGATATTTTCAGTGGTGTATTATTAAACACTATCAGGTAAACTACTGATTAATATCGGTGGTCAGACAGCCGGTTTAACCGCTATAATTATCGCTGATAAATGATGATTTTCTAGTAGAGTAAAAATCAGAAGCATCTTCTATAATTTTTTTTAAAGAGAACTTTATAATGTTTAAATCCACCTTCACCAATGAAATTACAAGATGCGTCAAGAGCGGAGGTGAATTAGATATTTAAAAACTTCTTTAAATAAAAGAAATATCTTTTTATAACTTTATGCGGAAGCGAATTTCATTCACAATAAAAAGGTAAGTAATCAATTTCAACAACGCAATTAATCGTAATAAAAATGAATGCAAAAATAAAGAGCGGAAATAATAAAGGAAAGAATACACTGATTTATAGTGGTTCAGTCAAACCATGACCTACATCCACTCCCCGGAGGCACCCTCCGAGTATTACACTAAACCTTTAGTGATACTCCTTTAGCCCCCACAGCTAGGCGGAGAAGCCCTTACAAAATAAATTTCACCTTCTCCGGTTTGGCGAAGGAGCCGGGTCCTTTAACACCAAAGAGATATTTTTCTTCCCAAAACTTCCCTTAAGACGAACCTTGATTCCGATGGTACTGAGGTGCAAGCTTGCCGGAGCAACCGTGTGAAATCTCCTTCACACTCCCTTGAAACCCTCTCCAAGGATCTTCTCGCTCTCTCAACTTCCACCCTTTTCTCTCTCCCTTTAAAGTTGTCTCTTTAAATTTTCTCCAAAAGAATGAAGACACATTTGCTGTCAAAGACTTTTACAAAGTCTTATGAGAGTGATTAAATAGAGGGCTAATTAAACCCTTAAAAAAACTCAATTCAGCCGTCAAATATCGTACCGTACGATCACAAGACCATACAGTATGATTTGCAGAAATTGACCTGTTAGTACTGTACGATGTCCAATTTGTACTTTACGAATAATTCAATTGCCTATTCGTACTGTATGATGTATGGTACGATGTGTTGTACGAACAGTTAAAAAAAATAGTTCGTCCAGGACGAAGCATGAGAGGCCAAGATCATCTCTATTGCTCATACAATACAATGTAGTTCGTATAGTACAATCAAAATATCAAAATTAAGTTATTTTGATTGAATAATCAATGGATTAAATTAGGCAATATTTTAAACATCGTACAGTACGATTTTGATCGTATAATATGATTAGAACACCTTTTCAAATTCAAATTTTTGCCTAATTTAATGGACGGCGGTCTTTCTAATTATAACAGATCATACAGTATGATGTGATATTCATACAGTACGATTAGTTATATTTTAAAAATATTTTTTTCAGGAAAAATAAAATATTTTAATTAATTTCTATTACACTAGATTGTACAGCACGATACAAATCATATAGTACGATATATAGAAAAATGAAAATATTTAAAATTATTTTTGCTCCCTCTATGTGTGTACAATCAACAAATTAACATACATTATTATAAGACTCGACTCAAGAAATAAAAATTACAAACTCATTTAATATAACCAGTTCTACACAATCTTGAGCCTTGAATCTTTAAAGAACGGTGCATGATGTACCTGAAATATTAGTCAACACAAAAATAAATATGCACTACAAATACTAGGATAAATAAAAAATTAATCAATATTATTTATTATCATCAAAATCATAAACTCGAAAACCCGAGTCACAACAATCTCCCACTTTTTGATGATGACAAATAATATTGGTTGAATTTACAAATTAAAAATGTTCTCCTAAACTCCCCCTCACTAAAAAAATTACATTAAAAATAGGGAAAAGTATTTTTTTTATTTTATATTATTTAAAGCTAAATAATATCAAAAAATAAAATATAAATATAATCAACTAATATATTCTCCCCCTTTGACATTAGCAAAAAGAAGATATAAAATAATACATAAAAATAACAACATAATAAATAAATGAAAACATAAAATTATAAAAAAAATAAAATATACTAAAAATTAAACACATAAAAAAAGTAAATAAACACACAAAAACACATAAAAACACATAACCACAACACACAAACAAACCTTGACATGCTTATACCTTATCGTCTTGCTCCCGTTCTGATGATTCAGAAGATAGGTCTGCCCAGGAGATTCTTTACTTTTTATCTTTTTCCCATATTACAATAGGTTTATTCTTACTATTTTTTTTTGCATGAAGAGTTTTTAAGTTGGGGCATTTAAGCTTCAAATATCCAAGTTTTTTACACCCAAAGCAAGTAAAGTGAGACAAAAAATTAGCATTTAATTAAGCATAAATTTATTCTATTCTACTTCATTCAGTAAAAAGAATATTAATTTTGACTCCATATATCATACATGACGGTACAGAATAGCCAGCTTGAATCATATGCCATATTTGATAATCAATTGATTGCAAAAAAGTTGACATACAAATTTTTCAGAAATTATAAGAAATGTTTTCAAATAAAGGTGGTCGCGTAATTGAATAGCCTTCCACAATGTTACGATTTCCAAAATATGCAATGATCAATTTTTTTAAGATTTTCTAAAACACTATTTTTGAAACCTGCTTTGATACCAATTGAAATTACAAAATGCGCCAAGAGGGGGTGAATTGGATATTTAAAAACTTCTTAAAAAAATAAATATCTTTTTATAACTTTATGTGGAAGCGAATTTCATTCACAATAAAAAGATATGTAATTAATTTCACCTACACAATTAATCGCAATAAAAATGAATGCAAAAATAAAGTGCAGAAATAATAAAGGAAAGAACATATCGATTTGTAGTGATTCGATCAAACCATGACCTACGTCTACTCCCCGGAGGCACCCTCCGAGTATTACACTAAACCTTTAGTGATTCATCTTTAGCCCCCACAGCTAGGCGGAGAAGCCCTTATAAAATCACTTCTACCTTTTTCGGTGTGGCGGAGGAGCCGGATCCTTTGACACCAAAGAGATCTTCTTCTTCCCAAAACTTCTCTCAAGAAGAATCTTGAATCCAATGTTATTGAGGTGCAAGCTTGCCGAAGCAACCTTATGAAATCTTCTTCACACTCCCTTGAAACCCCCTCCAAGAATCTTCTCGCTCTCTCAAACTCCACCTTTTTCTCTCTCCCTTTCAAATCCTCTCTTCATGTTTTTTCCAAAAGAATGAAGACACAATGGCTGTCAAAGACTCTTATAAAGTCTTATGAGAGTGCTTAAATAGATGTTTCAAAAAACCCTAAAAAAACTCAATTCAGCCATCAAATATTGTACCGTACGGTCGTAATATCATCTAGTACGATGTGCATAAATTGATATGTTAGTACTGTACGATGTCCAATTAGTAATGTACGAACAGTTCAATTATATGTTCGTACTATACGATGTCTGGTACGATGTGCTGTACGAATAGTTCAAAAAAAAAGTTCGTCTAGGACGAAGCTTGGGATGCCCAAGATCGTCTCTGTTGATCATACAGTACGATCCATTTAGTATAGTACGGTCAAAATATCAAAATTAAGCCATTTTGATTTAATAATCATAGGATTAAATTATGAAATATTTTAAACATCATACAGTATGATTATGATCGTACAGTACGATTTTGATTGTATAGTACGATTAGAACAACTTTTCAAATTCAAATTTTTGACTAATTTAATGGATGGCAGACTTTCTAATTATAACATATTGTATAGTATGATGTGGTGTTCATACAGTATGATTTGTTATATTTTAAAAATATTTTTTTAGGAAAAATAAAATATTTTAATTAATTTCTGTTATAATAGATCGCACAATACAATACAGATTGTACAATACGATGTATAGAAAAATTAAATTATTTAAAATTATTTTTTGCTCCCTCTGTGTGTGTGCACGATCAATAAATAAACATACATCATTACAAGACTTGACTCAAGAAACGAAAATTACAGACTCATTTAATATAACCAGTTCTACATAATCTTGAACCTTGAATCTTCAAAAAATACTAAATGATGTACCTAAAATATTAGCCAACATAAAAAAAAATATGCACTACAAATACTAGGAGAAATAAAAGATTAATCAAAATTCCAACCAACCCACAACTCTACTACTGGCCCACGCTTATAAACTTGGGCAAGGGCTGGGTAATCCTGCGGACCAACAAACTAGTGGGCCAACAGACTAATGGGCCAGGAGGTGTTAGTGGGCCAGCAGGCTAATTTCTCTTTCGGGCCTGATTTTGACTTGAATAGTCCAATTAGAACATTTTTGGGGTCCTCAGAATCATTTTTTAACATTACAGGCCCAATTTTGAGACTTTCAAAGCCCAATGGAGCCTTTACAATCTTTTTTTAGCCATTCCAAAGATTTTTGAATGAGATTTTCAACAATTTCTATTCCAACATTCACTTTTTTTTTAAATTTTGCGTGTTACGACATTCAAAAATGGGGGGATAATTGATACATCATTAAAAAAATAACTTATTCGAGTATGAATCACTAAGTAAATAGGAATGGGAAACTACTAAAATTAACTCCATGACTATCCAAACTTCAATTTAAGTAAAATTATAGTTGAATTAAAAGTCTCAAAAAACAAACCCAACTACACCAAATTCAATTCACTCTGATCCCAAATGGGTCCAAATCAATTGTCTTAAGCACATTTAGAAGGTTTAAAGCATAAATTGGATAATCATATGATTTCCGAGAGCTCGATAAGACAATTCCATTAAGCCCAATACCACAAAACCATGTCATAATTAAGACACTCATATGCCTAATAAACAAAATATGACCAAGGGAATAAATATTTTCCATCCATTCAAAACACTCTAAACTATCTTTGATCTTCTCATTATTTGCTAGCCATACCACTCCTCAAAAATTATAAATAGACCCCTAAGAAGAAGAAGGAAATGAAGAAAAATATGAGATCTTTATTTCCATCAAGCTTTTCTCCTCGACCATCACTCGGAGTTTCACCCGGCCATTAAACGTCACCAAACTTCTGCCTGTCATCATTCTTCCCACTATAGGAAATTTGCTAAATACCAGTGATATTTTAGATGGAACTACCGTTCGTTAAATTGATGTTTTGACCACCACTATTAACCGGCGGTTCAATCGCTTGTATTAAATGCTAAATTATTAGAATTTTTGGCAGTCAACTGACAGCCTTCGAAAATACCATCGGTATTTTCTTTTTGTGTCAGCTTTTACCAGTGGTTTAGCTACCATTTTTAAGTAAAAAGTTTCTAGCAATTAAAACCGCTAGAATATTGTCGAAAAGGGCCCTAAAATTGAACACCTCCTCCCTTCTTCCATATTTCTTCATGTGGCTCATTCTCTTTCATCTAAATGTCTGTGTCTTTGTCGAACTATGCTCGTTCGTTTGGTCAACAAAACTCCGGCCCACCGAACTCTGCCCACGCCTTCACCTTGGATGCCCTCACTTGTATTTAACTTCCCTAGCCTGAGGTGATCTACATACATCTCCTTATTTTTTCCTTTTGTTATGGATGTTCTCAGTAGACATTTGTAAGAGAATATACCTTGGTTAATTTATACTATTTATTGTTGATATTCTTCTTGTTGATATGACTAGAGAGGGTGTTGAAAGTAAACTTGAATTATGGAGGTCAACCTTTGAATCTAAAGGTTGGTTTTGAGAAATTCTTAAGCCCATATCATTTTTCTTTAGTCATGGTTGTTCTCAATAGACATTAGCAAGAGGATGTACCTTAGTTTATAGTTTTTGATGATGATATTATTCTTGTTGATAAGACAAGATAGAGAGTTAAAAGTAAACTTGAATTATAGAGGTCAACTTTAGAGTCTAAAGGTTTTTGCTTGAGTAGATCTAAAATTGAATATATGAAGTGTAATTTTAGTAGTAATACATCTAGTGAAGGGATTGTGGCTTTGAACGATCAAGTCATTAATAAGGGTACATATTTTAGATATATTGGATCTATTATTCAGAGTGAGGGTGAAATAGATGGGGATATTATCAACAGAATTCAAGTTGGATGGTTGAAGTGGAGGATGCATTAGGCTTATTGTGTGAAAGAAAAGTGCCCCTCAAACTTAAAGGAAAATTTTATAAGATGGTGATGAGAACTGTAATGCTTTATAGTGCTGAATGTTGACCATTAAAAGAGAAACATACCACTAAGTTAAGTTTTGCAGAGATAAGTTACATTAAATGGTTTTGTCGCTTAAAATGGTGGCCTTCCGATGACCCGATTAGAAAACTAGAGGTATTAGATTTGACTTATATTAAGAAAGATAGATGTATACCTAAAAAGACTTGGCTAAAAATATTATAAATGATATTTTTTTATTTGATTTAAATGAGTTTTAAGGCTATATCTTTTCTAATAATTCATTTCACAACTATTATATTTAAATGAGATTTAGCTGCCAAAAACTTTGATACCGAACTACGTGAAGTTGCTGCCAATTTTTTTTGTTTTGCAATCAGTAATAACTGACAGTTTTTACAGCCAATTGCTGGCATTTTTTGCACCAAAATTTTTTAGTGGTTAACCTATGATTTTGATTCATTAATTTTCTTCTGTACGAGCCACCGAAAAATCGCTAGAATATTTTGCCGCCAAGAATTGGCTACCGGTAATTTACATTTCCAACTTTGTTTAAAAAATTGTCAAAATTTTTCCAAATCATTGAAAAGTAGATAAAAATGATGGAAATTACCACCGGTAATGGGCGATTTTCCTATAGTGTTCGCTCATAGTCGGACTTCCTCCCGTCGTTAGACTTCTGCCCATCGCTCGAGTTCTACCTTTCGCCGGACTTCTGCCTGACCGCCGCCCATCATCAGACTAGCTTCCTCCTATTACTGACTTTTGTTTATTATCAGACTTCTGTCCGTCGTTGGACTTTTACCTGTTATTAGACTTTTTCCGAACCATTTCCCATTGTAGAACTTACGTCAGACTTTTGTCTGTCCCTGAATTTCTATCTATTGTCAGACTTCCGCCCATCGCCAGACTTCCTCCCATCTCCGAACTTTCACCAGTCACCGGACTTCCAAATGTCATTGGACTTCTGATCATAACTGGATTTTTGATTGTCGCTGGACTTTCACTTGGCCATCGCCCTTCATCGAACTTCTGCCAGTTGCCGGATTGACTCCCAGTCATCAGCCGTCACCAGACTTCTACCTAACCGACGATCATCGCCAAACTTTTGTCAGATCACCGACCCACATCAGAATTCTACCCAACTCTTTAAATTATTATAATTTCATCATCTCCGAGTTAAAAGATAGACCAAACTTTAAAATTTTTTCAAGTACTAGTGTAATAATTTGATTTGGCCAGACTTAGTGGTTTTTCCCTTCTCCAGGTTTTCCACATTAAAAAGTTCTTATGTTTTATCTCTCTCATTTATTATGTATAACACTAAGACACATTATTCTCTCACTCTACTATGGTGTATATTCTAGCTTGCAACATATATATTTGTTGCGTCCAAGAGTATTCACGGTGGTAGAGAAATATAAAATTAACGTCTTAGCATTGTATGAAGATCCAGCATGCAATCAGATAAGAGATAGGGTTTAGAATTCGTAAGTGACACCAAGATTTTTACGTGAAAAACCCCTAAAAATGAGGAAAAACCACAGGGTCTAGCCCATTTTGAATGAATCCAATAGTATTGCAGTTAATTACAAATGAGGCCCTTCATTGTTGGAAGACCTTAGCTTGATATACAACTTATAAAGTACATTACATGATGAGATTACAAAGAATCATTGCTGATGTGTTAGTTTGGTCGAAAGGACTATAGTCGATGGACGATGTAAGTAGGAGGGATAATTTTTGGCGGGCGACGGAGGTCAGAAGGATCGTAGTCGGCGGGTGACGGAGGTTAGAAGGACTAAGTCAGTGGGTGACGTAAGTCAAAAGGATCGTAGTCGGTAGGAGATGGAGGTCGGAAGGACCGTAGTCGGTGGGCGACGTAAGTCGGAAGAACTATAGTCGGCAGGCGACGGAGGTTAGAAGGACCGTAGTCGGCGGGCGACGGAGGTCGAAAGGACTAAGTTGGTGGGTGATGTAAGTCAGAAGGACCATAGTCGGTGGGTGACAGACGTCAGAAGGACCGTAGTCGGTGGGCGACGTAAGTCGGAAGAATTATAGTCGATCGACGATAGAGTTTAGAAGGACTACGTCCGGAAGAGACTTAGCGATGATCGGAGGCCCGGTGTCGGGTAGAAGTCAGACGTTAGTTGACGGTTGAGGATAACTCAGGCGTTAGGTGATGTTTGGGTAGGACTCTGACATCACTTGGAGTTTGGGTGAAACTCCGATGTTACTTGAAGATCGGGCGGTATTCCGGAGTCACTTGGAGGTCGGGCAGAATTCCGGCGTCACTTGGAGGTCAGGCAGAATTCCTGTGTCACTTGGAAAGTCAGACGAAATTTCGGCATCTAGTGGAACTCAAACAAAATTCTTGCATTACTTGGGTAGAATTCTGACGTCTCGCGGAAGTCTGGCAGAATTCCGGCGGTAGTGGTCGAGGAGGAGTTTCTTCCATATCCTTATTCTCTTCTCTTCTCTTTCTTCTCTTGCTTGGGTCCTCCCACTCTCTCAAGAGAAATGAGGGGCTATTTATAAATTTATGGAGTGGCATGACCTGTAAATAGGTGAGAGGTCAGGGGCGAATCAGGAGTGGTTTGAATGGACGGTCGATATTGAGTCCCTTTATTTTAGACTGTTTGTCAGACATTTGAAGGTCTTAATGATGTCGGAATATGGTGATCTTGGGCTTGTTGGATTTGCCTCGTTGAGCTGCTCGATTCGACTATAAGCACGTTATGTTTGGTAACTCAAATGATGGTTCGAACATTCCAACATCACTTTGGGTCCTTGATTTGGACTCATTTGGGCTTGGATTGAGTCAAATTTGGTGTCGTTGGGTTCGTATTCCCGAGACGCTCAGTTTGACTATAAATTTGATGATATCGGATTTCAACTTGATTTTGTCTCGAGATTCATGCCTGATCAAAATAATTTTTTTATGACATATCAATATTTATATTTTTTATTCAAATATCTTTTAATTTGACTTAACCTTATATTTTATAAATTATATATCAAAATATTTTCCCTTATGTTATTTATTTATTTAGGCTAAGGCGTAGTTTACGGTAACTTTTATGCTGCTATTTAAAATAGTTTTTTAGTACAAAATTTTTAAATTTGTTTGAGACATTTAGGTCATTTAAGACAAACTCCCAACTAACAAAAGACTCGAACTCTAGGCCTCTTAGTTGGAAGCCTAAGCTCCCAACTAACATGCCAAAATAAGTTGCGTTAAAATTTTTTTAATAAAAAATATATTTTAAAAAATAAAAAAAGTTATCCCAAACTAAACCTAGGAATAAAGAAGATATCTGAGTCCAGGCTGTTGGGCTTGGGAGCTTGTTTTTTGGTATTTGGGTTTACTTTTGTGAGATCCTTTTTGTGTAGTTGTTATTGTTCTGCATTTTTTGAAGCTTCTTTAAGCTTAGGCCTTTATTTTGTTGGCCATTTTTGTTGTTTTTATCTTCTTATGATGTAATTTTTTGAAGAGGCTAATATACGGGCGATGCCTAAATTTTAAAAAAAAAAAAGAAAAAAAAAAAGTCAAATTTCTTACTTTTTTTTTTTCGACTAATTCGCTTGCTCTTTATTCCAGTTTTCACCATAATCCCGCCGTCAAAAAAATCGCGGAGTGGCCCGTACGAGGAGAGGAGGGCCAGCAGAGAAAGACGTAACGGCTCTGGGTCCCAACCAATAATATTTTGACAGCGAGCAATCCAAAACCACTCCGGCTTTGTAAAACCACCCCGAGACTCCCCCATCTACCCAACATATCAAATCAAACTCAAACCTCCGTCCACTCTCGCTCATCAAACGGCTCCCACCCTCCACTCCATTCTTCCACCATATCAGTCTTGCCTCATTAGGGTTTCGGTACCGAGAGAGAAAGTACAATGGGAAGGGGAAGGGTTCAGCTGAAGCGAATCGAGAATAAAATAAACCGGCAGGTGACGTTCTCGAAGCGGAGATCGGGTTTGCTTAAGAAGGCGCACGAGATCTCCGTGCTCTGTGATGCTGAGGTTGCTGTGATCGTTTTTTCCAATAAGGGAAAGCTCTCTGAGTTTTCCACCGATTCCAGGTGCTTCTCTCGCATTCCTCATCTTCCTTCCGATCAATTGATCGGGAACTCTTTTTTTTATTATTGTCGGGTTCTTTGTTTTTTTAGATGTATATATGGCTTTGATTGTCTGATCTTGATAGTAGGTGGATTGTTGATGTGGCTTGAGTAGTTCAAAGAGCTCGAATATGGGGCTTAATTTGGATGGATATCTTTGGCTTTTCTGTGTGTTTCTCAATCCATTCTTCTCGCGAGTTTATCTATTTCTGTCTCTTCCCACGTGGAAACAGGCACTAAATGAGGAAACTGCTTGATAAGAAAACTGCTCTAGTTTTCAGCTTTTGGTCCTCTTCTTAGCTGAGCTTGGCTTGGTCGAGTTTGTTTCGAATAACTTCATATTTCTTTTTAAATTTGAGAGTGAAATAGTGAAACTTACGGATGTATCCTTTTCGGAGTTTGTAGTTGGAACAGGAGAGGGAAATGCAGGGAGAAGATAGATTCTTGAAGAGTGATACTATAATGACCCAAAAAAAAATTTAAAAGAAATCTTCTGATCCTCTCATAGATCGACACATGAAAATCTTATCCCAAATCAAAACATTTTTCTTTAAATTGAATATTCCATTAATTTTATTTAAGAAAAATTCTCACTAATCATTAATTTTGTTTGCGTTCGTGAGAATTTATATTAATATTGATTAATGGTAATCATAATTGCAATTATTAGCGTAATTACTAGACATTTTTTTATGAAAACCTTTTTTTTTTCAGACCCAGAATAGGAACCAGAAAGTTCTACAATTAGGGAAAAAAACTTTATTTCTTTCTTCAATCTGGTTATTTTATTTTCCCCTTTTTTTTTCCGAACCGCTTTTTCCTATTATAGGAACATGGGAGGCGAGAGAGACTCAGAGTGCGAGTCAGCTAGCGCCGTTTAAGACTTCTTTGGTGGGGAAGCCGTCGCACGTTATCAAAAGGCCACCACGGGCTCAACTTAACTAGGTTATTCTCATTCTTCGATCGCCGTGCCTTCCAGTTTGCCGTTTTCCTCGCTTGTTTTCTCGTTTTTTTGCTATTATTTTAGATTTTTTTCTTCTTCTTTGAATTTGTTCGAGTTCCCTGGTTGAATATTTTCGGTTCTGCTTTAATATTTCTTCTTTTTTTTCTTCTGCTGTTTGAATTTAGAATTCCTTGACAATTTTCCCCTGCTTAAATGCATTGTTTGTTGATTACATATTCTTAATTTTATCACATATTAATTACAGATTAGCATATTTTATCGGGAGTATTTCCTCCGATTTTTTCAGGACAATCTTCTGATTATATAAACTATAAAGCGTACGCCAAAAGAGTTACATTTATATAGCTTTACATTTTTTATCTTTTTCTACTTCAATAATAGTACATATATAGCTACTGTACCGTCTTCTTCCCTGCTTGGTTATGCACGCCATCTATCCTTTTCCATAACTTGGATTTTGGGTGGCGAGAGAACGAGTGATTAAAGTATATTGGAAGCCCACAATACAGTTTGTCTTCTCATTATCTTTAATGTGAATCTTAGTTATAAAATAATAACAAATAAGATAGTCATTCCTGAGCAACTTTAACAAAAATATCTCTTCAAAAAGTAAGCGGCACTGATCACTGGAACAGTAATATTACCAAACAAATAAAATCACTTATATATTATGCTTAAAAACACTAACTTTGGGGGAAAATGAGGGTGAACATCATATATTTTGATATAAGGTTTCGGTGTGAACAAGCTAGCGTACTTCTATTGCATAAAGGAATCTCCGTATTTATGGAATTTGCCATTTGTTTTCTTTTAGGCTTTTGTATCATATCCTATGGCTTATACGGCAAACGTGATACCTATGCAATGACGTGATGCATTTATATATATATGTGGTCGGGAGTTCGACGTACATTTATTGTGCTTGTGATTAAATTTTCAAGGACGCATGCGTGCATGTTCATTTATAGATGTTAGAGAGAATAGAACTATCAGGATAGAGCCCCTAAAAGCAAGTAAAACTGCTAGTACAGGCGTGTGTTCTTTGCGCTATATCATTGGATGTGTGGGGGAGCTGTAGGGATTACAGGAAAAAATTTTGTGAAGAACTATGACGCAGTTTTGCATTAGAAGGTCAAGATAAATAATCAAAGAAAACGACATTTTAATTCTGAAAATATGGGACGATATACTGTTATTTTAGAATAAAAATGAAAATGTGTCCTCTTCTGTTTTATAATAGTTGTTTTGTAGTTATTGTTTATTTTCCCAAAAAAAATAGTTATTGTTTACATGTCATATGAAATGTCGTATTTTGATCATTTGTCTTTCACGCTTACCCATAAAAGCGCTTATAACAAAACAATTTTTTGGGGGTTACATGAGAAAACATTAATTGTGTTAGGAGCTTTTGATGTAAATCGTGAAGTTAAAGTAATCAAAAGAAAATTTTATTTTATTTAAAATATAAATTATTTATATAATTACTGTAAGACAACTATTTTATTGATTATTCTATAAAATGGCATTCAAAAGTCATTTATTTGTCCTAAAACAAAGTTTTTGCTGTATTTTATTTTTTCAGTCAAATGTCATTCTCTTTTGATTGTGTGCTTCACACTCTTAAAATAAATTTGTATCAGAAAACTGGAATCAATGTTTTTTATTTGCGTGAGGTGATAAACTGGGCCAGCTATTGATGCAAATTTTGTCAGTACAATATAAATTATAAAAAAAAAGAAAGACAAATGTATAGAAATTGATGACAATATAATTTTATCTAGGGAGAAAAATGAGTTTGAATGTAATTTTATAGTATAAAACTGTTACATATAAATGTTATATAAATGTTTCATATTTTTGACAAAACGTTCTCTTCTTTTGATCATTTATTTTGTATTTTCTACACAAATTTGTATTAGGACCTCCTGACCTAGGGTTTTTTTCTGTTAGGCCGTGGTGTTTTAAGTAATATTGATCATGTAGATACTAGAGATGATTGAAAGATCAAGATTGTCTACTGGGTTCATCTCCCCTAATTTCTCTACCTTAAGACTTTAAACAAGATGTTTAATAATAAATTGGAGATTAGAGACAGGTGTCTTGTAGGTTATATTTACTCAGCTCTCCATCATAGTCGTTTGCAAAGATGACATTGATAGGTTGTAGATAAGAAGTTCCTTACATCTTTAATTTATACATCCTCATCAGATTTCCCCCATGTGATCAACACTATTGAAAATGTCTATTGTAGATAAAAAGTTTTTGTATAAATCGAAGGTCTATTTCCCCGATCTATAAATATAAGATATATTTCCTCCGATCTCAGAAATTTTGCCACTAAATATTTTTTATCGAAGGAATTCTCGTCAAATATTTGTTAATTGAAATCCTTGCCTAAATCATCTGAAGTATGCCCTCCTCATTCTCTGGGTCTCTCGTTTTCCCTAATCATTAGTTGATCCTCCTGTCTTGAAGGCCCTAGTAGCCTTTTCCAACTCCCTCCTCTCTCCCTCTCCACAGTTTATCTTATCGACGCTGCAACATTTATGTTGATGTGTGATGTATAATTTTCATCGTAAAGCACCGATTGCAAATTTATTTTTGTGACAAAACCTTCATTTCTATTGGTTATTTGTAAAAACCATTATCGTAAATTCACCTTATAAAGATTGCGACATTGTGATAGATATTATGTCTACAATTTGTTGGAAATATTGCAACCACTGTGAGTGGGCGAATAAGTATATTCTTTTGATCCTTGAGGACTTCATAGAAGACCTGGCTTGGGCTCCTTTTTTAAGGGTTGCCTTCTTGCCTCTCTGATTTTTTCCTTTTGATTATTGTATTAGGTAGGATCATTGGCTCATTAGATTTTTCTTTGAATGTTATATATATTTTTTTTATTATAGAGAGCATTTGATCTTTTAAGGACATGTAACATTTTTATTAATTAACGGATATGCTCCTTTGTGAGTTTTAACTAAAAAAAAGTTTATCACTTAAGACATTTGTGAATGCTTTGCAAAAATATTTCAAGACTTTTTATTGTTATGTAAATTAGCTATGACAAACTTCCAATTGAAAAATCTAATGCAAAATTGTAGGTTCATCACCTATGATGCACGGACACGGCAACACGAACACAGACACGAGACACGATTTTTTTTTAATATATAGGACACGAGTATGTCGCGAACACGACATTACTATTTTTTTATATTGTGTATAGATATTAATGTAACATCATATTAAAAATGACAAATAATAATAAATGAATGACATGATAATTTATCTATTTTATAATATAAAATATTTAGTACAAAATATCTAATATAACCATAAAAATATAAGCAAATAATCACTTACTACAACATCAAACATTCTACTACAGGAAAATCATCTATTAATGACGGAAATTGATCATTTTCTGACGGTTTTCAAATTTATTGTTAGTTTTCTGGGAGAAAGAAATTCGCCAGTAAAACCCCGCATAGGAAAATAAATTACGACGGCATTTTTCGACGGGAATTAATTCGTGCAGCTTTCTGACGGAATTACGCATCCGAAAAATTAAAAACAAAAATTGCTGGCAACCCGCTTGACCTCCCGGCGACAGCCCGACAAGCCCGCCATCCAAGGCCGCACAAGTCCGATCCCACCTGCAGGCCCGCGCTAACCCCACAGACCCATGTGCGCCCCTGTCCGACAGACCAGTGTGGGCCCACACTAGGCCAGTGTGCGCCCGCCGGGCGACCCTCTCCTGCGTAGGCCAAGTGTTTCGAGCCTGGTTGGGTTGGGGGAAGTTTCACACCCCCAACCAAATTGCTGAACATGTAAATGTGTTTCGAACCTGGGTGGGTTGGGGGAAGTTTCACGGACATGTGCCCGACACGGCTTGGACACATGTCGAACACGACAGACATGTGTATGATTAAAATAATATTTAAATTAAACTATATTTTGATATAATATCAAGTTATTAAATAAAATTAAATATACTAACTAATTTAATTAAAAAAGTTAAATTAATAATTAAAATTTAAATAATAATTTTTAATTTAAATCTTTGTACTTAAATTAAAGAAATAATTAATATTATTTTTAATCATTTTTTAAAATTATTTAAATACTTAAATTTTAATTAATTTAATTTTTTTTTTAAATTCCACCGAAAAATTGAAAAAGCCGTCGGAAAATCTACCGGAAAATTCCATGGGAAATAAGCCGTCGGAAAACTGCTGGAAAGCAGCTGGAAAATTAACTGCCAGAAAGCCGCCGAAAAATACCACCGGTAATGGGTGATTTTCCTTTAGTGTTCAAACTTCAACAACTAGGCTTAGCTTCAGAGGTTTACTTTTGGCCTTCATCATGAAAAAGATTTGCAGTAGTTTATTGGATATCATACAATGAAAGTTAGTTCTTCTTTGTATATATTTACTTCTCTAGTTTGCTAGTTCTCTCCCATAATATTTATTAATTCTCTAATCTAAATCACAAAAATGTATCTATTTACTTCTATACTTCTCTCATTCTCTCTCATAATTATTCATTGGATATCATATATTTATAATTAAAATAATTTTATCATAAAAAATTAGGACATGTGTGTTCTAGCCATGTCCAACAAGTGTCTCAGCCGTGTCTGAAACGTGTCCCAGCCATGTCAGGTTCAATTTAAATATTATTTTAATCATACACTTGTCTGCCGTGTCCGACACATGTCCAAGCCGTGTCGGGCACGTGTCCGTGTCCGACACTACATTCTCTCTTTAAGAGGTGTGTCGGCGCATCATATAGTTCATCACTAATCCATCAAGTTGTCAGAAACTCAATAAAATTGATCATTTTTGTTATAAATCAATCATAAATTTGTGTTGAATACAAATTTATTGAAAATCAGCAAAAACAAAAACAAGCAAAAAATAAAATTTTTAAAATTTACACCAGAAATTAAGATTTATCACAATCCTAAATCCAATAACACTTGATGTCAGTAATAACAAACTATATAAATTATCAATAACAAATACTATGCAGTGAAAAATTTTTGTTCATATTATTAATAACAAACACAATGTTAATAAAACTTAAATGTATGAATTTATATATTATACATGTTTTAATAAATGTCATATTGCTAATGTTAAGATGCATTATTTAAAGGCATACATGAATGTGAATCAATAAACTCATTCATATCATTATTCTTATGTGTCCTTCTAGATATTTCTACTTGTGTATGTACTCTCTCTCTCCCTCTCTCTCTCCCCGGATGTTGCAGGCCATATTATAAAAAAAAGTAGGCACATTATAATAATGAATTGAATTTATTATTATTATAATTTATACTTAAATCCAGTTAAAATGCAATCATCGTTAGCATTAAAAGATATAAATCCATCACAGTGTTTTGCCAATCCACCCACGTACCTTCTCCATAAGGCAGTATGGAATATGGATGTGCGCTCATGGTCATCGACCTTTTCAAGTACCTCTGTTTCAATTGTTAATCATTTGTAATCACAAAATCTAAATTTTCATTGGAGATGACTCTTCACCAAGCTAAGATGTCCTCAGAGTAAGACACCATTTTTGTAACTTTGCACACCTAACTTCAAACTAGAGGCATATGTTTTTACCACAACCTGGCGAGCATGCAAATTAAAGAATAGTACCATGGTGCTAGTCAGTAGGCTATAATGATGCAAAACTTATAAATAATAAAATATTTCAAACTTAAAAAAAAAATGGTAACACTTAAAGAAATAAGATAGATATTCCACCAAATGTATATACTTCCATTACATCTTAAATGTCTCTCAAAGGCATCTATACCTCTATCCAATGTCATTTTATAATTTTGACTACCTGATTGGTGGTTTTTATTTTATTAAATATATAATAATTTAGATTGGTAATATAATTTAAATAAACAAAAACTCTTTAATCAACATCTGACCCGTGAATTTCCTTAAGTAAAAAAAAAATCTAAACTCTAAAATACTGAGACGCGTTTTGGTATAATAGTCGGAATTTCATTAAAGAAACTCCATAGTTAAGTGTACTCATCCTAGAGTAATCCTGGGATAGGTGACCTCCTGATAAGTTACACAAATTGGATAAAATTGTGGGGCTCTTAGGTCAAAGCAGACAATATATCGATAGTCCTTAGGTAAAAGCGGACGATATCTCGATAGTTAAGAGTTTTGGCTGTTACAAACGGTATCATATCAATACACCAGTTGGAATATGAGAACTAAGTGTCATAAGTCATCTCTTGAACCCTATATGAAACTAAACGTTGTGGCGGGAGTCACCACTTAAACTTGTTGGGGCCACCTCTAGAATATTTATCTGCTTGGTGGATGAGTCTGAAATAAAGATACTGACGAGGATGACAATTTTTTTTTTTTTTTGGAGGGGGGAGATTGTATACTCCCTTAAGTAAAAAAAAAAAAAAAATTAAACTCTTAAATATTTAGGCACTTTTTAGTGTAATATTTGAATATTCATTAAAGAAATCTGTAATTAAGCTTGCTAATCCTGGAGAAACCCTGTATAGGGGACCTCATGGGAAATTACACCAACATGACAAAACTATAAGACTTTTAAACTAAAGTGGATAATATCTCAATAGTTATAAATTTAAGTTACTACAGGACCCACATTGAACGACTTTTAGGCCACTGTAATAAAATAATTCTATGTACATGTCCTCTAGGAGTCACATTTATAATTTTGTTTCCCTCCAAAAAAATGATTAAATATTAGCACATGTATAAATAAATGATAAAGTTCTATTAATAAAAGAAAATGAGGTAGAAGATTATAATGTATTAATAATTTAATTTATAGAATAAATAAATTAGTTTAATGAGAAATAATGCCAAAGTTTAGTAATGTTTTAGATTATAATCTCTTAAGTAAAAAGAAATTAAACTCTTAAATATTGAACCGCCTTTTGGTGTAATGGTTGAAATTTAATTAAAGAAACTCCGTAGTTAAGCGTGCTCATCCCGGAGAAATCCTATGATGGGTGACCTCCTGGGAAGTTACGCCAACAAAACAAAATAGTGAGGCCCTTAGGCCAAAGCGGATAATATCTCGATAGTTATAAATTTGGGCTATCACATGACCCACATTGAACAACTTTAAGGACATTGTAATAAATCACATTCTGTGCTCATCCCAGGAAAATTTAGGCTATCACATGACCTCTAGGAGTCACATTTATAATTTGGTTTCTCCCAAAAAAATGCTTAAATACTAGTGCACAAGTATAATAAATGATAAAGTTTAATTAATAAAAGAAAATGCGGTAGAAGATTATAATGGATTAATAATTTTATAGAATAAATAAATTTGTTTAATGAGACGTAATACCAAAGTGTAGTAATATTTTAGATTATAAATTAACATATATATAGTCATCTGAAGTTAATTGCCGCTAGAAGTGTTGCTAGATTCTATTTCTTTCAGCACTGTAGTGATCGCACCTACATATATTATAAGAGCTACCTCTTAATGCAGACACCGTGTTCATTGTCACCTTTCAACTCTTATATTCATGTGCATGAAATTTATATTCATTATTTATTTTTCGATCTTGGCTTATATCAAGCCTCATAATCCTTTGAATCACATTCAAATCTATTGAAGATACTTACAGTCTGTGTGTATATATATAAGAATTGTGTGGCCACATCATACTTAAGAATCACAAAAACTTATATGATTTTTTCATTTTTCTTCTTTCAAATATTTGACGTGATCGACCATTATGATGCATGCAAAGGCTAACATGATTTTTAAAAATTAAAATACTATGTCAACATGCATTCATTGCCATCATCATTTCTCAGTACCCAAGTTTGCTTAGATGAATAGCAATCTAGAAAATAAATAATAAAATAAAATCCTACACTTTATAAATCCTCTTAAATTTAATGCATAGCCATGTAGAAAATTTAATGTTATCATCCATAAATAAGTCTTAATTATTGTTCTTTTATCAAAGGATATGATGACCAGAGATTTTTCATGCCTCTACTAATTAATTATAAAGAGTAGCAAATAAAATATTTTTTAAAGTCTCATTTAGTATTGATTATATCTTTTGATTTATTACGAAAATCTATCATAATGTTGAAAATATTTTTAATGATATTTATCATGATATGTACCAAATTAATTTGTGTTGTTGTATCATATCAGTTTGCTAATATGGCAATTACTAAATAATATTTTTCTTAATCTAATTATTGTTCTTCCCTAAATTAGATAGCCTAATATAAATATCTTCACCATGGATAAATATCTTTAATAATGGGATATCATTTGTTTAATCTGATATTTCTTTTCTGAGGAATTCCCACTAAAAGTTCTTCTCCCTCCTCCCTCTTCTTTTCCGCTAATCCTACAAATATAGAACACATCAATCACCTCTATCACAGATGCTCAGTACTCCATAAATATTTAACTAGAGATTAAAAATATCCAAGAGGTTTTTGCTGCTCCTAATCTTAATTCAGTTGCTGCTTGCTAGAGCTTTCAACTCTACTCTAGTCATACTTACATATCTTAGTATTGTTGGGCCTTGTATCAGTTTATTAGTTTATATATAATCCTGAATCACATATTATATATTTAAATTTATCCGATATAAGGATGACATTCTTGTTTATTAACTCTCTTTCATAATTTTTTTTTTCATTTTACGTATTTCGCTTTTGTGTTGGCTTTTTGTGACATCCTTTTGTAATGTTAGTTTATTTATTAATAAATATTCTATTTAATTTTTTTCTTGATTGCAATCTAAATGTATAATTTCAAAGGTAAGAATATGTGATGATAATCAAATTAAAAGTGTTATCCATATTACTCTATTCAAAATTATTTTAGGTGCTCCATATAATATGGATATGCTAACCTACCATATGTGCAACATCCAAATAATATTATAAATGTTAAAAAATCACTAGTGATCTAATAATATCTATTATCATTGAAAAAGATGTGTTTCTTTGACGTGTCAAAGATGATAATGCGATCCTCCTGCAAACTCTTTAAGTCATCAATCAATGGCCTTAAAAGTACATTGATGTTTTTTGCTTAATTTAGTCAGGGATGTTCTTAATTAATGGATATTTGCAAGAGGATTGACCTTGGTGTATGCTTCTTGTTGTTGATAAGACTAGAGAGGGTGTTAAAAATAAACTTAAATTATTGAAGTCAACCATAAAATCTAGACTCTAGAGGTTTTCGTTTGAGTAGAACTAAAATTGATTACATAGAGTGTAATTTTAATAGTAATAGATCTAGTGGGGGGATCGTAACTTTGGACGATCACATGCATCATTGATAAGAGTACATATTTTAGATATCTCGAGTCTATTTTCAAAGTGATGGTGAAATAGATGGTGATATTACTAGTAGAATTCAAGTTGGATGGTTGAAGTGGAGGAAAACATCTAGCCTGTTTTGTGAAAGGAAAGAGCCCCTCAAGCTTAAGGGAAAATTCTATAAGATGGTGGTGAGACTTGCAATGTCTTATTGTGCAGAACAATGGCCATTAAAAGAGAAGCATAAAATTAAGTGTTGCAAAGATGAGGATGCTCAGATGGATGAGTGGTATCAGCCTTATAAACAGACACTACAGGAAAATCAACGTTTACGGGCGGCATTTTCCGGTGGAAAATGATCAATTTCCAACGAAAAATGATCAATTTCCTTTGATTTTGTAAATTTCGGCGGCTTTCTGATGGCAAATTTGCCGCCGGTAAAACACGCTTAGGAAAAAAAATTGCGGCGGTATTTTCCGGCGACAAAAATTTTTAGCGGTTTTTTGGCAGAAAAAAGCCGCCGGAAAAATATCAAAAAGTAATTAAAAAAATCTGCCCACTGCCTAGCCACCCCCGCTCTGCTCGGTTGCCTGCCCGAGCTCCCGCCCTGCACGTAGCCCGCCAGGAGTCCTGTCCGCTGCCTACTGCCCGAGCTGCCCTGCTTGACCGGCTGCCTGCCTGCTGCCCGGGCGCACGTCTAGCCTGGGATTCCAATCGAGTCAAGTTTGCTAAGTATAACTCCGCCCAATCATTACGCTGTGAGGGAAAATGTGTTAATATGCTTATTATTTTTTATTTAAACTATATTATACATAAATTATAATTTAAAATAAAAATAAAATATTAAAGTTAATAATTAATTCAATATGTTATTAAATTAATAATTAATTAGACTAAGTTATTAAATTAATAATTAATTAAAATTAACTAAGAATTATTATTTAAATAAAGTCGCCAGAAAAATTAATCAAAATTATAAATTATATTAGGAAAAGACATCGGAAACTCCGCCGGTAAGCCGCCAGAAAACCACCGGTTATTTTTTTGAAGCATTAGACCGTCGGAAAGCTGTCGGAAAATTGTCCTCTGGTAAGTTGCCGGTAATTGATGATTTTCTTGTAGTGAGAATGCAAAATGAGTATATACGTGAAAATTTTATAGTAGCTCTAGGGTAGATAAGATTAGAGAGTATTGTCGCCTTCGATCGTTTGGTCACATAAAACGTCGGCCTTCTAATGACCTGCTTAGGAGAGTAGATGCATTAGATTTGACCTATGTTAAAAACGATAGAGGTAGACCTAAATAAAAAAAAATAATAAAAAAAAGAGGTAGACCTAAAAAGACTTGGTTAGAAAATATTAGAAATTATCTTTTTTATTAGATTTAAATGAGACAACGAAGAAAAATGATTCATGTAGTCGATCCCATGTATTGGCTAAAGGCTTTATCTTGTTGTTGTTGTTGTAGTAGCATATGCTTGTTCAATTCACTTATTTGCACGTTTTCTAGTTATCCAAAAACAATAGAATGTATATGATCAAAATATTTCTAAGCTACACATTCATTAAGATGAGCCCCCGAACTCTTCATCCAACAAGTGATTTTTTCTTATTTCATGTCATATCATCTATACTTTTTCTAGACAATTAAAGCCTTTGAGGTCTAAGTATCAGTGGGAGATAACACAACACTTTATATGGAACATCCGATAAAAGTCTTCTATAGCATCTTTCTTAGGTATATATCATTATTATCTACATATCAAACACTTCAATAGATCATTATACTCTTTATAAATAAAACACAATAATTCTTCCATATATGCATTTTTCATAATCAAGATCAAGAGACATCATCATCTTTTTGGTTTGATATGTATTTGTTGGTATTTTGTTTTCTTCGGGTAAAATTGGTTTACTTACAGATAGATATCAACATGATGTTTATTAATTACATCAAACTCAAGTTTAATATTTAGAAGTTAGGAATTAGTTGATAACTTCAGTTTTAACACTAGCCACTAATGGTTGGTATGCATCATATTGATTGCTTTTGAATTTGGCTGCTAAATTGAATTCATGCCTTCAAATCAAATTCTTTTATTTTGTAATTTTAGGCGCGTCGCATCCATCCTTAAAGCTAAATATGACCCAATATGATATTCTGCTAGAACGTACCACTGATTGACGGATATGTATAGTTTCATCAAACACTATAGGAAATTCAGACATTGCCAGCGATTAGACCACCAATATTAACTGGCGGTTTATTCGGCGATTTTTAATAAACCACCATAGGAATTAGCGGCTTATCATAGCCGCCGGAAGTTTAATATAACTGTCAGTAAATATCGGCGGTCGCCAGCGGTCAACCAGCGGTTAGGCCACCGGTAAAACCGACGCTTTTGACTGCCGATAAGCCGCCGGTGATTAACCGGCGATCACCGGCGCTATGATCGCCGGAATTAACCCGCCGTTTATGCCGCCAGAAATCGTTTCCTATGTGGTTTATACCGGCGGTTTACTAACCGCCGGAAAACCCCGGTATTTTATGAAATTGCTGGAAATATAATAGGAACCGCCGGAAAAAAGCCGCCGGTAATTCCTGATTTTCCTATAATGAAAATCATGGCATTCGTTATAGTACGCCACAAATCCTTTTTTGTATAAATAAGTCTTGTCATCATAAATAATAAGAAATTTTCTATGCATACATTTACATAATAGACATGATATTTCACTATTCTTTCCATTTGTCTATATAAATATTAATCCAAAATCTCATGTTTTTTGTTGTTTTTTATTTTTTTTACTCAAAACGTGTAATTGAGATTGGATTGACTTAACGAAATTCAATTCAAATGTAATAGTCAAGAATTAAGCAAATAGAGCTAATTAAACTTAAAACAATTTAAAGTGCCAAAACTGCAACACAATTTCATGTCTCTTTTCAAACACCAAAGACTGGTTAACACAGGAAACGCTAAGACTTAATTCATCCTTCTAATCGGCTCATTGATATAGTTCTCCCTATTGCCAGCATCTCTACCCTCCACATAATGATTCCTCTTCTTTTTAAGGCCTCCAAGTGGTGCTTTCAGCTTGAACGGCCACAAGAAGTTGTTGGCCTCTTTGAACTGAGGACCCACAGAGAAAATTTCATGGATGAGGTCCTCAATGCAGATTATCTTATGCTTCCCAAGACCCTGCTCAATGATGGAATTGTTGGTTAATGGAATTCTTTGCTTCTGCAATTTCCCATAGCCTCTCTTGTAAATCAATTCTCTCACGCTTTTGAGATTAGGATAAGCCATATGTAACAGAAGGCTCCACCCTCCGAAGCATGTTTATGGTGGCCTTGTTCACCTTCAGGAACACGCCATTGAAAATCTGTCTCAGACGCAAAAGCTGCAAAATCTTATTAGTCTTCGGGTGCATAGCATTAATACCGCCGATTCTGATGATAAAAAGAAGCTTGGCTTCGGGACACACATAGAACCCTCCCTTCAACCTAGCCTCGCGCTTAAGTTTAATTAGCTCCTTTTCCTGATTCTCGTACTCCTTCGCATACTGCTCTGCCCTCTTGAAAATTAACTTGCGGTTCTCGCGGTTCTTCTTGCGCTTCTCTTCAAGCTTCTCCTTTTTCTCTAGAGCCCACTGATCCTCTCTCTTCCGCTTCTTCAGAACTGATTCAGGGATCACGTCCTTCGCCTCCACCTCGGCCATCTCTCCCTCTCGCTACCTCTGTAACCGATCACGAAGTGGCGGCATCTCATGTTTTTTGTTATTACACTATTAGGCAAGAAAACAGATTTGGTAATTAAGGGGCCACTTTGCGATAACTTTTTTGTTTTGTTTTTAATTTATTTGGTTTATGTTTTTTAGAATTTTTTTTCAAAACAAAGCAAGTTGTTTTTCAAACACTCAAAATAACTTTTAGGCATATGTACTTGATTTTCCTTTTTTATTTTATAGGTAAAAATCACCCAGGACATTATTTGTCAATGACCACTACCTGTCATCACCATCTTATACAATATATAATATGAAAACAATAACAATATTTATTTGAGATATCAAATAAATTTTAGTTTTATATTTATATTAATATATAAATAAAACAAAACAAAAAAAAAATCAAAAATAAAAAGTGATCATAAATAGTTATTGAAGTTATCGACCTCAATGCCATTTCTATATATCATTTCCTTAAATCTTGATGAAATTGGTTAGCTTTCTCCATTCATAATAAGATTGTGGGAAAACATAAAGTAGTTTGAACGATAGAATGAATAACGAATGCTTTATGAAAAAATTATGTCATTATATTTTGATATGTACATTTCTTCTTCTTCTTTTTTTTTGGTTAAAATTCACGGAGGGGCCTACGCGTTAATATTAAGAAAAATGATTACAAAGTCCTTAAGGGAGACCATCAGGTCGCTACTGTTCAAAAGAGCTACAAAACAAAACAAAAGAAAACCTAAATACCGATTTTCTCCACTAAGCCAGATTAGATATATGTTTGGCTGTTTTTAAACATGCACACACTCTCTCATGTAACAATTCATATGGCAAAATGGGGTGAGAACATACTAGTGGTGTAATTTAGTAAAGCCGACTTGTAAGTTTATTCATCGGGCTTGACTTGATAAATGACTCGTGAGCTGAGTTAAATAAGCTTATGAGCCAAGTTTAAGTTAGTTCCAACTTAACTTATTAGCTCATGAGCTGACTCGTTTAAAATTTATTAATATAAAATATACTTAAAATATAATAAATTTAATAGTTTTATTATAAATTAAGTTGTTCGAAATATTCCAAATTTTTATTTAAATTCCTTATTTCAAGTAATTTTTTACTATTACTTTTTTTTTATTATTCTTTTTATAATGTAATTATAATAACCGTTTGAATTAGAATGATCTTCTCTATTTCTTAATAATGAGCCGACTTGTGAGCTAATTCAAACTTGTAGCATTAAGCTAAAATTCGATTAAGAATCAAACTTAAGTTCAATTCTAGAGTGGCTTGAACTCGGCTCAACTCGTTTACACCCATACTAGTCTAGTTGTGATATTTTGATTGTGCATCATGAAGATGTAATATTTCTTTCAGGGTAAGATTTAAATCTTTGATCTCACCTTTTAAAATTTATGGCAATACCACTTAATTAAAGGGCAGTTGTTAAAGAAATGTGGTGTTAACTTACCACCTATATATCATTTTCCCTATATATGATATATGAGCATACACATATTGGTAATAAATAAATTCATTATGAGTGTGGAAAGTATTGCACTTTCAAGACTAATATTTCAATTCTTAATTTAAATCTATGCAACCTGTCATGTAAGGAGAGATTTTTGTATGAGCTTAGTTAGAAAAATCTTGTGTGCTTTGTTGAGTTTGTACTTAGTACGTATTTGAGCAACATTGATACTATACTAACTAATAACCAGAACAATATTGAATTAAAGCACAAGGAAATTCGGAGTTAAGCCCACAGAAAAATGTATCATATATAAAAGAGAAATTTATCTTGTTTATAAGGACGTATAGAATATAAAAATTATGATAATTTAGTTCTCATGAAAATTCTCATAGAAAAAATGTATCAAACCAAGAAAGAATTAAATGAAATCATGATAATTTAGTTCTCATGATTAATATTTTTTATGTTTGTAGCATGGAGAAAATTCTTGAACGGTATGAGCGTTATTCATATGCTGAAAGAGCGTTATTTTCCAATGAGGCCAACCCCCAGGTATATATGGAATTTTTGTTTGGGGTAATTTATTTATCAGCCTTCTCTTCTTTGTGAGGTTTTCATGAAATATTATTTGCAGATTTAATGCTGGCTTCTGCATGCACTGGATGAGTGCTAAATCCATGCAAAAATTGCCTAGCTTGTGATTAAAAAATAAAAAAAATCCTGTCAATTAAATGTTCTGAAATTTTTTGTTAAATTCAACATTTGAGTTGGATTTTATATTCTAACTTTATTAGCATGCTATCTGAAACAGAACAATAGATTCAAACATTTCCTGTTCATGTAATCGCAAAAAAATGCATGATGCAAAATGTATTATTGTATGGAACTCTAGCATAGTAGCAAATTACAACATAGCTACATACCATGTTGGAGATTTCACTATCATGTTTAATGTTCTCGCACCAATTTTAAAGTATATCAATTGACATAACATTGATTGTGTCAAATCATAATTTTGAACATGCTAACAAAAAAGTTTGAATATAGAAAATAAATGCACAGTCAGAAGAGATATTAATCTTTATTTTTTTTTTCTTACTTACAAAACATTTCTTCATGTTTTGCAAAGTAATGATACTTTTTTTTTTGTTAAACTCATAGAAGGGCATACTTGTCAATACAAAAGAGAGATTGCAAATCATTAAGGGGATCAAACATCACTACACACTTAAAGAGCTACAATCATAAAGAGAAAAAAATCCTACTAGCATAATATCCCAACTACAATACATAGTAAAAGAAAATAAAGTGGTAGGCAGTAGTCGGACCCAAAAAATAAGCCATAGCTTAAATAGTCTTTAAAACCCAGATAAACATCCATGCCCAAAAAACCAGCCATAGCTCGGAAGTCTTGATGATCCAGGCATAAACTCATAACCTGCAAAAAATAAGCAAAACTGTCCCACAAATACCAAACTATAATAATGACATAATAAATAGAAATATTACCAACCAAGGATACATTCCAAAGGATATGATAAAAGTTTTGCTGAGAAGTACCACCAAACAGCCAAGCATCCAGCCAACAAACCCAATATGGGCAATTAAAAATAAAATAGAATAGCGGACCGACATCAGAGCAAGACCAACACAGGATAGAGTTAACAACAGCCATCAAATTCCATAGATATATAAACAGGGATAAATCAGCTAACCACCCAAGAAGAGCGCTAGTTGGGTAGCCAGATAATAGAGGAACTAAGCAATAAGGAAAAGCACATACCTCAAACAAATACCTAATGAAACTAAATTAAAGGTAAAACAGGAGGAAACTTGCAACGGACTACCTATAACAGGCCCACAAGAAACCCAACCAGACACCGCCAAAAAATAACTCCAATGGCCACAAACCAGCAAAAAGGAGATGTAAAACAAGAGTAACAACCAACATAGGCACACATCAGAACAAGCAAAACAAACCAAACCAAACAAAATTTAAATTCTCAAATAAGGTAAGCCAGCCTTGTCCAACTTGATAAGCCCCCTTAGCATACGTGCTAAATTCGACCCAGACAAATCCTAGAAGGATTCTAACTATCTGTCAAATTTGGCGGCCAATCAGTACCCGAGTTTGCCCCACGAAAGATATGGGTAAGAGAATAATTAAACTTACTAAGACACTACTTAATCTCTTTGATGAGATAGAAATTATCTAAGCTACCGGCATTAGAATTATTAATGATAAAATTAAAAGCATGGCACAATCTCCAACTGAATATCACAGATTGCCAAAGAGTAGCACATGTTTATGCCATAAGAAAAACCCTTGAGCTCAGCAGTGATCATTAACGAACTACTAAAAGCCAAAATAATATTCCCCAAATGATCTCTAATAATCCCATCACCACCAGCTGACAAGTTATTAATGGAGCCATTAGTATTCATTTTACAAAAAGGAAAACAAGGCTTAATCCACCTCACAATCCTTTCCTTCTTCTCATGATTCTGAGCACAAATGTCAATACCAAAACAATGAGCAGTACTTTGACGCTTATGAAAACTTTTGGCAGAGATAAGGTTAACAGAATGTAAATGCAAGATTTTATCTTTCAGCTTAACAATGATGCACCTATAATCCATCCTAATGTCTTTATGTTTAGAGTCATTCCTTTCCATCCAAAGGAACCACATAATAAGAATGGGAATCAGATTTTTAATATGACCTTTGATAGGGGAAGACCAAGAAAGTAAAATAAAGGTAATATCACTATCATAACTGAAGAAGTCAATATTAAAAATCTCATAGAAACACCACCAGATTTTAATGGCAATGGCCCCATGAACAAACAGATGATCCGTAGTTTCAATATTGTAGCAGCTTTGGCAATTTGAAGGAATATAAAAACTTTTTGCCACAATAGAATATCAAACTGACAGCCAGTAATGGAGAACTCTCCAAACTAAAATATAATAGGACATAGATGTATTCTTATGCCAAATAGTAGTACATAGAAAAGATTTGTCATGAGTGGTTCTAAAATTAGTGCACACATTCTTCAAAGCACATTTACCAAAATTAGACAACTTAAATAAAATATAATCCACACTATACAATTTTAAAGAAATTCATAAAATTATATCAACTAAATTATCAGGAATAAACTCTAGTAGTTTGTTAGCATTCCAATTGCCATTCTCAATGAAACTATTCCCCTTAATAGATGCAAGAGTGTGAGACTTTAAATAGTTATCAATAGAGTATGGGCCAATCCAATTATCTTTCCAAAAGAAGATATCACCTTGTACCACACCCCATTGAATATTCTATTCAGCCTCCCACTTGATAGAGCAAAGCCTTTTCCACACCTTGGATTCAGAGCCTTTAAAATTGCATAGATGATGAATACCATGACAATATTTGTGCATCATGAAATTAGCCCATAGTCTTTTCTTGGATCTAAAGAAAAACTAAAGCTTGTAAGAGAAAGCATGCGTCATATCAACCAAATTCTTACACCCAAGCCCCCCATTCATAAAAAATGTCGGAGATATTCTTCCAAGAGAACCAATAAATATAAGAATTGTTGTTCTTAGAACAAAAAAAAATATTGAACAGCCTATCCATACGAAGACAAATGGTTAACGTAGGTTGAATAGTATGAAAAATATAAATAGGTAAGGAACTCAAGATGCTTTTAATCAAACAAGCCTGCCACTAAAAGAAAGAAAATTAAAAGCCTAGGAAGAAAGTTTTTTTTTTAATTTAAGTAAAAATATCCTCAAATAGGTGAGACATCTTCTTACATTTATAAAGAGGGGTACCCAAGTACTTAATAGGAAGAGATTTGGAAGTAAAGATAGTTGCACTGGATAGCATTAATCCTAGACTGATTCACTCTTTTACCCACAATAAAATAGCTCTTATCTTTATTAATAGTCAAACCACTAGTTTTTTGAAATTGTACACTACAGGAAAATCGTCAATTACCGGCGATTTTTTTCAACGGCTTACCGGCGGATAATTTTCCAACGGATTTTAAACGGCCCAATTCTTCAGAAAAATTCCCGACGGTTTTCCTGTGGCTTTACGTGAAGTTTCCGGTGGCTTTTCTGGCGGAGTTTCCGGCGGTTCGTAGTAATTTTTGATTAATTTTTCTGATAGCTTAATTAAGTAATAATTTTTAGTTAATTTTAATTAATTATTAATGTAATAACTTAGTCAAATAAAATATTAATTTAATAACATATTTAATTAATTATTAACTTTAATATTTTATTTTTAATTTTTAATTATAATTTTTGTATAATATAGTTTAAATAAAAAATAATAAGCATTATAACACATTTTCCCTCATAGCATAATGGTTGGGCGGACTTACCAAAATGGACTAAGTTCAAATCCCAGGTAGGACGCGTGCTCGGGCAGCAGGCAGGCAGCCGGTCTAGCAGGGCAGCGCAGGCAGGCCTCCTGGCGGGCAGCGGGCAGGGCGGGACACTACGGGAAAACACGCGTTTACCGTCAGACTTTCCGGCGAAATTTTTTGCGTCATTAAATACGGCGTTTGTATCGGCGCATAATGCGAAGGAATAATAACGAAGTTTTTTTCGGCGCATAGTGCGATGGAAAATTTGCGACGTCCAATGCGCCGGTCGTAACGTCGGATTATAACAGCATTTCATTCTTACCGGCGGACTTTATGGCAGAAAATGTCCGGCGCATTTACCGGCGGATATTACGACGGCTATTTTAAACTCAACGACTTGTAACCTGCGCAAAATGCTCTGGAACACATTCCGGCGTCTAGGACGCCGGAAATTCCGCCGACGAAAGCCCTATTTCCGAACCCGAGCCCGTATGGCTGGGCATTTCATTCAATCATTTCTCTCACATCTCCGGTGTCTCCCTCGCCGCCCCAGCGTCACCCTCCGTAGATCGCTGTCACCAAGCTTTGTAGACGTTCACCGGACGTCGCCAACGATCACCACCTTCGTCGCCGGCGAAAGCCCTATTTTCGACCGTGACTTTCCGCTGCCAAAAGCTTTTTCGCCGCCTCCGGATTTCGTGGATTGTAAGATTTTTTTTATTCATGTTATTTCTTTTTAGACATTTGATATAGGATGCATATTGTAGATGTTTTTATGTTGAAAAATTTTTCAAAATCAATTTGGATTCATGCCGAGTAGGTCTATTATGGAAGCCATACATTTTTTGAAAAGTTTGATGGAGAAATATAGAGAGAGTAAGGAGGATCTACATATGATTTTTGTTGATTTAGAGAAAGCATATGATAAAGTTTCAAGAGGAGTGCTATTGAGAGTTCTTGCAAAAAAATAGTTAATAACGCTTATATTCAATATTTTTTTGTTTATAAACTTTTCAAAATCAATTTGGATTCATGTCGGGTAGGTCTATTATGAAACTCATACATTTATTGAGAGGTTTGATGGAGAAATTGTAAGACCTCGTTCCTTTGCTGTAGCTTCTGGAAAAGTGATTTTCCTCCCAGGATCGGCCAGGACGAAGTTGAGATCGTCCAGGCCGATCAGTGCATTGAATAGCTGATTTCTGGAGTGCTTTCTGGAATGATTTCTGGATGAAATCGTCCAGGCCGATCGAGGTATCGTCCCGGGACAATCAGTGGATGACACAAGTCAGTGAGTAGGGGTTTTTATCGCCTATGAATAGTAATTATCGTCCTGAAAAATCGTCCCAGGACGATGGGAATTTGGTCTGATCGTCCAGGACGATCGAGACGATCGGCCGGGCCGATATGAGCATTACTTAAGGGAAATGAGCTCGTTTTGAGGAGAGAGAAAAACATTTTTTTAAAATCAAAATATCTGAGGAGAGAGAAAGAGAAGGAAAGCAAAGGAAGAAGTCCGATTTCGAGGCCCGCGGAGCGATTTTCGTCGTTCGTTGCTGTTGGATAGTTTGTTTATCTCGTGGTAAGGACTCCGAACCTTACTTCTGTTTTCGAAGATATTGTGTTTTGACCGAGATGTGATCTGTTTTGTGTTTTCGTAGTCGACTTTTCGACATGGTTTTGATTTGACAAGACTTTCACCGCATAACTTTTAGTATGTTATAGATATGATTATTGTACACGATTTGACTGTATTCTACGAAGATTTTACCGGTCGGAATTGATTCTACGTGATTTTAATTGAATAGAAAATTATCAGGACTTGATTTGATTTGGATTCTATAGATTGATAGTCTTGCATTGATGCCGTGGTTATTCTGTTGTAATTTGGTGAAATTCAGAATTTATCTTTTTGTAGGTTTTTTGTGTAATTTCGATAGACTACCGTTACTCTGCCCGATTTTCGTATGATTTCTGATTTTCCCGGAATTGATAGATTGAATTGATCTGCCTTTGACTATTGATGTGATCGTTCTCGATTTCTTTAATATTGCTTATTGCATCGATTATTGCATTGATTGATTGATTGCTGAAAGACAAGTGGAAACCTAGTTGAACGTTGGTTATAGAAACCAACGTGTATTGAACGAACTACAACAGCACTATTGATATTGAACGAACTACAACAGCATCATTGAACGAACTACAACAGCACTATTGATATAGATTGACCACTACAACAGCACTATTGATATTGAACGATTGATAACTACAACAGCATCATGACTAGTGTTTGGGCTTGTCGAGTAAGACCAGTGTATGAAATTGCATGTACATGATATTGCATCGCATTAGATTTCCTGATTTGTATTGATTTATTGATGTCGGATCGGTTTATTGATATTGATTGGATTTATCGAATTGATTTACTATTGTACGGATTTCATTGATTTCATCGATTGACTACTGAGTATTGATTCCACTGAGCATTGATATAGAAATGGATGGATATAGATATTGCATTGATAGTATGGACATCGTACTACTGCTTATAGATTTATTGTACTGCTGCCTATAGATTTGATGGATTCACTGTTGCTACTGTTCTTCACTGTTTTGACTGTTTTATAGATTCATTGTTTCGTATCGCCTTTCTCGATTGATTTCAATTGAATAGATCGTATTGATTTGATAGCATCGATTTGATTGACGACGTTGATTGATTGAATTGATTATCGAATTGCCTGCCGCTGCATTGATTGGTTTTATTGACTACTGATTTCCGCTGCATTGACTCATTGACCATTGACTGATTCGGATTGAATAGATTGACATGCATATTGATAGTATCGCCGTGCTTTGATTTCAGTTATAGGTATTAGGTGACCTGCTGGGCTTTGTAAAGCTCATTATATGTAAAAATCAGATGAATCCTTTCGCTACACGGATCTTGGGTGTGTTACAGAAATATAGAGAGAATAAGGAGGATCTACATATGATTTTTGTTGATTTAGAGAAAGTATATGATAAAGTTCAAAGAGGAGTGCTAGTGAGATATCTTGCAAAAATATGTATGTATGAGCTATTACTTGTGTTAAAACCATTGATGTCAATCTAAAACTGAAATGAAAGATCGACAATTTGTGCCCACTCCAAAAAATTTCTTGCTCCGCCACTACATACAAACTAGTATATGATTTTAAAGCCGATTAGAGTTTTCAAAAATTTTGCCTATGACTTAAAACACATTCTAAGACTTATTAGGTATAAGCTTAGTCTCTGACTTCATAAGATATCACTTAAGGATTAAGGCCTAGTCCAATCTATGAATTTTAAAGTTGACTATAATTTTTTTAGGTCTAGCCTATGGTTTACATTGTAAACAATTATTATTAGAGGCAATGCTTTAAAGGCTTTAGCATTGAGGATCCTAATCTATTAGGATATGGTTCAACATCATTCACAAAAGAGATTAATAAGCCATCCAAAAATTTTCACCTAGCCTTCCAACACTATTTCATTTACATCCTTCTAGCTATCTGTGCAATCATCTCCATGCATAGTCATCTAAGGACACCTCATGATATTCTTTTAGTTATTACTATATACACCACTAAATGAGGACCATCATAATTTCTATAGGTTTCCAACGGATTTGACATTGGAAATGTGACGGAAACGACGATACAACGAATCGGTGCAATCATGCCGGAGTTTTTTGTCCGCCGGAAAAGGCCGGTGGCAAATGCGCCATAGCTTTAGTTACGGCACACCTTACGGCGTCTTCTCCACCGGTGTTTTTAGGCGCAACAATAGCGCCGAAAACAAACCGTAGCTTTAGTTACGGCGAACCTACGGCGTTTTATCCGCCGGTATTTTCTGTCGGATATGTACGTCGTAAAATTCCGACGTATATATCGCCGGAATAATCGGTTAAGAAACGACGTTTTGACTAACATATTTTGCACCGGTAATGCGTCGGAGAGTGCGCCATAAAGGTTTCTGGAGTCTTATAAACGTCGGAAGATATTTTTCGACGCTCACCAAACCGGCGTACCAAAATCCGACGGAAATGCGCCGGAAACCAAGGCCTTCCATCGGATTTTACGTGTTGCCGACGGATATGGTCCTCCGGTAATACCTTGTTTTCCTGTAGTGGGAGCTGGGGCAGTCATGGCGGGAGATCGGGTGGGCAGCATGGGCAGGCCTCCTAGCAGGAAGCGGGCAAGGCGGGCAGCCAGGCATGGCGGGGGTAGCTAGGCAGCCGGGCAGGTTTTTTTTTAATTAATTTTTCGATATTTTCATGTGGTTTTTTTTTTTTGCCGGAAAACTGCCGAAAATATTTGCCACCGAAAAATACTGCCACAAATATTTTTCATACGTGTGTTTTACCGGCGAAAAATTTTCCGTCGGAAAGCTGCCCGAAATAGATCATTTTCCATCGGAAAATGCCGCCGGTAATCATTGATTTTCCTGTAGTAGTAATAGAAATTTGAAGAGAATCTTAAGATTTTTTAAAGCTGCATACGAGAAGATAATAGCAAAATAATGATACTTACGTTGCACATAAATACTAACTTCATTGTTATCTTACAAAACATGAAGAAATGTACATCTTATAGTCCAATTAGAAAGTGTAGCATTATATGAATATTTTGCATCTTGACAATTAGATCAAACTGTCTCAATCTATTTTCTCATTCATAAATTAGCCACTTATCCACAATGTATTTATGATGTAAATATTGATCCAAATTAATCTATAGGCAACACAATAGTTAAAAAACAATAGAAACAAGGAAGAGAATAAAAAGATAGAAGTTTTGAGATTTAACTAGATTGCTAAAAAGTATAAGACTTAAACAAATGATTGAATGTGATAGACTTACCCTCTGACTTCCCTATTTGTAGTTTGAGATTGATGCATAATCCTTCAGAAAAGAGTTTATCATAAATAATTCAATTGAAATTACATAGCAAGGCTTATTGAATGCTTGCTATGACATAAACTTAGCTAACATGTAGCTAATGATTACATAGAAAATAAATTTAAATTTATAAGGGGAGAATTTATGTGTAGTCTGCCTACCAACTTCACTTAAGCTTGCTAAGTTTTGACTTCACTTAAGCTTGCTAAGTTTTGGATAGTAGTTTTAAAACTTCAATGAATAACCATTACGAGTTAGGTGAATTTGCTTGGTCTACGTACCCTTAGGTAGAGGATACTTGATTGGATAACTTTTGCCAACTTAATAGGCATCAAATATATTATGTTCTTGGTTGCTTTCACGAGTTGAACTTTTTGAACTTACTAAATTGCCATAAACTAGGTCCATACCTCAAACAACTTCATAAGTAGTTTTTGTCAATGTTTTCACTCTTGAAGAGTACATCAAAAAGTTAATTTTTTTCCATGGGAATCTATTCTATTTTGAAATGTTTGAATTTGTCAATTTCAACTCTAACTTAAGCAAGCATCATTCCATAATTTTCTCCCTTACATTGTATTGTCAATTCACATAATTTATGAATAGCTACGAGTCTGCTAAGACAACCATATGTTTTACTCAAATTCTAATTGCAAAAAGAAATCTTGCAATCAATACTTGATTCTCAACTCAATTATTTGCAATTTGAAGATAGTTTTTATAATGTGAGTAAGAACAATTCAAATTATGCTCCTAAGTATTATTCCAACCAATGTTTAAAATTGCGTATTCGGTATTGAGGCGTTTTTCATTCGTGAGGCGAGGCGTAAGCCTCAAGGCATTTTGAGGCGTAAGCCTCAAAATCAAAAGATTGCGTAAACATAAAATGATAATTTTTTTATATACTAGTGAATAATATAAAACATAAAAAAGCATAAGATATGAAGTGAAATCAAAATATCCCAATAATAAGACAGCATGAAATATAGTTCAACTCAAAATTCTATCTTTCCCAAATCTTAGTATTCTTTTCATTAAAATATAATTTCAATTTCCAAAAATAAATAGCAATAACATATCACATATGAACTCATAAGTCATCACCACACTGTCATCATTAAGGGGTTCCTCATTTGAATCATCATTATGATGAACTGCTCTCTCCCTTTCCTCCTCTCCTATAGAGTCCAATGTCGGGCATTTACTTCAAGATTTATGTAAGTTTTAATATATATATAGCGTGAGGCGAGGCGGGCCTCAACCAACTTGAGTCGCAAGCCTCATAAAAAAAACTCGAGGCGTAGCATCGAAGCATTTTTTACTGGAATTGCGCAAAGGCGAGCCTCATCTTGCGCAATTTTAAACCATGATTCCAACACTAAATCCCTCAAACTTGGGGGCACCAATAATATAGAGACTCTAGAGTAAGACATCCTTCATAGTTATTTTTTGTTTCGAAATCAAGCAATAAAGTCGGCCAAAAAATAAATTAATGTCTATGATTTGATAAAAGTTCTCAGCATGTATTAAATTTAAAATTCATTTAATTTCATCAATTGTTTCAATTGTTACCCCGAGTTATCAAGTTAAACAAAAACATTCTTAAAGGATGAAGAAGGATTACTTGAATTGAGCATGCTTGAAAATTTAGTTGAAGTCATCTAGCAATAATAATTAAAAATCAAACCAATTTCTTCACAATTGGATATCTCAATTAGGCAAGCTTATCCAAGAATTTTATTGACATAATAGATTGGCCACTGCTTCTTTCAATCTTAGTTTTATAGATCTAAACTTATAACTTCTTTCTTCAATTCAAGATATAATAGAAAAAAATATTTTTCTAATTGTGCAGTGTAGAGTAATAATGGGGGGTGATGAATTGTCTTTAGTTGAATGAAAGTTTTATTAAAATTTTCATACAATAAAATTATTTTACACTCTTTAAACGTCAAGAAAGAAGAATATTTGTCCCAAGATTTTGGTATATATAAAGCGACTCAAACCTATCACTCTTTCTATTAATTAGTTCTTTGACATTTTGATGAGGCATCTCTAATATTTATTTTACCTTTTTTGAGTTTATTTTAATAGTAAGTAGAAAAATCTGAAAATTTTCTTAACTCAAAACTAAAAGAGTACTTAGGAGAGTCGAGTCTCTGGTAGAAGTTCAGATACACATAGTTTTTAAATATTGCAAATATTTTCTTTGAAATTAGGATATATTATGCAAGAGTTTTACTCTTTACAAATATATTATTGTTATAAAGCTTAAAATTATTTAGCTTTTATTTTTAAGATGAAATTCATAATTTATCTTACCACCAATGAGACGTTATTTTCTAGCCAAATGGCATAACGTTATATTAGTATAAACAGTCATCAATGAGACCTCAATGTTTTCAAAATTCATAAGATGCAATTTACTTTGATGATAACTTGAAGATGCATCAAAACAACTTAGTGGTTAACTATCTTTATGACAAATATAGTTTAAGTTGATAAAATTAGGGCATATTCTTTTTTTCGTTGAAAATATATTTTATATATGACACATTTTAAATGAATCCATCCTTCAATGGGTTTTGAATGTCATAGCCATTATGTTTTGAATTCCATCATAACTCTTAACAGAGTAAAAGGTTAGATATTGGTGATATGGAGGCAACCTCTTTCTTTTACCCACAATAAAATTTCTTACGCGGGCAATGTTCTCAATTTTGTGGACATTGGTGGTAATATTATTATGGAAATTAATGATGTGGCTTCTGCATTGTCAAGAAATTTTTTTAAGGTAACCTCAATTGTCCTTGGAAAATCATCAAAAATTTCCTATATAACTTAAAGTCATGTGACTACCTTGAAGTTGACGCAACTAATTTAATATGATTTTTCTCAACTCATTAATATGATTATTGGCAAGTTCAAGAAACTCAACCAAAGTCCTTTGTTGCTCCCTAGTGAGTGCATATATAAAAAGTACCTCCCTTGGATATGTTATTCAATTAAGTTTTGGAGATATCAATAATCATATGTATCATGACCGATCCTTATTAAAAACATAATACATGAAAGGGTCATGGGCTTGTGCATTGGCCCTCATCAAAATTGGTCGACAAAATTAATCACTTTCTTGGATAACTTCAACAATCTCAACTACTAAACTTTCAAAGGAGTGAGTGTTGGATATTTGTGAGGTGGAGGCAACATTTTTCATTTGCCCGCATAAAAATTTCTATTCCCACTTCATGAGGTAATATTTTCTATATTTTAGTCATTGGTGGTAATGCCATTGTGATTGCTAGTGATATGACTTCCCAATCAAGTTGAAATTATTTTTTAGTTGACCTTGATGCACTGAAAAATCTTTAAAAATTTCCTGCCAAACTAAAGTCATGCTACTTGAAGTTGAAGCAACTTATTGAATATGGTTTTATTCAAAATAATTATAATTATTGGCAAGTTCAAGAGACCCATTGAAGCCCTTGGTTATTGTAGAGTAAGTGCATATCTAAATTACCCAATATAGACCTTGAGTGAACACAAATTGTGGTATGGGCAACTCCAAGTTCTTGACCTCCAAGAATTCCTGCTAATTTCAAGCAATAGAAACTCACATAGTAGCATCATCATCTTACCTTATTTTTGTTAAATCTTGAGAATTCTTCAAAGACTTCTAGTGATGTAATACCAGGAATTGAATTTAGAAACTTAACAAAATATTGTTTAAGTGATGAAATTGCAAATTCAATTTTGTTCTCAATTGAAGCTTTTCGGAGATCTTTAGAATTTAACTATGGTTAGGCAAGACTTACACCTAAATTAGCAAGACCAAGAAAATAACAACTGTAAGAAAAGTAAAGCAAACGAAACGCCAACTAGAATCCCGTGTTTAACAAAGCAATTGTCTCACCTTGAGGCCACTCTCATTTACCTACTTCTAAGCTTGTTGGGAGAAGAAGAACCACACGATTGATGAGACCACTCCTAGGGCGATGGTGCCGTAGATCCGTAGGGAAGAAGAGGTTGGCGCGGGTCGTGGAGGTGGTGCAAGGCGACGCCCTTCAACGATCCAAGTGTAAACTGAAAAATGATCGTCGATGGACTCTATTAGAGTGGGTACGATCCGGGCCCAATACTCCTCGACGGTGTCGTCGAAGTCGAATCCGACGTCAAAGAAGGGAGATCGGAGGATGTTCACTCGTCCGCGGTCGTCGTATTCAAACCCGAAATTCCACTCGGGAACCTCCATACATCCTTGGAGGGGTAGGAAGGTGGTCGCCGCAAACAAGTCTCCAAGGAGGAGAGGTGGGGGGGCGGCGGGTAGGAGCAAGGGTGAGGAGGCCGGCGGTGGATGTAGGGTGAGGAGAGTTGGGTGCAGGAAACAAGGCAAAAACTGAGAGAAATTTCAAGTTTTGGGGAGTTTTGGAGGGGAAATTTGAATTCCCAAGAGAGAGCAATTATTTCCTTATTGGGGAATTAATGGGGAAGAGAGAAGGGAGGCCGGCGGTAGAGGAATAGGGAGAGGGAGAGAATAAACTAAAATTATTTCAGTTTTCGTTGTAATAGGAGGGAAAATTAATGACTCCTAATTTGAATTTCAAATTAGAGTTATGAGCTTTAATGAAATAATTAAGGGGGAATCCACCAAGGAGGGGCCGGCGGCAAGCATAGGGAGAGAGGGAGGGATTTAGGGAGAGGGGGAAGGGAATTGAATGCTTGATTTGATGACGTGGCAAAAGTTTTAAAACTCCAAATTAAATTGATTTGAAATTTTATTACTCATGAAGACTTTCCATATTTGGATGTCCAAATTAGGAAACAATTCAAATTTCAAATCTCTAATTTGAGGTTGGGGAAAATATGGGATGATGCATATGGGAAGAGATCATCGGCGAGGTGGTGGGCGGCGGGGTGGAGCTTGGCTGGCGGTGGGGAAATCCCTAGGGGGGGCGGCGGCAAGATCAAGGGGAAAAGGGAATTGGAAGAGTTCTCTAGGGGGAAGAAGATTGTGCAAACAAAGTAAATAAAAAAAGATAACTAGAGAACTCACTAAGAGATCTCAAGGGGAAGCACTCACCAAGAGAACTTCATGCACTCACAAAGAGAACAAAGCATGGGAAATTTTCATTCATTCAATAATTCAAGTACAATGACAAAAAGCCCTATATATAGGCTGATTAAAATAAAAAGCATAAAGACGAAAACGCCCTTGGGCTATAATAAATACTACATCCCTCATAGGGGTACAAACAGAAAACATGAAATAAACGCATGAAAAGAAAAACTAAATCATCACAAATAAAGGCTCTGAATCAAGACCGTCGATCGTCGTCCCCGGCGATGGTACACATGTCGAAATCTGATGCCCTCATCATCTAGTCAATCGCAAACTAGCTAGGCCACAAACTACCTTTTGAGCTTGATAAAGGAGGTACTTCTAAGCAAAAAAATAGGAGAACCATCTTAATGTCAACACCATTAATGGTGTAACGAACAATTACCATCATGCTAGATATGCTAGATCATTTTTCCTTTGTAGTTTCCAACTCAAAATAAGTAATATATATGTTGATCCTTTTTCCTTTGTATAAATCTTATTATGAGGTCTTGAATTTTGTTGGACGTTATGCCTCAATAATTTATTTGAAAAATGCAATCATTAGTTATAGTGTATGCTAGCTTCTCATCCCTTTAAGATCAAAGTGTTTCTTCAGAATATCGTTGGTGTCAAAATCATTGCTCTCAAGCTTTTAGTTGTCAATGGATAATAGAAACTAAAGATCCATCCATATGAACTTCTACAAGTGTAGTGATTATAGGAATACGCTCCAAAACATTTTGGATTAGTGTAGTAAGTATTTTATCCATATGATTGAGCTGCCTACCATTAGAGAGGTCTTGGTTCTCTAGTTCAGTCGATATCTCCCCATTATTTTATCATTCGAAAGCTTAGCTTAAACCACTTAGCATTTTTGCATGCTCACTACATCTAAAATGATGTTAGATTTCAATTTGTTTGTGGGAAACATATCAAAATCTTATTGACAATAATAACTAATAAATAATACAGCAAAATTACCAAAATATTTCGTAAAGATCTCATATAATAATTATGATATAAGTATTTAGAAATATTTTCAATGACTCCTTTCATTAAGATAAAAGGTCCTAGGTGGTGCGTAGGTCACTTAGGAGAGTAATCACCTTTTTATTCGTGCCAAAAAAAAGCAAGCATTAGGTGACTCCTGCATCCATTGTTCCATTTTTTGTTAATTTTTCCTTTTTTTAATCTAGATTCTTACCAATGGCGAAATGTACATCCTACAATTATTAGAAAATTTTATAGCAATAATGCATAGCACCACCAATGGAGTCGTTCTTTAACTACATATCTAAATTGCCAAAAAAGTTTGGTAAAGAAATTGCATAATGATTATGATAAAAGCATTTGGAAATGCTATTAGTGCCTCTTGCTCACACTAACAAAGGAGGGCTAAAAAAAATCTTAAAAAAAAAAAAAAAAACATAGGAGGGCCAAAGTGGTGCATGAGGAACTTAGGTGAGTGATGGTTTCTCTACCCTGCCCAAGAAAAGCAAGTTATGAGAAACACCTATCACCTATGATCGCGAGGAATTAGTTAGTTTGAAATGCTGAAGTAATGTGAAATGGTGGCCTTCCTACCAATGTTAAAAAGGTAGAGATGTGTTACTATTGTTCTGGGTTCTGATCGGACCTAAGACCTCCCTATCAAAAAATGGCTTGCAACATCAAGACAATGTTGACGTGAATGAGGGATCAAGCATGCCTTTGATGCACTTCATGAGGTTAGTGCTTCACTTGCTTTTATTCTTATCACCTCCGCACAGTTCCCATGAGGTGTTAAATAAATATAAGGTGAGAAGGAAAACATATTCCCATTTGGCAATGAAAATATAAAGGGAGGGGTAGGTTTAGTTTCATCTACTATATAAAGATGAAGGAGCCAAGAGAAAGGATAAATGAGGTAGTGGCCTCCTTTTCAATTAAACTTGTTCTAAAGCTAAATAATTTGATTCAGCAAGCAAAGCCGAACTACTAATGGTAGATAAAACATGAAAGAAATGTGTGTGAGTTGTGGTAAATGAGAAATATGTAGAAGGTGAAAATGAACGGTTGAAACTTTTTGGTAGATAAATAATAAGGGTTCTCAATATGTATAAACTCGTTCAGTCTCCTTAAGTTTAAGCAACCTAGTAAGAGGCAAGGCCTCCAAGAGAGTGAAAGAAAAATATACCAAAATATCTAAAGAGAGTTTGATGTGTGAGCTAAAGAGTTACTTTTTGTAAGAAGTTATCAGTTTGACTTCATCAAAATTGATTTTATGCGGTAAATTTTCAGCAACTCTTTTACCTGGAAACAAAAAATTCTTATGATGTAGGTGCCAATAAGCTTAATTGATAAAGAACTTGGAAGTTATTGCTAAGAAATTGAGACTGGATCCCGCTCATATCAAATTTATGCTTTCTTTCAGGAAATAAAAAATAAAAAATTTGCGCCTTAAAGGAGACCGGGCAGTCCTTTTCTTTATATGGTGCAGGTAATATGAAGTTATTTTGGCTAGAAAATATTTTGCAATAAGTTGCAATCCCTAATGATCAGAAGAAAACTACCTTTGCAACGAACTCCCTGATAGCAGACAACTACCTAGGCACTAAACTTGTCGTTAAAAGTGCAGAGTAAGCATCTTTGTACTAGATTTAACTTTCTAAGTACAAAAAAAGATCAATATAATGGACCAAGCATGCTAGAACACCAGGGAGTGAATTTCCAGATCTTTTTCTTGAAGGCATTCGGTTGGAGATGCTTTTCAATTTTCTATAATTGCTTGGCATATAAATGCTACCACTTATTTCCAGCTTATTTTGATGGGGGCAAGCGTTAAGTAAACGAAGTTGGCATTTCAGTGTTCTTCAGTATAAAACCAGCATAGTTTAAGCCCTAAGGTGTCTAATGTTAACTACTTGCATGAGCTTCTTTCATGTAGGTGAGTAATTAAACTGTATATCTATTATTAAAATTAAGTTCCTGAGCTCAATCACTCAAAAACTTAAAACTACTATAGCTTGAACGAACATCTTATTATAGAACCTCTTCTATCTCTCAAGTGTTATTGTGTTAATAAAATAACAGAGTAAGCAAAAGTAGAAATGCGAGATGAAAATTAGATCAGTTGCAGTATTAAATATAATTCCACCTCAAACCTTATAAATCTTAGTTTTAAACCCAACTAATTTCAATATACTACACTGCAAACCTTGATCACCTGTTTGGCATTGGCCATTTCAAGCTTTATTTCTTTTTAAGTTATGCCATCTATGAGAAGTCTTAACATTATTTGCATATGTGGATAATTATTTGCAGCCTTGACTAACTCTTGAATTAATGGAATGTAGGCTGATTGGCACCTTGAATATCACAAACTGAAGGCAAGGGTTGAAAGCCTACAGAAGAGCCAAAGGTAAACTCTTATATTTGATTGATGTTCTTAACAGTACCAATCAAGAAGTTCTGTGCCGTGACCATTTTCTCAATATTTAAGACACCTTATGGGGGAGCAACTCGATTCCTTGAGCATTAAAGAACTCCAACATCTAGAGCAACAACTTGAAAGTTCCATGAAGCATATACGATCTAGAAAGGTATAACTCCCATCACCTTTAAAGAATCATTCACGATCGACGCTAGTTAAAGGAGGGAGTAGCGAGCACCAATTTTCAAGATGAAATGTAGCTAATGATGAAATTCCAAAATTTCAATTAAAAGTCAAATAGAATAACTATATGGTAAATGAAATCTTGTAGATTCATGAAGTTATATCTACATTTCATGGTGAGAAGGAAAGTGAAGTTTTGTATCTCCTATTTTTATTTCTTATAGTAAAAAACTAGTTTTAATTCTTATATAGAAAGCATAAAATAGTTCTTGAAAATCATCCTTTTTTTTTCTTCTATTAAATTCGGGCTTTTCTACTACTAAATCTGGGTTTTTCTATTACAGACACAGCTCATCCTAGATTCAATTTCCGAGCTACAAAAAAAGGTGATTCTGATGTACATAAGACTTACAAATGAAGTGACAGTTTTTCAACATTTCATGCATTTGAATAACTGAAATATATTACTATTTTCACTGAACATATATATCTTAATAGTAATGCTAATTAAGGGAGTAAATGGTCTGAGCTGGGGACTAGTCAGCTTGGTTCTTAAGTTATGAGCCAAGCACAGATAAGCTCAAATTTGTGAACCACTTAAACAAAAATATTTCATATTTTGCTTGTTTATTATCGTGCCAAACATATACATGTTAGGTTGATGGCCATCAAATGCATCTATAATTTTTAGAGTCCACGCTTTCACTACATGCAAATCGGTTCAAGCTAAACTACATGAAAATAGGTTCAAGTTTTCTTGATTTTTTTATTCTACCTCTTAGATTTGAGAATTTTTAAGTCCTCCCCTTCAAGCAACCTACAAATGCCAGTGGTATTTTAACAACATTTCCTTTTATAAGTCTCCATTTTCACCCAAAATTTCTATAGCACTTACAGTCAATCCAAGGGTGAGGAGTAAACAAGAAGTACCAACCTATATCTGTTGTATCTAGATGGTTAAAGACGAGTGGTGCAAGGCTTTGGGCTCTTTTGGAGACCTCAGTGCCAAATCCAAAAGTTTGTGTGTAGGTGATGTGTCAACTTTTGTTCTACTAGATCATTGGACTTCCAACAAAATTATCACCGATCTATGAAAGTCATGGAGATTTGAGCCTCTTTAACTTTTCAAAAGGTCATGTACACTTGAATTTTATTTCTCAATCTTATCAAATCATTTAACTTTCAGTGAGCATGAGGTCGAAAATTGAGGTACCACTACATCTATGAGGTCATGTATAGCATCATTACCAGCTTCAAACATATTATGTCGTGGGACAACTTGAGACCTTGTAGTCAACCAAGAAAAAAGAACAAGGAAGAAAAGGAAATAGTGGGATCAAGGAAGTTTTTTGTTCAAAAATCTACGTAGGTATATTGTTTTTAACTTTATAGGATCCCTAGCATCTTCACTCTTGTTCATACTCTTTTACCTCACATCCTCAAAAGAAATGATCCTCTCCCCCTGCTCTATAAATCAAAAGATATGGTACAGTTGTGTCACACTCCACACCAACCTTACTGTAAACAGTCCACAAGGAACACAATAGAGAGATCGTAAATCATTTATATAATATTACATTTCATTTTAATACAATTTTATCAAATGCAGAACAAAATATAAAAGATATCATATCTTAAAACAAGCTGCCTAAAATTTTATTTCCAAAATTTTCATTTACAGAGAAACTATAGGAAAATCCAAAATATGTAACTATTAACAAACTATTGATCTCATTTCAGACTTTTCTTACATTGGCAACAGAAAATATAAAGTAAAAATTGAATCAGATACTATTCTGGATCAACCTTATTTTCCTCTTTTCTGTAAGAATAGTCATAATAATAATCTGATGTCACATTATCCTCAATTAGTATCATATATTATAGAATATTTGACTTCTCTATGCGCCCCATATTTATCTAGCACACTTGGTCATATAGACCAGATAATCTGGTTATTTCCAACCACATTATTAAGATGAGAGTACCATGATCCAGGGAGGTTCAATCAAATGATATATGATTAAGGTGTTAGACATGTGGAAAAGTATCATAATCAAGTGAGTACACTGACCATAGATATTTAGTATTAAAATCATAATCAGTAGTCAAACTTTAAAAAAATTTCATCTCCATTTTGATTTAATTATATTTCAAGCATCCAAGTTCCTTTAAATGAAAATTACAAGCTGTTGGATTTCCTTCGTACCATCTTGGGGGACATCCACAAAATATACATCTATAAGCTTTCAAGGTGTAAATAGCGCCTATTAAGCGCCAGACAAACTTCTATACCTTTGCAATTTTGCGCAATAAATGTATTAGAAGTTCATGATAGCTATTATATAAGGAAAAAATAATGAAGTCTCCTCTAATATGCAAGTTTTGTCTTGAGTATCCTTCACAGGAAAAAATATTGCTGGAGCAAAACAAGACCTTAGAGAAGGAGGTGAGCTGTGTTGTTCCGAAGTTTCATAAGTTCTGCTTGCTTTGGCTATTGCGTTGTTGTTAAATTTTTTTTTTTTAATTTGATCAGTCTCATCTTCTAAATAGATTATAGCTAAAGAGAAAGCCAAAGCATTGACGCAGATTGCACCTTGGGAGAAGCAAAACCTGTCCCAGTATAGCTCTGCACCCCTGCATGTGATTTCCGATTCTGTCCCAACTCCTACCAGGTATCGACACATATCTTGATGCTTCTTCTTTCTAGAACTTTAAAGCTATGTTTGGGACGGCTTTCTTTTACTAAAAAGCTGCTTTAAGAAGCAGTAAAAAAGTTGCTCCAAACAAAGCCTAAATCACGAATGCTAAATAACTAGAAACCGAATAGCAAACTTGAATGAGTAAATCCTTTTCTTTTCACATACAGAACGTTTCAAGCAAGAGCCAATGAAGAAGAATCACCTCAGCCACAGTTTAGAGTAGGCAACACTCTACTACCCCCATGGATGCTCAGTCATATAAATGGTTAAAAAGAATCTGTAATCAAATTTTAACAAGTTTCGCACTATCTGATGAATGATTAATGTAACCGGTCATATTAAGTATTGTACCCTTCCTTGTATATTTATAAATAATACAGCTTTGGCACAGTATGAAGTTAGCTAATTTTTAAGCATTGTAGAAGCTAAGGTCATTTGTATAGTTCCCTGAATTATGTCTATGATATCAATTTCTTTTGGACTGATGACTGCCTGAGTGGAGTCTGAGCGCAGATCTATTTTAGCTTGAGATTTCCACTTTGGTGCCATTTATTGTATTAAATCAAACAACTTCTTAACCCCATAAATATATAGTTCTATCAACATCCTTGATTTTCCTTTGGCTCAGTGGCATTTTCTACAGCATTGCAGTTTCTTTATTTGTCATCCTTTCTTTAATTTGGTAGCACTTCTAAGGGTTTATTAAAGCCTAATGCATATCTCTTACTTTGCGTTTGAGAAGACTTTCTTACTGCTTCTTAAAGTAGTTTTTTAGTGTTTATGAGACTTTGAGAAATTCTGAGACAACCTTTGGTGTCATTTCATATTTTTTATTTTTCTGAACTTGTGGAGAGAGCTCGTCTGATAGTGAACGGTCTGATAGCTACTCAACAGCCATTGACTACTAGTAAGAAGAGGTTCGGTGGTGAGATATCTGGTAGTGTATTTTTTTGGTAAAAAGAGTGGATTTATATCTTGAGAGTCTAAGAAAGGTGAATAGTCTATTGCTATGATAGCTTCGAGTAGGAGTAGACGTCACTTCGATTAGTGTTACAGAATGATTGACCAGTGTTTTAGATGCGGACAGACTAGACACAAAATGATATAGTGTCCATAGGTGGGATTTGCCCAACGATTTGAGCCCAAATGTGAGAGTTACGTAAGGCTAACGGGGAGATGGAGGATAGTTTCACTTTGTATATTTGTTGAGAGTTCTATTGATAGAGGTAGTGGATCTGGTTATGTGGTAAGTAGATCATCTGGCAGTGGTTAGAGAGAGTCTGGTAGCACTATTGCTCCAGTTCTTGATCAATCACATGTATATAGTTTGACTTAGTAGGAACCTCATCATGCTCTCTATGTTATGACAGATACGACTTATATTTTTATCATACATATCATATTTTATTCAATTATGAAGCTAGTCATTAATTTATTATCGAGCATTTCTTTAATTTATTGCGTTTGCCTTCAGTTTTACTACCTACTTCTTTGTATGTTACTTTACAGATTGGAAATGGTATGATAGCAGTAGTGTCGTCTTTTGTGATATTGAGATTTTTTATAGAAAGTAAATTTTGAGTTTGATTTTATTACACATATCTATATTTGATATTATTTTAGGTATGGAATGGTTGAGTCGGTACGAGACTTAGATTGATTGCTTAAAGAAGTGGGTTATATTATTTTTGGATAGTGAGAGTTTCGTATTTTAGGATATTAGAGGAGTTCTATCATGTTTGATTTATGCTATGAAAGAATATAGACTATGAAAGATGGGTTGTATGGTATTTATACCTTTTGGGCATTTATTTGGGATAGAAGTTTAGATTCTAGCTCTCTTTCTAATGTCCCAAGAGTATGAGATTTTTCATATATGCTTTCTGAGTTAGTCAGTTTACCTTCAGATAGAGATATATTAAAGCTCTGTATTGATGTATTTTTAGGTATGATCTTGATAACTAAATCTCTATATAGGATGACACCTAAAGAGCTTTAGGAGTTGAAAGTTCAGCTTCAAGAGTTTGTTGATAGGTGATTTATTCATCCTACTGTGTCTCTATAAAGAGCACATATTCTATTTGTGAAGAAAAATTATGGTGCAATGCGTATGTGCATTGACTACAGGGAGTTGAACCAAGTCAAATATCAAGAACAAGTATCAACTATTACGGATTGATGATCTATTCGATTAGCTTGCTGGATGTTTTTCATTCTCAAAGATTAATTTATGATCTGACTATTATCAAGTGAAGGTGAGAGAGTTGATGTGATAAAGATAGCTTTAATACGAAGTATGTACATTATGAGTTCTTAGTCATGCCTTTTGGGAAGACGAATGCACCATCTATTTTTATGGATATGATGAACAGAGTGTTCAAATATTTTTTAGATTAGTTAGTTATTATTTTCATATATGACATTCTAATTTATTCTGGTTCTGAGGAAGATCATGTCACGTATTTGAGAAATTTTTTAAAGACTTTGAGGCAGCATCAACTTATACAAAATTCTCCAAATGTATGTTCTAGTTGAGGAGTATTTCTTTTATAGGGCATGTGGTGAGTGGTGCTGGTATCTCTATAAATCCCTAAAAAGTTCAAGCAGTTACGAATTAGTTGAGGCATACTACTGTGTTTGAGGTACACAGTTTCTTAGGTATGATTAGATATTACCAAAATTTTGTGAAGTGGATTTCTCAAATTTCTACACCTCTAAAGCAAAAGTCAATAGCATTTTTCCATACACTAGAGTGTGAGGCTAATTTTTAGTGATTGAAAGATTATTTGACTTTTGATCTAGTTTGGCTCTTTCATCTGGTATAGAAGAATTTCAGGTATTCAGTGACGCTTCACTGAAAGGGGTTGAGATATGTATTGATGCAATACAGTAGAGTTATAGCTTATGCATCCAGACAACTGAAGTCCATATGAGAGAAATTATTCGACACATTATCCATAGTTAGTTGTTGTTGTATTTTATGTAAAGATTTGGTGGCATTACTTATACGATATTAGGTGTTATTGAAAGATCCGTTTGATCAGAGATACATTAAAGGCTTTATAGGACAAGCATCAACAATATTTTTATGTTAAGAAATGGGCTATGAAATTTTAGGTAAGAGATTTGTATATGTGAAGATCTGATCGATAAAAGACATTAGTAGATTTGAAAATGAAGGAAAGTTGGGTCTAAGATCATTGGACCACTTAAAGTAATTAAAAGGATTAAGAATGCTACCTATAGGTAATAGTTGTCAGATCACATGTCATAAATTCATAATGTGTTTCATGTGTCACTCCGAAGAGAATGAAAATCTAATTTTTGAGTATAAAATATATGTTGAAGATACGAGGTACGTCTGAATTTTAGCTACAATAAAGAATCAAAGAGGATTATAGCCTACGATGTTAGAAAGCTAAAGAGTAAATAGATTTCTATTGTTAGTTTAGTGGAAGAGCGGGACTGAAAGAGAAGCTATATTGAATAAAGAGTCTAAGATGAGACAATTATACACATATCTGTTTATATGATATGAGACATGATTTTTGAAATGTCCGGGATGATTTTTTTTTTTTTAGGAGGGGAGAGTTATAATACCTTTAGGTTCATTTGGTTATAACGGTTCCAACTCGATTGGAAAAAGCCAACTTAATACGAGAGAGAGAAAGAGAGAGATTTGGAGAGGAAAAAGTGCATTTTGAGCCATCTGGCCAGTTGAAAAAAATTATCTAAACTAAGTTAGGTCACATTATGCTTATCTCAGTTTTAAAAAATATAAAGTTTTTTTCAAGATTTTTTTATTAAATTTATATTTTTGTTAGCAAAAAATGCAAATAACTTTATACCAGTAAAACTTTTATCACGTAACTTCTTATAAATTATAGATATTAAGATTATGAATATTTTAATAATTTTTTGAAAATTTTATACTATGTATTTTGAAATTATTGCAATTTTAATTGAAAAGAAAATATTTAGATACTAAAAAATAGGGATTTTTACATACATAACACTTAAAACTATCCTAATTACTTATCTAACACCTAAACATTACTATTTACATACATACCACCTAAATTCCATCATTCTCCTAAAAAATACCACTCCATTAACTACGTGCGAACCCTTCGCTCAAGCGGCTTAAAATGTTTCGATCCGAGAAATGAAGCTCACGGTGCAGGAAAGCTTCTGGTTTTGGCGACTAAAGCGAAGCACAGTTGGCTCAACCACCACCTCTCTGCTCCTCTGGGCGGTGAAATCTTTACATGGTAGGTCGAATTCGGACGACCAACGTTGGTCATGGTTCTATGTAGCGGTAGCAATGTCGAAGTGTTGGTATTTGGAATAAATGGCGGAGATGGCTGGGTAATTGAGATCACTAGCGCTGGCTAACAAGTGCTTGCACGATCGATTTGAGGTCTTAGTAAGGACCTTTAGTTGAATGGGAGTCAGCTTCTGAGTAAAGAGAAATTTGAAGTAATTTGTGAGAGTGACCTTGGAGAGTGATTTAAGTGAAGTGAGTGAACTAGGAACAGGACCAGTGAACTGATTATCCCGAAGCCGGTGACATTAGCAGAGTTAGCGAAGAAATTAACAAGACCATCGGCGTCACGAAGCGAAGCCGGAATCTGCCATGGTTTGTAAGGGTTGTCGTCCAGGTAAACACCGGTGAGAGAAGTGAGGCTTGAGAAGAAGGAGGCGGGGATCGAAGAGAAGAGATTGTTGTGGAGAAGAAGGGTTTGGAGGGAAGTGAGGGAGGCGAGACTCTGGTTTCCGATATGGATGGCGACGATGCGGCCATTAGAGCAGGTGACGCGGCTCCATGAGCAGGGGTCGGATGACTGTGACCATCCCAGGGCTCGGTCCGCGCCGAGGCTAAGAGACAAGGCGTGCATTGCGGCGACATCGCCGGCGTCATTTTGCGCCGCTGAACGCAGGAGAAGCGTTCGCACGTAGTTAACATAGTGGTATTTCTTAGGAGAGTAATTGAATTTAGATGGTATGTATGTAAATAGTAATGTTTAGGTGTTAGATAAGTAATTAAGATAGTTTTAAGTGTTATGTATGTAAAAATCTCTAAAAAATAATATCGTAACACATTTAAAGTCTTGAAATGATGTTTTACACAATCTTTGATAATTTTTTTTAATGTTTTAAAACTATAAAATTTTACTCAATAGGAATTTCTATTGCATACCGTTATATAAAACTATATAATTTTAATACATGCTCAATTACACTTTAAGCGCTATAATGTAATGAAATGTGTAAAAATAAGATTTAAAAATATTTGTCGGGAGATATAAGGGGCTTATAAGTCATATTCTGGTGCTATAAACCATGTTATGGTGACTACAGTCATGTTCTGATGTTATAAGCACAAAAATGGAGTCATAAGGGGTCAAAATCCCTTTGAGACGGTGTCTGGGTCTGAGAAATGAAATGTGAAATGAAGTGCTTTGTAATATTAGTTATTCTATGATATAATTTTTAATTTATTTATATGTTCAACAAGATTATTTAAATATTTGGATAACTGATACGCTTTTATTATCTTTCTCAATATAGTAATTTATTAAATTGTATTTAACTATTTTTAAATATTCAACAAAATATTTAATAAATTTTTTTGAAAATTTAGATTGGTTTGTATAGTCTGTTGAGTTGTTGTGGCTTTGCTTTTGGTTTTTAGGATTTAGAAAAGGTAAGGAGCTGATTGATCAACAATTTTAGAATTTGATCTGAGTTTAGGGGTGTCAATTTCTGACACGACCTGAAAACCCAACCCGAAAAATTCGGGTTCGGGTCAACCCGTTTGTTAAACGGGTCGGATCCGGGTTCGGATTTCTCACCTGTTTAGAAAAATGGGTCGGGTTCGTCTTGACCCGACAACCCGCAGGTCGACCCGTTTAACCCGGATCAACCTAACCTAACCCAGTTTTCGACCCTATCTCACGCTAGAGCTTCGCCTCGCCTCCTCCACGCACGTTGGCGACTGGTCTCGCACGGTCGCACCCGCGGTCAAGGCGTCATGCACTCACGCCGTAACCCACGTCACGCTCTCGTCGCGCTGGCCTGATGGCCTCAGACCTCGCCGGCTTGCCCCGCGCAGCAGCGCTGGCCGCGACTTGACGGTCCGTGACTTCCCGGTCGCTCGCCGACGTCGACGTCGCCCTAGTTTGCCTGTCTGCGACAACCATGCGACAGTTCAACATGGGTCACGGGTCGGGTCGGGTCATCCCAGGAAACCGCGCGGGTCGGGTCCGGGTTGAAAAACCTGACCCGTTTGTAAGAACGGATCGGGTTCGGGTTGACTCATTTAAGGTCGAGTCAAGTCGGGTTCGACCCGAACCCGACCCGTTGACCCGAATTGACACCCCTATCTGAGTTTATATGTATTTCTTTATTTTGATTTGTACAGTCATAATTAGTTTATTATTCAGTTATGTATATTCTATTACTAGCCATTTATTATAGCATAGATATATTTTGATAAAACAAAAAAAAATCTTATGGATGAGTTATTTATAGTATTTTGGATATTTCAGTAGCTCTATAGCCAATTATTTATGTAAAATGAATATTGGAATAGAATTTAATATATTTCAAAACTAGATCTTGAGTATTTTTCATCATAGCTCAACATAATAGGACATGTCCTGATCGGATTAGGTTGTTGCATTAGCACTTATATAATTACATTACAATTAAAGGGATGTAAAACTCACATAATGCTTTACCAGATGGCAACAAATTCAACAACTGATCATAATTTTATAGTTTTGAATCTCACTAGATTACTAGTGATTTTTAGAATATTATTTTAAAGCTTTAATTATAATATAATTTTAATTTTTGGGATTAAAATTTTTTAATTTTCTTAAATAATGTTATTTTTTATTTACCCAGTGAAAATTTCCCATAAAAGATCTAAATGTCCAAAATGCTTGCATATATAATATACAAAAAAGTTATATGGTGAATGTTTAGCGGATATAAAATTATCCTCATTTTTACTTACAAAATTATAATTTAAATTAGAGAAATCTTAAATTTTTTATATTTTTGAAAACTAAGATAGGTAAAATGTAATCTAAATTTATCCAACAACTTCTGAACTAGGGTGACATCAGAAAATAGATCAAAGTCATTTGAAATTAGCTTTTTCTCTCTAACACTCTTTCCTTTCTCAAACTAACAACACTTGGGGAGAAATGGTTATGAAAAAATGGATTTAAAGTGGATTTTGATACTTTCATTTAAAATTTATGTAGGGTCGTGGCGCTCCAGATAGCAACGCCGCTGCGCCAACCCATATTATTTTAAATGACCTAAACTTGAGAGTTTGGTGTTGTAGCTCCCCCAACAGGGTCCAAGGGAACATTTTTAATTTTTTTAATTCATGCACACAAGCCCTTGAAACATGATTCAAAATAATTTTAGATATTCACATGCATACAAAACACATGCAAGAAGTATTAATGCAAAAATTTCATTATGATACCCTTAGTAGTATGGGTCAGAACATATACATACATGACTTATAACTCAATTTTTTTGGTTGAGCATGTTGCTGGATTGAAAAAGGGCCTCCCCCTTCTTAGAGTTTGGGGAACTTACCCCTTGATTTTTTTTTTCATACAAAGATGCGGTGTTGGTTGAGAGCTTATGCTTCCAACTAAGAGGTCTTGGATTCGAGTCTTTGTGTATGCATTGTGTGTATGAATTTATCTTAAATGACCTAAATGTCTCAAAAAAAAAAAAAAAAAATAGTTATAAGCCCTTGGCCAATAACTATACAAGATTATTCAATTTGTTGGAGAGAAAGCTAAGGAAATTGATAGTTTAGGATTTAAACTTTGGTATTCGGGTAGGAGTCATACTAGAAATGGTGTAGGTGTTATTATAAATAAGAGTTTGAAGGATAATGTTATAAAAATTAATAGGATTTGAGATAAAATTATAGTTTTAAAGATTATTGATGAAGATAAGATTGTTAATATTATAAGTGTTTATGCTTCTCAAGTAGGTTTGGATATGAGTTCTAAATTAAATTTTTGGAATGATTTAGAAGATTTATTACAAAAGATACCTCTAGAAGAAAGAGTTTTTATTGGATGAGATTTAAATGGACATGTTGGTAGAGAGGTGGATGATTTTAAAAACATTCATGGTGGCTATGATTTTGGAAGAAAAAATGAAGGTGGTAAGACCATATTAGATTTTTGTTTTGCTTATGATTTTTCAATTGCTAATACCTTATTTAAGAAAAGGAATGAACATATCATCAATTATAAAAATGGATATAGTACAACCCAGATTGACTATTTTCTTATAAGTTGGTGGTGGAATCCAAATTTGCAAGAAAAATTAAGAATAAGAAAATTTATTATAAAATTGGTTTAATTTTAAAAATTCTGATAATTGGAAAAGATATAAAGAGGCTCATAAGGAATTTAAAAAAGAAATATGTGATGCAAAGACCTTAGCTTTTAGTGATTTATATAATAGATTAGATACTAAGGAGGGAGAAAGATATATGTATAAGTTAGACAAGCAAAGAGATAAGAGTAGTAAGGATTTAGTTCAAGCGAAGTGTATTAAGGATGAAGATCAAAAAATACTTTTCTTAAAAGATGATATTCAACAAAGGTGGATGAGATATTTTGCTAAACTTTTTAATAAAAATTATGAAAATAATATTGACTATAGTGACCTTAGCACTCTAAATGAAAATAAAGATGTTTGTTTTTATCGGCGTATTAATAAAATCAAAGTTAGAGAGGCTTTAAAGAAAATGAAGGGTGGAAAAGCTGTTGGACCTGATGATATTCCAATAGAGGTGTGGAAATGCTTAGGAGAAGGAATTTCTTAGCTTACTAAACTTTTTAATACTATTTTGAAGACTAAAAAGATGTCAGATGAGTGGAGAATGAGTGTGTTAATTCCTATTTTTAAGAATAAAGGTGATGCACAAGATTGTGTGAATTAGAGGAATTAAGTTAATGTGTCATACTTTAAAACTATGGGAGCAAGTTATGAAGCATAGGTTGCGGCGTGATACTAATGTTTCTCAAAATTAATTTGGATTCATACCGGGTAGGTCAACTATGGAAGCCATACATTTGATGGAGAAATATAGAGAAAATAAGGAGGATCTACATATGATATTTATTGATTTAGAAAAAGCATATGATAAAGTTCCAAAAGAAGTGCTATGGAGAATTTTTGAAAAGAAAGGAGTTAATAATGCTTATCAAATCATTAAAGATATGTATGCATGAGCTATTACTTGTGTTAAAAAACAAGGTGGTTTGACCAAGTATTTTCCTATTTCGGTTTGGTTATATCAAGGATCAGCCTTATGCCCATATTAATCATGGATGTTCTTACTAAACATTTGCAAGAGGATGTACCTTGGTGTATGCTTTTGCTGATGATATTCTTATTGTTGATAAGACTAGAGAGGGAGTTGAAAGTAAACTTGAATTATGGAGATCAACATTAGAGACTAAAGGTTTTCGCTTGAGTAGATCTAAAACGGAATATATGGAGTGTAATTTTAGTAGTAATAGACCTAGTGAGGGGATTGTGACTTTGGGCAATCAAGTCATTAATAAGAGTACACGTTTTAGATATCTTGGATCTATTGTTCAGATTGATGGTGAAATAGATGGGGATATTATCAGCATAATTCAAGTTGGATGGTTGAAGTGGAGGAATGCATCGGGCTTGTTGTGTGATAGAAAAGCACCCCTCAAACTTAAGGGAAAATTCTATAAGATGGTAGTGAGGCCTGCAATGCTTTATGGTGTTGAATGTTGGCCATTAAAAGAGAAGCATAATACTAAGTTAAGTGTGGCAGAGATGAGGATGCTCAGGTGGATGAGTGGCTTTATCCTTAGAGATAGGATACAAAATGAGCATATACGTGAAAAGGTTGGAGTAGCTCCAGTAGAAGATAAGATTAGAGAGAGTCGCCTTAGATGGTTTGATCACATAAAACGGAGGCCTTCCAATGACCCTGTTAGGAGAGTAGAGGTATGTTGACCCGTAAGTTGTAACAAAAAAAAAAAAAAAAAATCAAAATCAAATCCTCACTTACCTGCCGCCCCACGTCGCTCACCTGCTCGCACGTCGTTGCCATCCCGCACACGATCGACGTCGCATCCCCCATGACCGCGCACGATCTCGTTTTGGCGTCGATAAAGGGACTCAAGGAATGAGGCCGAAGGACTCCGCTCACTCTTCTCCACGAAATTCCTCCCGAGCCCGCTCTCCTCCTGCGCTCCCGCTCTCTCTTCTGCCTGGGCGGATCGGAACCTGCGACATTTTGATCGGAAGCGAGACAGAGCTCGTTGGCTGTGAGACAACTTTCTACCTAACACGTGCTTCTTCGGCTCATTCGGGCTGTTCGACCGTGCTCCTTCGCCGACTTTCCCTTCCACTCAGGACCGGAAGATACAACATTTCGATCGGAAGCACTAACGGGAGCTCACCGACTGTGAAGTTAACTTCCTCCCTTTCGATCGCCTCTTCGGCCCTTTCGTTGCTGTTCGAATTCGCTCTCTGGACGACTTTCCTTTCCCGCTCGGATCGGAAACAAGAGCGGGAGCTCGCTGTTGTGTAGGTAACTTTCTCCCTCAAGCGCGCTTCCATGGCCAAATGCCATAAATCCGCCAAACAGAGGATTTTTCCTCTGTAATTCATTTTTTTATATATTTATTATTATTATTATTATAATTCTAATTAATTATATTTAATAATTACTTAATTATTATAATAATTAATTATCTAATTATAGTTAGTTAGTAATTATTAATTAATTATTAATTATGATTAGTCGTTGATTAATTATAATTATAATTAATTTATTAATTCTAATTAATTGTTAATTAATAATTAATTATCAATAATAATTATTTAATTATTATTGTTATAATTAATATAAATTATAATAATGAATAATAATGGATTGTATGCGCTCATCCCTTACCTCGACGTCCGAGCCTCCACCACCGGTCCACCGGCCCCGAAGGTATAACCCATAAACTCAGGCTTCCGTCCTCAACGTGTACGACGGACCGGAAAACCACCTATACACCCCTTTATTGCGCGTGGTGGGATGGAAACCCGGTCCGACGCCTACGACGAGGCGGACAGCCGCCTCCCCTCTCGCTCTCTTACCTCGTCATGCGTGACGAGTCAGTGGTCCACCTATGTACGCTTTTCTTAGCGTGGTAGGAAGGGCAACTGGCGCGACACCTACGATAAGGTAAGCGAGCAACCTTTGCCATTTTATCTCGACTAACGTGTCGGGTCGGCGATCTACCTATGCACGCCTTTATTGAGCGTGGTAGGAGGGGCAACCGGCACGACACCTGTGTTGAGGTAAACGAGCGACCCTCGCCCTCTTATCTCGACTAACGTGTCGGGCCGACGGTCTACCTATGCACGCCTTTATTGAGCGTGGTAGGAGGGGCAACCAGCATGACACCTGTGTTGAGGTAAGCGAGCGACCCACGCCTTCCTGTCTCGACATGCGTGTCGGACCGGCAAACCACCTAAGCACGCCTTTAGTGAGCGTGGTAGGAGGGAAACCGGTTGACATGTAGTTAAGAGGTGAAAGCTAGTGCATGTTTGTTTAAATACTTCAATTTAAAACTTGGGTTGCTTAATTAATGCATGCTGAACTGTAAACAAAGTAGGTTTAAACCTATGAGCTCACTAGTTATTAACTAAGAAGATGATGGGAGATGTGCATATTTCAAAGTGTCATGCGTTAGCTCGTTGCAATATTTCAGGTTTTGTGTGTGTGTGTGTGTGTGTTTTTTTTTTATTCTGGACATTTGTGGCGGTTGTACCCGCCACAAACGTCCAGATTTACAGCGGTACGGGAAATCAATTCCTCTGGATTGAATTTGTGGCGGTTATAACCGCTGCATATCTGGACGTTTGTGGCGGTTATAACCGTTGCAAAATCTAGCACTTTATCAAATCTACCCTGTCGGTCCTCAAACCGCTGCGGAATGTATTGCAGCGCATTGTAATTACAGCGGGGGTGCAGCGGTTTTAAAACCGCCACAAAAAAAATTATGGCGGTTATAACCGTCGGGATAGGTCAAATATTGTGCTGCGATATGCCTATTTTTTGGTATATATATATAAGCAGTGTTAGTAGCCTAGTGCTGCAGCGCACATTCGTTCAGTGCCACATTTCTCTACTTCTGAATTTTTATATTTTTAAAATAAATTTATTTCATATTTTTGAGTTATTACAATCTTCCCACCATCGAAATATGTCATCTTGAATATTTCTATTTAAGTGAGAGAGAGAGAATGCTCAAAATAAAATTTCAAAATCAAATTGACTAATTGATATTCAAACTACTATAAATCAGAAATCACATCAAATCAATTTAAAATTGCGTCGGAAAGCTTAACTTAGAGAAGGATAAAAAACAAAAAATCATACCAGTGGAATGTTCATACATACTTGGAGAACTACCAAGCACTTCATTACGTGATGGAGCAACATTACTCAAATTCCTTTACCAGACTGAACAACTCTATGCTTGGGCCTAAGCACCATCAATGCATCATCCTATTACCAAAGTCATCACACCTGAAACACTACCCTGTCACTCTATAATGTTGGCCTACATGCCTTCTTCCACATCAAACACAGTGTGGAACAGAGGCTTTCATAATCTTTCTCTTACTCTCTTCACCCATTTTTGTAACAAGTGGAGGTAGGGGTGCAAAGAAGTCGAGTCAAGCTCGAGTTAGGTCTAGCTTGAGCTCTACTTGCGAGTCAAATTCTGAACTGGAACTTGAGCTCGAACTCGAGTCGAGCTCAAAAGGCGAGCTTTATTCTGCTCATGACACTGAAAATGAGCTCGTTGAGCGGCTTGATTCCACATCCGAGTCTGCATTCCGTTTGTATGAGAATAACAACGCTCCTGAGAATTCACTACTTAGGTTTGTTGTTGGATCTCATCTGACTTCGGCTTCATTTGGATTAGCTTTTGGCCACTATTTTTTTGTTATTTTTAACAAAATTTTATATTGCAAATTGTTGTTAATAAAAAAATAAATAATTTTTTTACAAAATTAATAATGATCAAAACAAGATAAAATGTAAACGAGTCAAGTCAAATTGAGCCTCTCACTAATTGAGCAGAGCTAATTTAGTTATGGTTGTGTTCTAGCTTGACTATAAATCATTTGTTGAATTCAAACTCGGCTAAAAAAAAAAAAAAATTTAGGCTCGAGCTCATTTGGAAAGCTCAAATTTGATTGTTGAGCTTGATTCCTTAGTTTTAATTTTTTTTTTAAAATTTTTTACAATTTTTTTTACTTTTAATATACAAATAAAATTGTAGGAGTATATAGAAATAATTTGAAAATATTAAAATATATCATACATTACCATTTTAAAATTATTTTTAAATACATATAAAATTAATCATGCAACTTGATGAGCTTAAAAGCTGAGCTTGAGCTCGAGCATATATAATTTTGGCTCAAGTCAAACTCATGACTCGATAAATTAGACTCATCAGCTTATTAACAAGTTGACTTTGAGCCACCTCGTATGCAACTTAACTAACATCATGAATCAAAGCTCATTGAAGCATCATCAACAGAAATAAAAGTGCATCATCATATAAGCACACGCATGTGGAAATAACAACATCAACAACAAATATTGAAGGATTGAAGATGTTCGACATCATAACAAAACTTCATTATTATTCTGAGGAGAATCAATATTAATGTTAAAAGACATAGTAGTTATACACACACATATTAGATTCTTCCTAACTATTAATTTTATAAGGCATGATGGCAACGTAGGAATAGCCACTAATTATCCACTGATCATCATCATCGCCATTGTTTGCCTTTACCGCTCACCATTAGCCTGCCCCACCATCGCTACTACTTACCATGTATTTGTTTACGGTTGTTGCCGCTAACCACCTGCCAGCACTTGCTGCTTTCACCTTTATTGAAATTTATACTAAATTCACTCTACTTCAAATGAAATCAATTAAGAAAATAATATTAATTAAAAAAATTAATTTCATATATTTAATTATTTATTTTACACTCAATCAAATAATTAAAAAATATTTGAAATACATTATAGTTTTTTTTTTCTGCTATATAAATACATTATAGAAATGCTGCTCACATAACCATATATGCTGGAATTCAAAAGCTCGTGGCCTCTTTCTCTGGCTTGAGCTTCAAGATCTGCTCCAGTAGCTACTAATTTCAAAGCATACTTTTGTTGATGATGCCTAACTATCTGGCTTAATTCTCCCTTCACTTGCTCAAGCTTCAAGATCTACTTCCATAGCTACCACTTCCAAAGATTATTTTTATATGTGGGAGAATTAAATTGCATATAATAACAAGCAGAAGATAGCTTGTGATACATTTTCTTTATCTGTGAATCTAGCCATTTGTTTGAATTAAATGACAATAGTGTCCCTTTGGTACTAGATCTGCTAAACTTTTCTTTTTGTAGTAGAATTTTAGTTTTTGTAGTTTCTAAATGTTTGATAATTAAGTCTCCAGGTTGACTTGTTAGCATTCCTCCCCAATGGTTCATAGATTGCTTTGTTAATGCTATTTAGCAGCATATTTGGTGAGTCGAATGCATTTGTAGAATTAAAGAACATCTGAAAAACCTTTAAGAAAGATAGATGCAAATCTTTCCACTCTCTGGGCATTTGAGATGTTGCAGAATCTCTGGACATCACCATTTGAAGAAGTTCTTTTTTCCTTTTTTCCAAAGGGGTCTTTACAAAAGCAATGGCATCATCAATCTTGGCCTTTGGATTCTCTTTCAAGTACAGTAGAACCATGTTTGGTTTACTAGCCTTAGCTTCTTTCTGCAAATTAATTTTTATTTCAGTAAACATCAACATCAATTGTGTACTCAAATACAACTGATTTTTTTTTTTGTGAGCTAATTTCTTTTATTCTAGGTCTTACTTTAACTAAATCAGAAAATGAAAATTTGATGTAAGTAATAAAATATAGTTAACATACCTCATAGCTCTCTAAGTCATTCAACAAGCGACATGAAACCAAAAGAGATATGGTCATCTTAGAATTGCTGAAGTTCCAAAACTCTTCGGCATCTACTTTTGAGTTTGTCAAATAACATGCTGGAAGAATAATCATTTCAAATGCAATTGAAGTTGTCGCATTTTCAATATATTGATCAATTGATGGATAATGAAGACTTCTGCTCCACTCTGCTTCCTTTAGCCACGACTTGAATATTTCTTTCCACTTTATAACACATAGATAAATTCACAACTCTATTAAGTAGATTCTTAAATGTATATGATGGTAGAATTAACGTTGAAAGAAATTTATGAGGACTCACATCATCTTGAAGAATTTTCTTCACATCATGACCATGTCTCTTAAGGAACTTCAAAGAAATATCTTGAACTAAATTGTCGAGGGCAGTGAAAATAACTTTGCTATGACTTGTTAGAGATTCTCCCTCCCATCTATGATTAATGGGAATAAACAAAATCAATATTTTGTTGATAGAACTAGTAATGCAAATACAACAAAAACATTCAATTTAATTGTTTTACAGACAACTTGAAATATAGATAGAGTTTCAAAGTTTTTTTCTTAAAACTTTCTTATATGAATCCCAATTGTTTTCGTATAATTTACTTTCTAGAATTTTTAAATGAAATGAGAAATATATTTTAAAATTATATTGCATAAAATTATGCATGAATATGCCAATATAAATTTAAAACATATGTAAGCAAATTTTCAAGTTAAACACATATTTTTATTATATATATAATATTTATCTTATTGAAGATATCAAAACTTTTTGTTAGAGATCAAAAATAGCATCTCTCTACAATGAAAATGATGATTATATTCTATCAATGCTTTTAAAAAAATGTTGAGATATATAAAGTATTATACACATCATCAAATATTATTCTATAAAAATCCTCAAAATATTAGAAATTTAGTTTTGATTAATTATTTATATATTTGAATAATGTAATAATTAATTAGATAAATTTAATGATTTGGATGAAAAGTTAAAATTGAATGAATGGACATTTAGCAACATTTAATGTTAAATAGATTGTCTATTATAAAAATGTAATATCAAATAATTTATTGACGTAAAAAAATTGCAAATAAGCAAAGTGTGCAATGATCAATTCCTATCATAAGTAACATATAATATTTTCCTACCTTTGAACTGCATCTGTTAGGATGTATAATTCATGCATTGAGCCTTTCTCATCAAAGAAATCATCTGCAACTGTAATCAAGATTACACATTTTGTTGCTTCCTTCCTTGAATCTATGTCAAGAGGGAGGCAACTTGAAGAAGCCATGGCAAAATAGCAGTATGTTGTATTCTCTCTACCAAATCCCATCATGGAGAGAGCAGTATCCTTAGACCACCTTTATATACAAATTTAGATGGAATTACAAAATTTTGAGAAGAAAATTTACCTAAAAAATAACTGTGAAATAAGACAAAAGAGGAGGCAAATATATTTTATCTGTAGTATAGTAAACTACCTCTATAATTCATGAAGCTCCTTTCTATATGTTGATTGCCTCATCATAAAATTATCAATAGCAAGTTGGAGGAGGTCATTATTTTGTAAGATCCTGCATTTTTATTTTGTTATAAAAAAAAAACGTTCAACAACCAAATCATTTATCTTAATTAAGCTCCTATAAATTTACCTATAGGGTGCATTCTTTCCCACCCAGAAGTTGTAGATCCCTCCTCTTTTTCAATTTACAATCTATGCTCCAAATGATCCATTCGTGCTAGCCATGTAAGCTCTAACTCATGCTCAATCTAATAAAGTATAGGCAGGTTTCATACAAAAGAGATTATGCATGAAATTTTACATAAAGAAATTGATTCACTCTTATATTGATTCACCTCTTGTTCAAATTTCTTTGATGAATATGAAATATTGGTTTCATTTTGGGATTTCATGCTCATGAGTCCCTTCTGCAAGATGTGCAGAGAGAACACTCCAGCCTTATCAATATCATGATCCTCCAAAAAAGCAATATGTGATGCTTTGTAAATGCTAAGCATGGGGCCTAAAAAGAAGGCATAGTTATCTTTCATATGTGATAGCATTTTCTCATCATCAATGAACCAACAAAACCTCCCTGTACAAAGGCCATTCACATCAAACACATTTACTAGTAAAACTAAAATATGTTTATGAAATTATTCATAGATGAATAAATATTTATTTCTAATGTTTTTAGAAATTTCAAATATTCTATTCATTCAGTCAACTTCTTACTTGGAGAAACTTGATAGCCATGCATTCTTAATAGTCGAAAAGCTAAGGAGTCTTTGTAGATTTGAAATGCATCATCATCTTTCTGTGGGACTTTTGATTCTTCTGCAATCCATTTTCTATGAAGAAAATACAAATATTGAAATTATCACATTAACTTCATCTATGAAATTGTAAATGTATAAGAGTAGTTATTTTTCTTCTTGAAGAAGAGAAAATGTTTTATATATTTAGTAAAATATCTGCATCTTATAATATTGACGAATTAATTAAAATAAATTAAAAAGAGAGACATACCTATGTAGGTGATCCATGACAGTACTGATTTCTTCAGAGAAATGCTCTGCACATCCAAGCCTCTCCAAGTGATCAACCACACAAAGCTTTATAACATCTTTGTTCTCTAAGTATATTGGAGGAACTATTTTAAAAATATAAAGAAATAAGAAATTAATATGACTAATAAAGATTATAATAAAACAATATAGTAATCCCCATAAGAATTCCCACAATTAAATATTAAATTTATTTAATAAAATTTCAGTATGTATCTTATATATTTGATTGCTTATTTTATATTTATGTATATTGATTGTAGTTATAATATATTATGACCTCATGGATCAGCACCTCCATGTTGGCAATCGGCAAGCATGTGTTCAAGGTAAGTCTTGTAGGTCTGGTCTCCAGTAATCATGTAAGCACAAGCGGTCACCGACGGTGATCGATAGAGTAGTGCTGAGTTGCGGTTTTTAAATGCGATTTCTCTCATCAGAACTCTCTCATCAGCCTCTTCTTTTTCAAGCTTTATTCCATTCAATTTAAATTCATAAAAAACTCCATTGTTGCTCTGTTGAGTAGGAAAGACTTTCAAGCCTTTTGCTTTTGCAAGCTTAGCCATCAAAAACCACCTATGAAGAAGAGCATGCCTAGCTTCACCACCACCGTCTTTGCTATTTCTCATATTTATCAATTCCTCCATGCTGCCTTGGAGAAATTTTTATCCTGTGTACATAAACATGAGTATAATAAATTAATTAATTCATATATTTTCATAAATATAAAATATAAATTACAAAAAGATATGTTGTTATTGTACCTTTGTTTATTTTGTGAGAGAAACCAATGCTATCCCAAGTCTTTAGAGCAATTAAGCACGCAAGAGTGGCCAAAAGATCATCATTGCTCCATTGATGCTTATAATTTATATGCTCATGATGATCAATATTAAAACTATGTTGTTGATCGAACCAGAAGCCCAGATCATTTTGGTTGCGTAAAATCCAGTCCAAATACTCCGGGAACATCGGGTGGGTTGGGTCATCTGGGTCTGGCACCATGGCGACCCATGCCGTTTCATATGCAGATACTGGTACGAAGGCATACAAGTCGGCTGATGGAGAGAAGAGCTTCTCCTTCATCCTCTCGATTGCTTCCTCAAACCACAATGACTGCTCCATTAGTATCTAGGTGACTATCTTACTTGGTTCACTACCACAATCCACAGAAGAATGCTTGCTTCCCATTGTATTTATAATTGCTTTAAATCAGGACATGTGACACACGATTAATTACACAATTCTTCTTTTACTTGCACTTTGCTTTTTTATTGCTTCTTAAAGCAGCTTTGTAGTACAAAAATGATTATGCTCACAATTATTTCATAAAAGAAGTAAGATATATATATATATATATATATATATATATAATATATATATATTATTTGTAAATGAATTGTTAACTGCAATTCATGAGATGAAAATGCAAGCATGAACTAAGTGCAGTATGACACATCACTAAGGCTTCGTTTGCGACAGCTTTTTTCTGCTTCTTAAAATAGCTTTCTAGTATAAAAATTAAAAATTTTGTACTAAAAATATACTGTAAGAAGCAGTAAAAAAGCCATCCCAAACTAAGCCTAAATTGAAGACTAAAACGTAATATTTTTAGTAGTACTGCTAGATTGATATATAAAAAATATTACAAATAGAATATAATTATTATTTTGTGAGGAAAGAAGTTTCGAATAATTTTAGTTATATATAAAAGTGTGGATATTTCTTTTTTTTTTTGATTGACCTGAAGACAACCCAACCCTAAAAGATGATCTCGAGTTAATTCTGTGTTAGCAGGTTTACCCGAATACAACCCGATTGTAAAGTGGGTCGAGAATTAAGACCCGAACCCAACCCTAAAAGACGAACCTCAAACATGGATGGAATCAAAAGGAAGATGAACCTCATTCGATGTTGAGTGGCATAATGACTAATAACACATCTCTAGCACACAAAGTATATATATATTTTGTTTTTAATTTGGGTCATAAAAAAAGATGAATATAATATATGATTAATTCATAAATTTATTTATTAGGATTATGAGAAAGAATCATAAATCAAGGACTAAAGAATCAATCCTAATTTAATTTAAATTAGAATATTCTTAAATGATTTTTTTTCCAGATTTGATTCCAAAGGCTATGCAAATAATTGCTTCTATAGGAAAATAATTTTAGCTGTAGCCATCATGTGCAAAGGTTACATCTGCTCCAAATTGGCTGTCAAGCTTTGGAACAATTATTAGGTCCTCCGACCGGACGTAGAGCTACGTCCGGTCGGAGCTAAAATCGCGCCAAAAAATGAGAAATATCGAGCAAATACCGAGCAATACCAAACAATAACGAGGAATACCATCATGTGAAGACCAAATACCATATATATAGGAGAAATTATTACGAGTGGAGTCCAGATGTTGAGCTATGGCAAATGACAACATGTGGCTAATACATATTGTATATTAGATGTGTATTTATGTATTAACTATGTATTAGTTGTGTATTGGCAAGCACACATTTTTTCTTGTAATACGCACTGTGTATTGGTGCATATTAGCTGTGTATTAAATATGTATTGGTATGTACCTGTAGTGTATTATAGTACACAATGTGTACTAATTAATACACAGCTAGTACACAGTGTGTATTAGCCACATGTCGTCATTTGATTGGAGTCCAAACATCGATCTACGTTTGGACTCCACTCATAATAATTTCTCAAAATATAGAGAGCAAGTGTCATTTGACAAACAAGTTGTGATTTTTAAAAATATATTAATTTTAAAAATAATTAATAAAATTTTATATAGAATGAACTTCATATAGAATTTATATTAAAATGAATTATAAAAGAAAAAAAAAATGCCGGTATAAGTGATCCACCAAATGCTTGATTTCTTCAGAGAAATGCTCTACAAATCCAAGCCTCTCCAAGTGATCAACTACGCAAAGCTTTATAAATTCTTTGTTCACTGGGAACATGGGAGGAACTGTACATATATTATATAAGTAAAAAAAAAAATAAAAGCAAAATAAAATAAATATTTAAGTTATAATATTTTATTGTTCAGTCCATTTGAATTTAAAAGCAAAATTTTATTTTATTTTTAATTTCTAATTGCTTTCAATTAAATAAAAAATGTATCAAATATTATTAATTAAAAATAATAGTTTCAACATATGCAACTGAAATTAAACCAATAGACTTGACTTTAAACAACCAAAGAGAAGACCGACTAATGATATAAACCCATTATTTGGTAGTTAAAAGAAAAACCTTAAACTTGGATGGAATCTTATCAAGAAAAAAACAGAAGAATTGGATGGTGAGTGATTGGACTGCGTAAAAAAAAAAAAAATTAAGAAATATTATTAGTTATATAATAATAATAGTTTCAACATAAGCAACTTAAATTAACCCAATAGACTTGACTTTAAACAATCAAAGAGGGGACCAGCTAACCGAAACACGACACCAGCTAATGATATGAAACGGGTCGGGTTCGGGTTCAACAAATCAACCCGTTTTAAAAATCGGGTCAGGTTCAAGTTGACCCAGCAACCCAAAAGTGACTCGAAAGTGGCACGAAAACTCATTTTGCCCGAAAACCCGAGATTGACCCGTTTTTGACCCGAAAACTAGCAATTTTGGGTCAAGCCCGGATCATTCGTGTTTGGTCGGGTTGACCCAGACCCGAATCGGGTCGGGTTCAGGTCTGAAAACTTGACCCTTTTTTAAAAATGGGTCGGGTTCGGGTTCGGGTTGACCCGAATAGTGCCTGGTCAATTCCGAGTTCGACCCGAACCCGACCTGTTGACCCGAATTGACACCCTTAGCCTCAAACTTGGATGGAATTGCTTGTCAGGAAAAAACCAAAAGGAAGATGGACCAAAAGCATAATGACTAATAACACATATCTAGCAAGCAAAGTATATATATATATATATATATATATATATATATATATATATATATATATATATATATATATATATATATATATATATATATATATATATATATATATATATATATATATATATATATATATATATATATAGTTTTATCGTCCGTTCACGCATAAAATTAACCCAATAGGACTTAACTCTACCAATAATGAGAAGCTCTAATCTTGGAGAAAAAAATGTCCAGGTTCGGGTTGATCCGCAAATATAAAAAATGATAAAACTGTCATAGCTAATCTATCTTAGTATTAAGAGATATTAATTTTACCTTTCATTAACTTTGCTAATTAAGTGATTAAAGGCTATTTATTAGATTTTAGTGTTGATATATCTTCAAAAAATTATCTTGATCGGGCACGAATCTTAAGGCAAAATCAAGTAGGAAACTTCCAAAATTAAATCTGGGACCAATCGAACTTTGATTTCTAAAAACTTATAGTTGAACTAAACATCTCGAAAAGACAAACCCAATAACACCAAATTCGACCAAATCCGAGCCTAATGGGTCCAAATCAAAGAGCCGAAGCGCATTTGGAAGGTTCAAATCATAAATTGGAAGACCAAACGTTTTTCAAAAATTATATGCTTATAGTTGAATCGAGCGGCTTGATTAAACAAATCCAACGAGCCTAAGATCGTCAAATTCTTATGTCACTAAGGCATTCAAGTGCCCAATAAATGATTCACGATTAAGGGGATCAATATCGACCGTCTATTCAAACCACTCCCAACATACCCTTGATCTCCCTCTTATTTAATGACCACGCCACTGTCAGAAAACTATAAATAGACTCCTCATTCTTCATGAAAAGGGGACGGAAGCAAGAAAGAGAAGGGAGAGAAGGAAGAGAGAGAAATTAGAGCTCTCTTGCCACCATACTCCTCCTCGACCACCATCGGACTACCGGCCGTCGCCGGAATATCATCGGACATCCGCCTGGCCACCGACTAACACTGGAGTTCTGTTCGGCCAACAAGTTACACAGGACTTCCACCAGGCTTCTAATTATTGTTGGACTTACACCCGGCCACCAACTAACGTCGACAATAACGTCAAACTTCCACCCAGCTGTCGACTACAGTTATTCCGACCTCCATCGCCAGAAAATAGTCTTTTTGACCACTATCTACTGTTGACTATTGTCTTTCTGACCTCCATCATCAGACAAAAATCTTTCTGACCACCGTTGCTCAGTGAGTACAGTCCTTCTGACCTCGATCGCCAAACATCGATCTTTTTGATCACTATCGCCCACAGACCACGGTCATTCCAACCCCCATCACCAGAAAATTGTCTTTCTAACCACAGTCGCTAGCCGACTATGGTCCTTTCAACCTCCGTGTCTAGGCAACAATCGTTTTTACCATTATTGCCCGTCAACTACAATCCTTATGATCTCCGTTGCTAGATAATAAATTTTTTTACCATTATCGGCTGCCATTTATGGTCCTTCCGACCTATGTCACCAGACCACAATCTTTTTAACCCTCATTGTCCGCTAACCACGGTCCTTCTGACCTATGTCGTTAAACAACAATCTTTTTGATCACTTTTGCCCGCCGACTACTATCCTTCTGACATCCGTCACCAGACAACGATCGTTCTAACTACTATCGCCAGTTGACCACCATCCTTCCAAACCCCATTGCTAGATAACGGTCTTTCTAACCATTATCACCCTCTGACTATGGTCCTTCCAACCTTCGTTGCCAAGCAATGGTCTTTTTGACCACTGTCTCTCGTTGACTATAGTCTTTTAGGCCTCCGTCATCATACAACAATCTTTCTAACCATCGTAGATCGTCGATTATGGTCCTTCCGACCTCTATCGCCAGACTATATTATTTCCAACCTTCATCACCCACTGGCTACCATCCTTCTGACCTTCATTTCCAAGCAATAGTCATTCTGACCACTGTAGGCCTTTGACTTGTTCTTTCAACCTCCATTACTAGAAATAATCTTTGTGACCACCATCATCCATCACCCAACAATGCTTTTGGCTACCAATGTGCTACTATCATTGAACTTATGGTGAACTTTTATTAAAATTCATTTGAGATATTATGATTGCTCACCATATATAATTGCACGAGTAAATATTACAGTCTCTCTATCTTAGGAATAATGGAAACCTCCATCTTTGAAAGCAAATATTAATTAATAGAAAAGATTTGGCTAAAATTATATTATGTCTATCTTCTTCTCTTATGTAGCTTCTGTATTAGATTGTATTTCAGTTGAACTTTTAACATCCAAATTTATTTATTTTTTTAGTTGTTTCACATCATATAAAAAAGTTATATTATGAAGTGTGAGGTCTATGAAACGAAGAACCTTCAAATAAAAATCACTCACAATTTATTTATTTTTGGGATATTTGAGCCAATTAAAACAAACTTACACACACAATATTACATACACAAGCTTCAAATCCAAGACTTTTTTGTTGGTAGCTAAAGCTCTCAACCAATAGATTAAGATGACCTACATAATCACTCAAAAAGTTGAAACCCTTATGCAGTATTCTTCATAAAATTACAATGAAGGCTCAACATTTATTTATTTATTTAACCTATCAAATACAAATACCTTATTAAAAATATGAATTAGAAATACAATTAAAACAATCCATGGCATATATGTTTGAATTCAAAAGCTCGTTGCCTCTTTCTCTGGCTTGAGCTTCAATATCTACTCCAGTAGCTAGCTACTAATTTCAAAGCATACATTTGTTGATAGTGCCTAACTATCTGGCTTATTTCTCCCTTCACTTGCTGAAGCTTCAATATCTGCTTCCATTGCTACCACTTCCAAAGCATACTTTTATATCTCGTAGAATTAAATTGCATGAAATAACCAGCAGAAGGTAGCTTGTGAGACATTTTCTTTATCCATGGATCTAGCCATTTGTTTGAATTAAATGACAATAGTGTCCCTTTGTTACTATATATGCTAAACTTTTCTTTTTGTAGCTGAATTTTACATTTTGTTGTTTCTAAATGATTGATAATTAAGCCCTCCAGATTGACTTGTTAACACTTCCCTCTCCACTGGTTCATATATTGCTTTGTTAATGCTATCCAGTAGCATATTTGGTGAGTCGAATGCATTCGTAGAATTAAAGAACATCTGGAAAACCTTTAAAAAAGAAAGATGCAGATCTTTCCTCTCTCTGGGCATTTGAGACATTGCAGAATCCCAGGACATCACCATTTGAAGAAGTTCTTTTTTCCTTTTTTCCAAAATGGTCCTTACAAAAGCAATGGCATCATCAATCTTGTCATTTGGATTCTCCTTTAAGTACAATAGAACTATGTTTGGTTTACCATCCTTAGCTTCTTTCTGAAAATTAATTTTATTTCAGTAAACATCAACTATGTACTTAAGTACAACTGATTTTTATTGGTGAGCTAATTTCTTTTATTCTAGGTCTTACTTTAACAAAATAAGAAAAAGAATAATGTATGTAAGTAATAAAATATAGTTAACAAACCTCATAGCTCTCTAAGTCATTGAACAAGCGACATGAAACCATAAGAGATTTAGTAATCATAGTATTGTTGAAGTTCCAAAACTCTTCGGCATCAACTTTTGAGTTTGTATGTAAGTTGCAAAGTTGTCATTTTCAATATAATCAATGGATGGATAATGAGAACTTCTGGCATCAACTTATAGATAAATTCACAACTCTATTAAATAGCTTCTTAAATGTTTATGATGGTATAATTAATATTGAATGTGAACTCACAGTGTTTTGAAGAATTTTCTTCACTTCATGACCCTGTCTCTTAGGGAACTTCCAAGAAATATCTTGAATTAAATTGTCGAGGGCAGTGAAAATAACTTTGCTTTGGCTTGTCAGAGATTCTCCCTCCCATCTATGATTAATGAGGATAAGCATAATCAATATTTTTTTGATATAGCTAAGAATGCATATACAACAAATACATCAATTTATTTTTTTTTACATAAAACTTGAAATATAGATAGGGTTTCAAAGTTTTTTTCTTAATAAATTCTTATATGAATCCCAATTTTTTTCATATAATTTATTATCTTGAAATTTTATAATAAATGAAAAATATATTTTAAAATTATATGCACAAAATTATGCATGAATATGCCAATATAAATTTAACAAAAACATTAATATGTAAGCAAATTTTATTATTTTCCATAATTTTTCATATGCAACAATTTGAATCTTGGTCCTTCATGTTAGAGATCAAAAATAGCATCTCTCAACAATTTAAATGATGACTATATTCTATCAAAATTTTTTAAAAAATTGTTGAGATATATAAAGTATTATACATATCATCCAATATTATTTCATAAAAACCTTAAAATATTAGAAATTCAGTTTTAGATAAATTTAATGATTTGGATGAAAAGTTAAGATTGAATGCATTGACTTTAAGCCACAATTTAATGTTGAGCAGATTGTCTATATATTATAAAAATGTAATATCAAATAATTTATTGAGATAAAAGAACTATAAATAAGCAAAGTGTGCAATGATCAATTCCTATCATAAGTAACATATAATATTTTCGTTCCTTTGAACTGCATCTGTTAGGATGGATAACTCATGCATTGAGCCTTTCTCATCAAAGAAATCATCTGCAACCGTAATCAAGATTGCACATTTTTTTGCTTCCTTCCTTGAATCTGTGTCAAGAGGGAGGCAACTTGAAGAAGCCATGGCAAAATAGCAGTATGTTGTCTTCTCTCTGCCGAATCCCATCATGGAGAGACCAGTATTATTAGACCACCTTTATATACAAATTGACATGGAGTTCAAAAAAAATTGGAGAAGAAAATTTATTTAAAAAATAACTGTGGAAATAAGGCAAAAGAGGAGGCAAATATATTTTCTTTTTAGTATAATAAACTACTTGTGTAATTCCTGAAGCTCCTTTGTATATGTTGATTGCCTCATCATAAAATTATCAATAGCAAGTTGGAGGAGGTCATTATTTTGTAAGATCCTGCATTTTATTTAGTTATAAAAAAATAAACGTTCAACAACCAAATTATTTTATCTTAAGTAAACTCCTATAAATTTACCTATATGGTGCATTATTTCCCACCCATAAGTTGTAGATCCCTCTTCCTTCAATGCACAATCTATGCTCCAAATGATACATTCGAGCTAGCCACTTAAGCTCTAACTCATGCTCAATTTGGTGAAGCATAGGTAAGTTTTATACAAAAGGGGTTATGAAATTTTACATAAAGAAATTGATTCACTCTTATACTGATTCACCTCTTGTTCAAATATCTTTAATGAATTTGAAATATTAGTTTCATTTTGGGATTTCATGCTCATGAGTCCCTTCTGCAAGATGTGCCAGGAAAACGCTCCAGCCTTATCAAGATCATGATCCTCAAAAAATAATATGTGATGCTTTGAAAATACTATGCATGGGGCCTAAAAAAAAGGCATAATTATCTTCATATGTGATAGCATTTTCTCATCATCAATGAACCAACAAAACCTCCCTGTACAAAGACCATTCACATCAAACAAATTTACTACTAGTAAAACTAAAAATATGTTGATGTAATTATTCATAGATGAATAATTATTTATTTATTATGTTTTAGAAATATTAAATATTTTATTCATGTAGTAAACTACTTACTTGGAGAAACTTGATAGCCATACATCCTTAATAGTCGAAAAGTTAAGGAGTCTTTGTAGATTTGAAATACATCATCATCTTTCTTTGGGACTTTTGATTCTTCTGCAGTCCATGTTCTAGAAAAAATACAAATATTGAAATTAATCAATGTTGGTGATTTTTGTATAAAAAAACATGCAAAGTTGTCAAATTTCAACCATCTAATTTATTTTAGTTTGTTTAAATCATATATGACTGAAAATGATTGAAACTAGCAATTGTCATCTGACAAACAACTTGTGATATTTAAAATTATAATAATTTTAAATAAAGTTTATAAACTTTATATATAATGAACTTCAAATTGAATTTATATTAAAATGAATTATAAAAGAAAAAAAAAACATACCTGTACAAGTGATCCATCACATGCCTGATTTCTTCAGAGAAATGCTCTGCACATCCAAGCCTCTGCAAGTGATCAATCATGCAAAGCTTTATAAAATCTTTGTCCACTTGGTACATGGGAGGAACTGCACAGGAGAAAATCTAACCTTAGTTTTGGGGTGATAATTATTATATAAAAATTTAAATATTAAAAATTATATATATAAGTAAAATCTTATATTTCATTATAATTTATAAATTTAAAAAATAATTAAAAAATTGCATATATAATTGTATCATATGCATTTATTATATAATTTGTATTATTTGGAAATGAATCTACATAAAATTGATATTTTTTTTTTCTATCAACCGGCCTAAATTGATGGACAAATAATGGGAGATGGGTCATATTAGGGCAAAAATTTAATACTTCATGGGGGGCAGAGTTCCGCAATTAGCCCTCTTCTATATTAATTTTTTTTTAATTGCGACCCGCCTATGACTGTACATATATTATTTCAGTAAAAAAAATTTAAGTTTTGTCAAAAAATATTTTAATTTTCTATAACTTCTTTAACTTCTTTAAAAATGCAAATAAAAATACAAATAAGAAATTTGGGTCAAATATTTCTACTAAATATTAAATAGAACGATTTCTGAAATTATTATAACTTGGTTTTTGGATGATATAAAATCCTGCCCATAAATGTGCTTTAAAAAAAAATTATCAGTTATAATATTTTTCAACCTCATTGATTAATACCTCCGTGTTGGCAATTGGTAAGCAAGTGTTGTAGGTAAAATTTGTAAGTATGATCTCTAGTAATCATGTAAGCACAAGCGGTCACTGACGGAGATCGAAAAAGTTGTGTTGAGCCAAAGTTCCCAAATGCAATCTCTCTCATCACAAGTCTCTCCTTCGTAATTATGTCTTCGGCATCTTCACTTTTAAGCTTTTTTTCATTCAATTTAAATTTATAAAAAAATTCATTATTGATTAGTTGAGCAGAAAAGACTTTCAAGCCTTTTGCCTTTGCAAGCTCAGCCATAAAAAACCACCTACGAAAATGAGCATGCCCAACTTTGTCACCACCCTCCTCTCTCTTTGTCATATTCATCAATTCTTTCTCCATGTTATCTTGGAGAAACCTCAATCCTACATATGTACAAATGAGTATAACAAATTAATTCATTCTTATATCTACATAAATATAACATACGCGTTACAACTAATATAGAGTTCTTGTACCTTTGTTTATTCTTTGAGAGAAATCATTAATGTCCCAAGTTTTTAGAGCGATTAAGCAAGCAAGAGTGGCCAAAAGATCATCATTGCTACATTGATTCTTATAATCTATAAGCTCGTGATGATCATTATTAATACAATGTTGCTCGTCGAACCAAAAGCCCAGAGCATTTTGACTGCGTAGGATCCAGTCCAAATACTCCTGAAACATTGGGCTAGTTGGATCATCAGGGTCAGGCACCATGGCAACCCATGTCGTCTCATATGCAGAGGCGGGTAAGAGGGCGAAGAGGTTGGCCGATGGAGAAAAGAGCTCCTCCTTCATCCTCTCGATCATTTTTGCGAACCCCAATGATTGCTCCATCATTAGTTAAACCTAATAACTTCATCTCAGCAAATATGAATAAATTTAGTATGAAGACGAATGCATGCTTGCCTTTGTATTTATAGATGCATTATAGTGACATGTGATACACGTGCTTCACAATTATTTCAATAGACAAAGTTTAATTAATTACACTTTGCATGTGATTAAATCATATGCAAATGAATTATTAATGTTCTTTCTGCTATCTAACGTTTCTCACCAAAGAGGGGACCAACTAGTAGTATGAATCTATTTGGGATCTTAAAGAGGGATAGAATCTTGTCATGGAAACATCAAAATGAAAATGTAGCTCATTAGATAGTGAGTGATTGGACTTCTTAGAAAAAGTCATACTGATGACTAATAACGCAAGACCTCTGGCAAGCGAAATATAGATAATTTTCCTATCTATTCACATTCTGAAAGAAATTGAACATTTCACTAACCACGCAAATTAGGAGGTATGAATCTTCCTCTCAAACCCTAAACAATTATAAAACTACTCAACTGCAAGATATGAATTTTGTCTCTTTTTGAACACTATTGAATATTCCTTTCAATGACCAAAAAGATGAATCTTAATTAAATTTGTATTTAAAAGTCTAAGTTGTCAGCTGGCATTTACAATGGAGTGGAGCAGTGCCTACCTTCGAAGAAAGAAGCCAAGTAGTACTAGGTTTACTTGTTGAACTTGCTTTAGCAACCAAAAATATACATTTAACTTGCCATTAACCCTACTATATAAATGCTTAAAGGACTTTTCATTAGAGCAAATACATTGATTAATTAATCCATTTAGGTGTTTAAATTTAGGGTAATTGCAAGGATTCATATTGGAAATTAATTATAGGGGTAGTTTTAATTATGTGTAAGCTCTTAAAGTGATCTTATGGTATTTAAGCTCCGAGTATTTGATTTAGCCCTATTTAGACCGTATAAGTTTTGATGTTGTTAGATTTTTCTCATCTAAACATTCAATTCAATTATAAGTTTATTATAATTAGAATGTTGATGGTTCTGACAAATGTAACTCCTAAAATTTTTGTATTCATGTATTGTATTAGGATTTTTATTTGGTTGATGAATTTTGAGTGATGTATTAAAAAATGGAATATGACAAATCGAATATAAATTAATCACGAACACATTAAAATAGGAAGTCAATGAAATGGAATTTCACATACAATTAAAATGGATATGTGGATGTTTAAAATTCATAGCTTATCTTTTAATAAAAATGGTACTTACACATTACTTGGTGGGTCAAGGCAAAGCTCAATCATGCATGGACGGAGGGCCGTCTTATAAAGCCATGCCTTTACACTCTCTTCCTATTCATAAAACTAGCTTAGAAAAGATAATTTAGATGAATAGATCGGTTGACTGACTCTGCCCATATAGAGAAGCTCTAATTTTGGAGAAAAAATGTCGGAGTTCTTAAAATTAGATTAGAAAAGATGATGGACGGAGGGCCGTTTTATGAAGCCATGTATTTGTATTCACACTCTGTTTCCATTCATAAAACTAGCTTAGAAAAGACAATTTAGAAGAATAGATCGCTTGACTGACTGATCTACCCATGAAGAGAAGCTCTAATTTTGGTGGAAAAAATGTCGGGGTTTTGATGTGATCCATAAATGACAAAATGGTAAAACTATAGCTAATATGTCTAAGTAATAAAAAGTAGTATTAATTTTACCTGTCATTAACTCTGTTAATTAAGTGATTCAAGGCTTTTGATTAGATTTTAGGAATGAGAGAAAGAATATGACCAGCACCCCTTTTATGAAACCAATAGTCAAGAATATTAAAATAAGAAGTATTATGATACCTCATATTAACCCCCAAAGCAACATCCATAGCATACCAAACCTTAATAGCAATCGGGTCGTTAACAAAAACATCTCATTGGTCTCCATTTGATATCAACATTGACATTAAGAGGTAATAAAAACACCTTTCTTTCTTAATTTCTCATCCACTGGGATCAAATTTTTAAGTAATCTCTAGAGCGATAGAGTTCCACATTTTTCTAAAAACAAGATTGTAAGTATTTCTAGCACGAAAATGATCCCAATTAGTGTTATTGTTAAAGTTACCATCAAAAGAAAATTTGAATATAGGTTGATCCAACACATTGAGATTAATAGGAATGTCTTGAATGGAAACATTCATCAAAGTATGGAGATTATCAAAAACCATATTATTATTCTACTTATCATTCAAAATAAAATCAGCCACACACAAGTTGGAAATAGAATGTGTTAAAAAAAAAATCAAAGTTCAAATACCTATCCAGTCATTTGCCAAAAGAAGCAAGAACCAACACCTATGCTCCATTGACTACATTGTTCTCCATACCACTTTATTTTACAAATCCTAGACCAAATAACAGATTTGACCTTTCTTAAGGAAGCATTGAGAGGGTTGAATATTCTTGCAATACTTGAAATTCATCTCTCCCTTCATTTGCTAAACCTTCAGGATCTGCTTCCATAGCTATTGCCTTCAAATCATACTTTTATAGCTGGTAAAATTAAATTGCATGAGATGATTAGCAAAATATTGTTGCTTGTGAAGCATTTTCCCTATCCACAGTTCGTGGCTTTTTTTTTTTGGGACATTTAGGCCATTTAAGACAAACTCACACACACAACGCATACACATGGACTCGAACCTTGGACCTTTTAGTTGGAAGTCTAAGCTCTCAACCAATAGGCCAAGGGGAGTTGTGTAGTTTGTGCCTTTTGTTTGAATCAAATGACAGTGGTGTCCCTTTTTTACTTTTTTTAGTGAAACTTTGGCTTCTGTTGTTTAAAAATATTTGCTACATAAATCTTCAGATTGGCTAGTTATTTTCTTACCCAATGGTTAATAGATTACTCTGTTAATGTTATTGAGTAGCATAGTTAGTTGGAAAGTCGAATACATTCTTAGAATTAAAGAACATCTGGAAAACCTTTAAGAAATATAGATGCAGATTTTTCCACTATCTTGGCATTTGAGACATTGTTGATTCATTGGGCATCACCATTTGAAGTTCTTTTTTTTTTTTCCTTTTTCCCAAAATGTTCCTTACAATAATGCATTTTGTTTGTGATTCGAAACATTTGTGATTGCACTTAGTCTGTTTTATTTTCACTTTTTTCTTATGATGCAATAGATATAGTGATATTTTTGGCAAATTTTAGTGATGAATAATTTTATTTATTGGGAATTCTAGTAACTGCGTGAGCCGCAACACAACTGTGTGATACGGGGACATGGGACATGCAAGACTCATCGAGGTGATCATGGGTGCAAGATGGGGATGTTGGACGGGGACGCGAACGTGGGATTGGGACGAGGAAGAAAATGGAGACGCAGACGCTGGATGGGGACCTAGAGACAAGGATGCAGGACAGGGATACAAACGCAAATGTGGGATGAAGACACAGGATGTGGGATGGGTGACGAGGGTTGAACTCTGGTCGATTTCGGATTAGCAGGTTGACTCGAACATGACTGGATTTTAAAAATGGGTTAATAATTAAGATCCGATTCTAACCCATTTGTTAAGTGGGTTGGCCTGAATACGAGTTTTCTAGGTTAGGTTCGGGTTAAGTTTTCAGGTCTTATCTTTAATTGACACCTCTAGTTAAGAACTATGAGTTGAATATATCTATTGAGTTATTTTGTGTTGGCTAACTTTTAAAAGAAAATCTATGTAAATATATCTATCTGAGTTAATTTTTTTCCAGATTTGATTACAAAAGCTATGTAAATAATTGCTTCAATAGTAAAATAATTTTAGCTTTCAGGCATAGATGGGTTCCGATATTGACGCAAGCCAAGCATTTATTAGACAAAAAGTTACAATCGTCACATCACATTAAAATATTATGTCTACTCGATCAATATAAATTAATAGATTGAAATTGGCTCATGTTCATTTTTTTTTGGGGGGGGGGGGGGGGGGGGGAATTCATCTTCACATTTTTGGTTGGATGCTTTAGCCTTCGTTTGATCTGAATTTTTTATTATTTCTTAAAATAAAAATTTAGTATAAAATTTTAATTTACAATTACACTTGGTATATTTTTTTTCCACTTTTTTTTCTTATGATGCAATCGATATAGTAATATTTTAGGTGAATTTTAGTGATGAATATTTTTATTTGTTGAGAACTTTAGTGACTTTGTGAGCAGCGAGTGACATTATGTGATATGGGGACATGGGGCGAGCTCTAGTCAAGAACTACGAGTTAATTGAATCCTCAAGTGAATTAACTGATACGGTGCGACTGTGTGATACAGGGTCATGCAAAGATGAGTATAATATATGATTAATTCATAAATTTATTTATTGGTATTATGAGAAATAATCATAAATCAAGGACCAAAGAATCAATCCTAATTAAATTTAAATTAGAATATTCTCAAGTGATTTTTTTCTATTTAAATTGATTTGATCCAAAAGCTATTTAAATTGGATTTTGGGCTTAGATGGGATGGCTAATATTTAATAGACAAAAAGGTACACTGTCACATCACTATAAAATATCATAAATTTAAATGATTGGGATTGCCTCATTTTCACCTTTTTGGTTAGGAATTTTCATCATCATTTGAGACTATTTTATTACTATCTTTTAAGCAATTTTTTAGAATTTTTCTACTATAATATTGTTTTAGAAAACATAACAATAATGGTTTTAGAGTATCCATAATTATTGTAGAAAAGAATAGAACATATTTTTACATCACTGAACAATGATTGTGATCATCTATGAGTTCACTATCATCAAACTTGTGATGATCTTTTATCGAAAGTCATTTGATATATTAAGATTGCTCACCATATAGAATTGCATGAGTAAATATAAAAGTCTCCCTATCTTAGAAATAATGGAGTCCTCCAAGTTTGAAAGTGAATATTTATTAATATAAAAGATCTGGCTAAAATTATATTATGTCTATCTTCTTATCTTCTCCAGCGTCTCTATTAGATTGTATTTCAGTTCAACTTTTAACATACAAATCTATTTATTTTTTTAGTTGTTTTACATCATATAAAAATTATTATAAAGTGTGAGGTATATGTAGCAAACAACGTTCGAATAAAAATCACTCATAGGTTTTTTTGTGTGTGAAATTTGAGCCAATTAAGACAAATTCACACACATTATATATGCAAGCTTCTAATACAAAACTTTTTTGTTGGTAGCTAAAACTCCTGACATATACATTAAAATGACCTACGTAATCACTCAAAATGAGTTGAAATTCATATGCAGTCTTCTTCATAAAACTACAATCAAGGCACAACATTTATTTATTTATTTAACCTATCAAATCAAAATGCCTTATTAAAAATAAGAATTAGAAATGCAGCTCAAATAATCCATGGCATATATGGTTGAAATCAAAAGCTCGTGGCCTCTTTCTCTAGCTCGAGCATTAATCTCTGCTCCAGTAGCTACTAATTCCAAAGCATACTTTTGTTGCTAGTGACAAACTATCTAGCTTAATTCTCCCTTCATTTGCTCAAGCTTCAAGATATGCTTCCATAGCTATCACTTCCAAAGCATACTTGTATATCTGGGAGAATTTAATTGCATGAAATAACCAGCATAAGGTAGTTTGTGAGACATTTTCTTTATCCACGGATATAGCCATTTGTTTGAATTAAATGACAGTATTATCCCTTTGTTGCTAGATTTGCTAAACTTTTCTTTTTGTAGTTGAATTTTAGTTTTTGTTGTTTCTAACTGTTTGATAATTAAGCCTCCAGGTTGACTTGTTAACATTTCCCTCCCCAATGGTTCATAGAATGCTTTGTCAATGCTATCAAGTAGCATATTTGGCGAGTCAAATGCATTCGTAGAATTAAAAAACATCTGGAAAACCTTTAAGAAAGATAGATGCAGATCTTTCCACTCTCTGGGCATTTGAGACGTTGCAGAATCTCTGGACATCGCCATTTGAAGAAGTTCTTTTTTCCTTTTTTCCAAAATGGTCCTTACAAAAGCAATGGCTTCATCAATCTTGGCCTTTGGATTCTCCTTCAAGTACAATAGAACTATGTTTGGTTTACCAGCCTTAGCTTCTTTCTGCAAATTAATTTTATTTCAGTAAACACCAACATCAATTGTGTACTCAAATACAACTAATTTTTATTGGTGGGCTAATTTCTTTTATTCTAGGTCTTACTTTAACAAAATAAGAAAAGGAATAATGAATGCAATTAATAAAATATAGTTAACAAACCTCATAGCTCTCCAGGTCATTCAACAAGCGACATGAAACCATAAGAGATTTAGTAATCATTGTATTGTTGAAGTTCCAAAACTCTTCGGCATCAACTTTTGAGTTTGTCAAATAACATGCTGTAAGAATAATCATATCAACTGCAATTGAAGTTGTCGCATTTTCAATATATTGATCAATTGATGGATAATGAGAACTTCTGCTCCACTCAGCTTCCTTTAGCCACGACTTGAATATTTCTTTCCACTTCATAACAAATAGATAAATTCACAACTCTATTAAATAGCTTCTTAAATGTATATGACGATATAATTAATGTTGAATGTGAACTCACTGTGTTTTGAAGAATTTTCTTCACGCCATGACCATGTCTCTTAGGGAACTTGAGAGAAATATCTTGAACTAAATTGTCTAGGGCAGTGAAAATAACTTTGCTATGGCTTGTCAGAGATTCTCCCTCCCATCTATAATTATTTGGGATAAGCATAATCAATATTTTGTTGATAGAGCTAAGAATGCATATACAACAAATACATTCAATTTAATTAATTTTTTTTTTTTTACAGAAAACTTGAAATTTAGAAAGAGTTTCAAAGTTTTTTTCTTAACAAATTCTTATATGAATCCCTTTTATTCACATAATTTATTATCTTGAAATTTTATATTAAATGAGAAATATATTTTAAAATTATATGCACAAAATTATGCATGAATATGCCAATATACATTTAAAACATATGTAAGCAAATTTTATTATTTTCTAAATTTTTTATATGCAACAATTTAAATCTTGGTCCTTCATGTTAGAGATCAAAAATAGCTTCTCTCATCAATGTAAATGATGACTATATTCTATTAAAATTTTAAAAAAATTGTTGAGATATATAAAGTAGGATACATGTCATCAAATATTATTCTATAAAAACCTTAAAATATTAGAAATTCAGTTTTAGATAAATTTAATGATTTGAATGAAAAGTTAAACATGAATGCAAGGACTTTAAGCCACATTTTAATGTTGAACAGATTGTCATTTATTATAAAAAATGTTATATCAAATATTTTATTGAGATAAAAGAACTATAAATAAGCAAAGTGTGCAATGATCAATTCCTATCATAAGTAACATATAATATTTTCCTGCCTTTGAACCGCATCTGTTAGGATGGATAATTCATGCATTGAGCCTTTTTCATCAAAGAAATCATCTGCAACCGTAATTAAGATTGCACATTTTGTTGCTTCCTTCCTTGAATATGTGTTAAGAGGGAGGCAACTTGAAGAAGCCATGGCAAAATAGCAGTATGTTGTCTTCTCTCTGCCGAATCCCATCATGGAGAGACCAGTATCCTTAGACCACCTTTATATACAAATTGAGATGGAGTTAAAAAAAATTGAGAATAACTTTTAAAAAAAAAAATTGTGGAAATAAGGCAAAAGAGGAGGCAAATATATTTTTCTCTGTAGTATAGTAAACTACCTGTGTAATTCTTGAAGCTCCTTTGTATATGTTGATTGCCTCATCATAAAATTATCAATAGCAAGTTGGAGGAGGTCATTATTTTGTAAGATCCTGCATTTTATTTATTTAAATAAAAAAATAAACATTCAACAACCAAATTATTTATCTTAATTAAACTCCTATAAATTTACCTATAGGGTGCATTCTTTCCCACCCAGAAGTTGTAGATCCCTCCCCCTTCAATGTACAATCTATGCTCCAAATGATCCATTCGTGCTAGCCATTTGTGCTCTAACTCATGCTCAATCTGATAAAGTATAGGTAGGTTTCATGCAAAAGGGTTTATGAAATTTTACATAAAGAAATCTACTCAATCTTATACTGATTCACCTCTAGTTCAAATTTCTTTAATGAATATGAAATATTGGTTTCATTTTGGGATTTTATGCTCTTGAGTCCCTTCTGCAAGATGTGCCAGGAGAAAACTCCAACCTTATCAAGATCTTGATCCTCCAAAAAAGCAATATGTGTTGCTTTGTAAATGCTAAGAATGGGGCCTAAAAAGAAGGCATAATTATCTTTCATATGTGATAGCATTTTCTCATCATCAATGAACCAACAAATTCTTCCTGTACAAAGTCCATTCACCTCAAACACATTTACTAGTAAAAAAAATGTTGAATAAATATTTATTTCTAATGTTTTAGAAATATTTAATATTTTATTCATGTAGTCAACTACTTACTTGGAGAAACTTGATAGCCATGCATCCTTAATAGTCGAAAAGCTAAGGAATCATTGTAGATTTGAAATACATCATCATTTTTCTTTGGGACTTTTGATTCTTCTTCAATCCATTTTCTACGGAAAAAATACAAATATTGAAATTAATCATGTTAACTTCATCTACTAATTTTTAAATGCATAGAATAGTTTTTAATCTTCTTGAAGGAAAGAACATGTTTTATATATTTTGTTAAAAAAAAAAAAAAAAAAAAAGGCCAAGTTGTCAAACTTCAGCATCTAATTTATTTTAGTTTCAACTTAAAATGGTTTAAACTATCAGATATAGGAGAAATCAATACGTACAGATTAAATATAATATATAGTGTGTACGAGCTAATAAACAGCAAATATGCAACTAAAATCTACCAATACATAGCTAGTACACAATGTGTATTAGCTACGTGTTGTCATTTGATTAGAGTCTGGATGTAGCTCTATGTCTGAACTCCGCCCATAATAATTTCTTCAGATATAAAGAGCAAGTGTCATCTGACAATTAACTTGTGATTTTTTAAATTATAATAATTTAAAAACTAGTTAATAAAGTAATATATATAATGAACTTCAGATCAAATTTATATTAAAATGAATTATAAAAGAAAAAAAAAACATACCCGTATAGGTGATCCATCACATGCTTGATTTCTACAGAGAAATGCTCTGCACATCCAAGCCTTTCCAAGTGATCAACCACGCAAAGCTTCATAAAATCTTTGTCCATTGAGAACATGGGAGGAACTGTAAATATATTATATAAGTACGAAGAGTTTAAGTTTCCTCCAAAACTATTTTAATTGTCTAAAACTTCTTTAAAAATATAAATAAAAATTTTGGGTCAAATATTTCTACTAAAATGTAAATAGAATGATTTATTAAATTATTAAATTTATTATGAGAAAAATATTTTATATGTTAAAATTGGTTGATTATCAATTTAATAATTTTAAAATCCATTAAGAAAAAATTCATTATTTATATTTATTTATTGATTGTACTTATAATATTTTTCAACCTCATGGATTAATACCTCCGTGTTGGCAATTGGTAAGCAAGTGTTGAAGGTAAGATTTGTAAGTCCGATCTCCGGTAATCATGTAAGCACAAGCGGTCACTGATGGAGATAGCAAAACTAGTGTGGAGCCATAGTTTTCAAATGCAATCTCTCTCATTACAAGTCTCTCCTTCGTAATTATGTCTTCGGCCTCTTCACTTTTAAGTTTTTTTTCATTCAATTTAAAATCATAAAAAAATTCATTATTGATTTGTTGAGCAGAAAATACTTTCAAGCCTTTTGCCTTTGCAAGCTCAGCCATAAAAAACCACCTACGAAAATGAGCATGCCCAACTTTGTCACCACCCTCCTCTCTCTTTCTCATATTCATCAATTCTTTATCCATGTTATCTTGGAGAAATCTCAATCCTACATATGTACAAATGAGTATAACAAATTAATTCATTCTTATATCTACATAAATATAAAATACGCGTTACAACTAATATAGAGTTTTTGTACCTTTGTTTATTCTATGAGAGAAATCATTACTCTCCCAAGTTTTTAGAGCGATTAAGCAAGCAAGAGTGGCCAAAAGATCATCATTGCTACATTGATGCTTATAATCTATAAGCTCGTGATGATCATTATTAATACCATGTTGCTCGTCAAACCAAAAGCCCAGAGCATTTTGACTGCGTAGGATCCAGTCCAAATACTCCGGAAACATTGGGCTAGTTGGATCATCAGGGTCAGGCACCATGGCAACCCATGCCGTCTCATATGCAGAGACGGGTAAGAGGGCGAAGAGGTTGGCCGATGGAGAGAAGAGCTCCTCCTTCATCCTCTCGATCATTTTTGCAAACCCCAATGATTGCTCCATCATTAGTTAAACCTAATAACTTCACCTCAGCAAATATGAATAAATTTAGTGTGAAGACGAATGCATGCTTGCCTTTGTATTTATAGATGCATTATATGACATGTGATACACGTGCTTCACAATTATTTCAATAGACAAAGTTTAATTATTTACACTTTGTCAGTGATTAAATAACATGTCATTGAATTATTAATGTTCATTCTGCTATCTAACGTTTCTCACCAAAGAGGGGACCAACTAGTAGTATGAATCTATTTGGGATCTTAAAGAGGGATAGAATCTTGTCATGAAAACATCAAAATGAAAATTTAGCTCATTAGATAGTGAGTGATTGGACTTCTTAGAAAAAGCCATATTGATGACTAATAACACAAGACCTCTAGCAAGCAAAATATATATGATTTTCATATCTATTCACATTCTGAAAGAAATTGTACATTTCACTAACCACGCAAATTAGGTGTTCTGAATCTTCCTATCAAATCCTAAACAATTATAAAACTACTCAACTACAAGATATGAATTTTGTTGCTTTCGAACACTATTGAATATTCCTTTCAATGACCAAAAAGATGAATCTTAATTAAATTTGTATTTAAAATTCTAAATTTGTTTGGTGGCTCAATTCAAAGCTCAATCATGCATGGACGGAGGGCCGTCTTATGAAGCCATGTATTTGTATTCACACTCTCTTTTTATTCATAAAACTAACTAACTTAGAAAATGCAATATAGATGAATTAATAGGTAGGTCGACTTACTCTAACAAATGAAGAAAAGCTCTAATTTTGGAGAAAAAAATGTCTGAGCTTCGCTCTTATGTGAGTGGAAAATGACAAAATGATGGCTTATATTAATAGTAGCAAATCTTTTTCGACGTTCCACGGTTCACATGTTGAAGTTGGTTTAGAAATAAATAATACAAGAAAAAAAAAATGATTGTCGCATATTCCAACAAATTTTTTAATAAATTTCCGATGAAATATTTTCATCCTAATTATGACATAAATATTTTCCTTAAGTTATAATTTAAATAAAAAAGAGTAACTTTTACAGTAGAACATGCTCTGCAGTCTAATGGATGGGTGTTAGATTATACTCCAAATGAGCGAGATTCAAACCTTGTGCATGCTCGAGCCATGCCAGTTGGGAGTGTTCACAGGCGAGCGATGGCAGTTGCTTTGTGGGTGGGCAGGGGGGCGGGTTGGGGTAGCTGGTTTGCAGGGAAACGAGCAGTAGGCATATTTGAGCGGAATTTTGAAAATTTTATTTTAATTTTTCTGACAACAATTTTTTCGCGGATTAATTCTGTAAAGATTTTGACGTAAATGTTCCCGACAGATTTTTTTCTCCGATGTTTGTTTTTCGACGCGTGTTTTACTGATGAAAAATTATCCGTCAGAAATCTGCCCGAAATATCAATTACCAACGGATTTTGATTATTTTCCCAGCGTGGCAGCAATAGATCCTAGAAACAAGAAGGAAAGAACGACGATGGTTGAAGAAGATGGGAGGGGAGAAACCCTAGCATAGAAAAAAGAAAAAAAAGTATACTTACTAACATTATAATATTATTTATGCTCAAAGGTGATTAGACGCAATCTATTACTCAAATGGGTACACTCCAAATGGAGGTTTTAGCCTAAAACTACAGTACTTAAAATTCGTCGTCTGAACATTCGGTTCCAACTCCATCATATGCAACGCACATAGCTTAGATACATTAGACGACAACATACAATGTCACATCATACACAATATAGTATTCATGATTTTTTTTGTATGATTTTAAAATATTTGAACAATGTTTGAAATTAATTATTTTATTTATAAAAAAGAATAAAAATTTACCCTAAATTTTAATATAATTTGTATATCTCAAAAAAATTGTAAGTAGTTAATTAGATCATAAACTTCAAAATTTGATTATGAATTAATTAGATCATAAACTTCAAATTTTGATTATGAGATCCTCTAAATTCCATTTTAAAAATTTTGCATTCAAGATGGTGCAATTGGATGAGACAAAAAAAAAAAAAAAAAACTTATAATTGAATTTTTTGGAACATTTAATGGAGAAAACATCTTATGCATTTTTTGTTAGTCCAATAAAGTTCACTCAAATTTGAGTTCATTAAGCCATTAAAATTAGGGCTGTCAATATTTGACCCGACCCGGAAAATTCGGATTGGACCTGACCCGTTTGAAAAACGGGTCGGGTTCGGGTTCGTAGATTCGACCCGTTTGAAAAAAGGGTCGGGTTCAGGTTGACCCGGCGGGTTGCCGGGTCAACCAGAAAACCTGTTTATTTTAAAATTTTTGGGTTGACACCCCTAATTGGCCCTTGTTCCAGCCAGACGGAAGCACGCCGGGAGCTCGCCAACTCGCCTAACTCAACACACCTGGTCGCTCCTACAGTCACGGCAGGCCAGCTGTTCGCCGCTCAAGAGTCAGCTAGAAGCCTAGAAACGCTTGCATTTAATACTTTAATTATCATATTAATTAAGGCACATAAAACAACAGAAGTCAGAAGAGCTGAAGAGAGCCGTTTGATGCGCCGCATAAATTCTATTTTCAAAATTGAAAAGCAACCAAGCAGCGGTGATTCGGTGAAGAGCATTAATTAATGATGGACAATTGCACTTGTGCTGCTTCGATTTCACAGCCATCTTATTATTTATTAAATTATTATTATTATTATTATTATTAGTTTTTTCTTACCAGGATAAGAAGGGTCAACATATAAATTACTAAAATTACATATTTAATATATTTTTGCCTATAAACGGGTCCGTGGGTCGGGTCGGGTCAATCCGGTAATTAACCCGTGCGGGTCAGGTCCGGGTTAAAATATGTGACCTGTTTGCAAATTCGGGTCGGGTCCGGGTTGACCCGTTTAGACCCGGATCAACTCGGGTTTGACCCAAACCCGACCCGCGGACCCGATTTGACACCCCTAATTAAAATGTCCAAAAATCATAAAATAATCTAGAGGAATCTGTTCATATTATTCAAAAGAGTATCCATGATTATTATATAAATGAACAGTGTTTCATATCATGAACAAAAAGGAAAGGTATTTCTTGAACTGGTCAGACATCACTGGCTAACTATTCATAGACACTACTGCCCAAGATTGTGAAAATTGGATCGTACAAGGATTCGGAAGGAGATGCTCAAAGTTTGACCGGTCGAATTGGGGTTAAACCGGATGACATAATAGATAATAATTTTATTTTTAAAAAATAAAATTACAATAATAATGACTATATCATTATAAATTGTTACAACTCGAGCTAACGAGATTATATTTTTTATGATAACAAACATTGTAGCTCACATCCTGTTGTCTATTTGTATTTGTAATATATTTTTGTTTGTGTGTGTACTGACTTTTTAGGAACACCGTGCAATATCTAATAAAGATTCAAGACTCAAGATTGGATAGAATAGATTATGTTGTAATGAACATGTAATATTCGTTGATGTATTTTTATTTTTTGAGTCAAGTCCTATAAAAATGCTTGCTAGCTTGGTGATCATAATTTAGGCAAGATTTCACGATTCAAATTTTGCCCTAATCACCCAGGATGATCTATATCGTACTAGACGATGTATGACAATAATGCCTAATTTGATCATGTGATTAGGGGACTAATGATGGTTAAATTGCTCGATCAGATCGTATAGGATGATCTTACAATCGTACTGGACGATCTTTCATACTTTTTGGGATGACCACCGATTATATAAGATGAAATACCATAAATTTTTATTTTAATCATCTAGGACGATCCCTAATATTGTACAAGACAATTTGTTCAAATTTGAACTAATCGTATTGGATTATCCTGAGATTCCCAGGATTATCAGGTCAAATTCTGCACATCATATTGGAAAATCTTGAAATTATACAGGATGATATTTGACATCATAATTGAATTTTTAGGGTTTTCTGGAGCCCTCTATTTAAGCACATCTTACTGGACGATATTGTGATCGTACTGGATGATATTTATCACCAGATTTAATTTTTAGGATTTTTTAAAGCCCTCTATTTAAGCTTTATCAAGACACTTGATAAGCGTCTTTGGCAGCCATTGAAGCTTCATTTTTCTAGACAAAACTTGAAGAGAGAACTTAAAAGGGAGGGAGAAAAGGGTGGAGTTTAACAAAGGGAGAAGATCCTTGGATGGGGTTTCAAGGGAGTGTGGAGGGGGTTTCACACGATTGCTTCGATAAGCTTGAACCTCTACACTCGGACCTGGTTTGAAATCAAAAGAACAAAAGATTTGGACCAAATGAGAAAGAGCAGTGAGCTTTGAACATGAACATGAACTGTGGACTTGTGGACCAGAACCAAAACTCAAAATGATTCCTAAAGGCCAAATCCAAATAAAATCAAATCAAATTGGAATCAAATCCAAGTGAAAATGAACATTCAAATGAACCTGCAAATACTCCAGAAGATTTCGAACAATTATTTGAACAAAACCCGGACTGTAGGGGACTTGAATAAAATTGGTCATATACTGGGAAACTCAAACTATAAGACCTCAACCCAAATATACAAAAATGTGGTGGACTTTTACAACAGTCTCTACGAGATCAAGAGCATCATATCTGTGGGAATAACGAATGACTACAGAATATACGGGTGTCCCTCCTACATATACTGTTGAAATCTCCTACGACAATTTCTATAAATGCCTGCTGATTGAGATGGCGATGCGGAAGACCAATGATGGAGGACCCATTTCTACAAACAAGTGCAACCCAACAACAACCACCCGAGATTGGTGAAAGGGTGGAAAAGATGCGGGAATAATATGTCTGCTGCAAATACATTTAGGAGGTCGTAGCAGATATAATGGTCCTCCGCCAGTGAATGCAAGTCACTTATGGATAACAACAGTGTATATGTCATAGGCACGACGAACCACTCTGGGCACAAGTATAAATATCTCCTACGACGATCCCTACGATTGTCTGTTGACTGAGAAGGCAGTACTGGAGATCAGCAATCAAAGATCTATCCTCTACAGATAAATGTAGACATCAGCCCACCTGAGATCGATGAAAGGTGGGCACAATACTGATGTCAACGGGTCTCCTACAAAAACCTTCAGGAGGTCGTAGTGAGTACAACAGTCCCCTGCAAATACTACAAACAACTTGTGAATAACAACAGTGTGTATGTCGTATGTACAACGAACCACTGTGGACACAAGTGCATCTCCTACGACGATCCCTACGAGGTCAAACAAGTACAATAACCACCCGAGAATGGTGAAAGGGCGGATATGATGCAGAAAGAATGAATCTCCTGCAAATATTTTCTAGTAGCTCGGAGTGGATACAGTGGTCCCCTACAAATGCATACGAATACTTGTGGATAACAACAGTGTATTGAAAGAACAACGAATCACTGTGGACACAATTACATATATCACCTACAATGGCGGTGATAAAAAAATCTCCAAGTACGTCAGGTGCAAGGGCAACTCGATGTGCGAGAAGGACACCTCCTGACATAATGGGAGGAAAGTTCAAATAAATTAAAACCAAACTTCATGGTGTTCCAATTTCCAAAGTCTCTTTTTGGTTCTATAATTAAGAAGAGAACAGTTCGGGTGCCCACAAACACCGGAAATAGCAAGTCCACTACGCCGAAAAGCCTAAAAGGAATTCTTTCCAAATCAGCGTTCTTTGGCTCCAAAATCCAGAAAGTCCATCCCCGGTGAATGAGAAAGGGGGAGGGGGTCAACATCAAGACCAAACGCTTCCGGATCTGCAACATTCGTACTAGCAGACAGAAGGCGTCCACAAACTACAACTCAACGCCACCGGATCTGCAACATTCGTACTAGCAGACAGAAGGCGTCTACGATCTACAACTCAACGCCATCGAATCTGCAACACATATACAAGCAGACAGAAGGCGACTACGATCTACAACTCAACGTCTTCGGATCTGCAATATTCGTACAAGCAGACAGAAGGTGTCAACAAAGTCTGAAATAAATACCCCTACACGAGCACTGTAAATTGTATACACATAGGTACACTAAAGGGGAAAATACAATCTCAACCCGCATGGGCCCCGGCGAGCGTGTTATTGGTACACACGTGACGTCTAGGGATGCTGCGCGGGGAAAAAAGTGAATTCAAATTCGAACCCAATCCTTCTATACGGATCAATAGAAGTCGACAGGGTTCGAACCTTCAAATAAATACATGATTGTGGGGATCAATGTATTTATTTCAATACATTCATATTAGGCCTTCAAGGCCTATAATCAATAGAATTCACTAAATCAAAGGCATGAAGCCTATGAAACCTGATCCTTGAGCAACAACTTGCTCGAGTTAACAGGGTTCAATCAACTAAAGTGGAAATGACCCCAAATACCCCGATGATGGTCGTGTTGAACGCTAATCTCAACCGGAGGGGTTCACAAATACTTTTAAATGTCTCCCAAAAGTCCATTCAAAATCCAAGTTCTACCCAAAAATCCAAAAATTCCAAAATCCCAAAATATTTAAAATTTGAAATCAATCCATCAACACACTTAAAGCAAAATTCATCCACCCTCCGCAACAGTTTGTCGAGGTGGACAAATTAAAATCAACTTCAGTTCATAAAGAGCAAAATGCCTAGTCGAAAATATCACTAGGATCCATTCTCAAACAATCTTTTTCCAGTAAGGACGTGGTACGTGTCCTCTAACCGGCAGTTTCGCCACCAAATGGCACTGCAGGTAAACGGTTATGACCTGGGGCCCTCTGAACCGAGTGGTTTTGCCGCCAAATGGCACCACAGATAGCGGATATGGCCAGAGCCAATACGCTCCTTAATGGCGTTAAATCCTTGAGATATGAATCAATAGGGTATGATTGATAGGGCACAAAGCCCTCTGTTAGCTAAGGTGGATTTAAATTTGTCCCCTTAGACAAATATTCAACCCCGGTCTACAAGGTCCCCTTGGACGAAGCAACCCATGGCTGCCGACAAGGATCCTTCTATCAGGTTGGGTCGACTACCTCCTCTGACTAAGTAGACCAGGGACCACGATGGCCCGGGATGACGAAACCATGGGATCTTGATCGGGTCCATCATCCATTCCCCCACCATCCGCTTTAAGTGCACGATGGTGAAATTTCTATTTTAAATATCAAATCTTCCAAACTTTTCAAACCTTGCCAAATACCCAAATCTGAATCCAATTTCTACCAATATCAAAATCCATTGCTACTACTATATGCCAGATAACACGTATACTCTACGTATCTGATTGACGACTAGCCTTAATCGAAAGTTCTCTCTCGTGATCGAGAGGGGTAATTAACTATAGGGGCTTGCGCCTATAGGAAACTAGAACTCAGATCATAAAGTCCTCACAAAATGAGGGCGAAATCTCTGGGTAGTGTCTTATCTACAAACCCATCTGTCTTCCAAAATTTACCTCAGAACTGTAACGACCCCAAGATCAAACTTGGAAAGAATGTCAATCGATTACTCCAAAAATTTACCAGAGTTATCTAAAAACCTTCAGTAAGCAATCTATCAAACATCTATAAAATTTAAACATCAATATATCAGTCGATTCATATCTCAAAACATCATGTACAATACTCAGGAACTACACTATCAATACAAGTAAAGAAACTATCCTGCCCTGAGTACAAAAGAATCATCAATCGACCAAAAGATAAAAACCTGAAGATCTGGATCAATTCCTATCTCCTGCTCCCAAGTCCTGACCTGAAAATATCAACCACATATAATGAGCTTTACAAAGCCCAGCAGGTCACCTAATACCTATCACTGAAATCAAAGCACGGCAATGCTATCAATATGCATGTCAATCTATCAATCTGAATCAGTCAATGGTCAATGAGTCTATGCAGCGGAAATCAAATCAGTAGTCGATGCAATCCGGAAATCAATAGTCAATAAAACCAATCAATGCAGCGGCAGGCAACTCGATAAATCAACTCAATCAATCAATATCCGTTAATCAAATCAATACGGTCAAATCAATACAATCTATTCAATGAAATCAATCGAGAAAATCAATACGAAACAATGAATCTATAAAGCAGTCAAATCGGTGCAGAAACAGTAGCGATAGCGAATCTATAAAATCTATAGGCAGAAGTACAATGAATCTATACGATGTCTAAGTCCATGCTATCAATGCAATATCTATATATATTTATGTCCATATCAGTGCTCAGTAATATCAATGCTCGGTAATCAATCGATGAAATCAATGAAATTGTACAATACAGTAAATCCAATCAAAACAGTAAAACAGAAATCGATAAAGCAATAGATCCGTAAGTCAATACAGTGAACATGCAATTCAATACTATATACTGAACAAGTACAATCAATGGTCATGTTGCTGTTGTAGAATCCATTTTGCTGTTGTAGATATTCGTACATTGGTTCTATGAAAAGAAAGAGTCGTCACTCTATTGCCCATCGGCTTATAATCTCCTTATGACTCCCATCGTTATATCCATGATCCATGATCTATGATTTAAAGGAAAGCCCGTCGGCCCACCATCCTGTACAGGTATCATCTCCAACCAATGTTCAACCAGGTTATACGTGTTCCAGTATCAATAATCAATCAATAATCAATATTAAAGCAATCATATCAATAATCATATACATACCGATTCAATCTATCAATTTCAGCCAAATCAGAAATCGTACGAAAATCGGGCAGAGTAACGGTAGTCTATCGAATTTACACAAAAATCCTGCAAAAAGATACAAATCCCAAATTTCTCCAAATTACCAATGAATATCCACGGCATCAATACAAGACTATCAATGTAAAGAATCCAAATCAAATCAAGTCCTGATAATTTTCTATTCGATTAAAATCACGTAGAATCAATTTCGACCGATAAAATCTTCGTAGAATACAGTCAAATCGTGTACAATAGTCATATATATAACATACTAAAAGTTGTGCGGTGAAAGTCGTGTCAAATCAAAATCAGGTCTAAAAGTAGACTACGAAAACACAAAACAGTGCACAACTCGATCAAAACACAATATCATCGAAAACAGAAACAGGGTTCGGAGTCCTTACCACGAGATCTACACTTTCTCCAACAGCAGCGTCGGACGAAAAGCGCTCCGCGGCCTCCAAAACCAAGCTTTTCTCTTTTTTCCCTTTCTCTTTCTCTCTCCTCAGATATTTTCGTTTTATAAAAAATGTTTTCTCTCTCTTCAAAATGAGCTCATTTCCTTATATCTTACTCAGATCGGCCTGGCCGATCGCTAGATCGTCCCGGGACGATCAGACCAAATCCTGATCGTCCTGGACAGTTCCCAGGGCTGTTGTCTGGCCGATAATTTCTACAGTACAGATCGGCCTGGACGATCTCAACATCGTCCCGGACGATCTGTACAGAAATCCTTCCAGAAAACTCACCAAAAATCAGCTGTTTTCAAAGCACTGATCGGCCTGGACGATCTCAACTTCGTCCTGGCCGATTCTGGGAGGAAAATCCAATTCAGAGAGGAACAGTAAGGGAACGAGATATTACAAGAACTTAGTCCGTTAAAACTCCCTCGCCGAAAAAGAAGCTCGGCGGGGAGGCCAGGGCCGAATTTTTGGAGCCCACAAGGTATTAGATTTGACTTATGTTAAGAAAGGTAGAGGCAGACCTAAAAATACTTTGTTAGAAAATATTAGGAATGACATTTCTTTATTAGATTTAAGGGAAATTTATATACATACCACTTTATAACATCCTATTTACATATCTAACACCTAAAACTTTAATATTACATGAATACCACCCTAAATTATTTTAATATCAAATATACCACTTACATTTCTTTCCTACCACTCATGTATTTCATTTCTACCACTCATATTTGGTATGAAAATGAACTATGGGTGGTATGTATGTAATATTAAAGTTTTAGATGTTAAATATGTAAATAGCATAGTATTGAGTGGTATGTATGTAAATCTCCCTTTTTAATGAGAATTTGACCTTTAATAGGACACAATGGAGAAAAAGAATTCATGTAGCCGATCGCACATAGTGGGATAAAGGCTTGATGTTGTTGTTTGTTATTGTTGTATAAAGATGCGGTGTTATACATTAGAGCACTGTAGAGTTTTATTTGTGTGCAGTGCAGTGTTGTATGATGTAGCGCGACAACAATGTAGTCTTGACTTAGAAAGAAAGAGTGGAGCGTTGTGGCACTGTAGAGACAACATTGGAGTACTGTACGTAATGCTGGAAATAGAGAGTGGAGCGTCGCAGTACTCAAAACCCTGGAGTCGCGGTGCTGGGAGTCGCGGTGCTGTAAGTCGGGCTGGATATATAGTTTTTCTTCTCTTTTTTTTTTATGTTTAGCTTGAAGGGTTGAATCCCTTCATGTTGTAAAAATATATCTCTTTGTTAATCATAAGGAAGAATGGTTTGAAGAAGTGAAGTGAGACAAGCACACACAAAGATAGATATTTGTAAACTATCTTTCAGTTTTCATTGCGAATTTCTTGGTGTCGTGTGGCCCCGTGGTTTTTTTTTCTTATTTCTGATTTTTCGATGTTAAAATCTAATGTTCATTATCACTATTTTCTTTTCTTGTTTGTTTCATTGTGTGGTTTACTTTCCCAACAAAACATAATGAGAAAAAAGGTTTTTAGATGAAATAGAGACATAAGAAAATATAAATATATAATCAAAGTAAGATCGAGGCAAAGAGAACTTACTAGTGAGAAAAAAGAGCACTATACCTCTCTCATCCCAAACCTACTTAGATAGTTGAGATCTTTTCTAATAAAATTTTATTCAGCCTAAAAATTTACCAAGTTTACTGTATTCACATTCACTTGGATGAAACTTAAAATGTATGAAAAAGAAAAAAAAAAACAATTGTGCCTAAAAGTATTAATTCTCGAGTTCTAAAGGAAGTAGGTTGTTACAAGTTATCAAAATAGACTATTAGTATTCACCATAAACAGTTAACATAGAAAATAAATCAAATGATTGAGGCTTTGAGTTTGCACCAAAATAAGGATTATTTTGAAGAATGGAGCACTCCCTAACAAAAGTGTTCACTCAAGAAAATGATTGGAAGATAAATTGACACAAGAGAGAAAATGCTGGACTCTATACTGGAAAGAAGATGAGTTGACACAATAGAGAAAATGCTAGACTCTATGGTGGCAAGTTGGAATTTTACATTAGGGCCATAAACATACAAGCAATATAATATATTTTCAAGCTGTCGCCATTTATTTAAATTATTATAAATAAGAAATTACTAACCTCAATAATTCCGAAATGACTCACCATCATGAAGGCAAGTCCACCAGAATAAAATTCCCTCTTTTGTTAGCAGAGAAATATGACCAAATTTGCTCCTTCTATACTTAACTCTCATACTAAATATTAGGGGTGTCAATATTTGACCCGACCAGAAAATCCGATCAGAAAATTTTGGGCTAGGGTCAACTCGGACCTGAAATTGGTCGAGTTCAACAAATCGACCCATTTAAAAAATTGAGTCGGGTTCGGGTTGACCCGGAAACCCAAAATCGACCCGTTTTTTACCCATTTTGATCCGAAAATTCGAGATTGACCCGTTTTTTACCCAAAACTTGGAGATTTATCCATTTTTTGATAAAAAAACTAGCAATTTTATGTCGGCCCCAGGTCATTCGGGTCATGTCAGGTTGACCCGGACTTGAATCGAGTCGGGTTCGGGTTTGAAAAATTGAACCGTTTGTAAAAAAATGGGTCGAGTTCGGGTTGACCCGAATAGTGTCGAGTTAGTTCCGGATTCGACCCGAAACCGACCCATGACCCAAAATTGACATCCCTACTAAATATGACATTTGTGAGAAACCATTTAGTGGTATTGGTGGATGGAAATGCTTATGGATGTTTAGTGTAATTTGAAAATTTTTATAGGAAGTTGAGGCCTTTAGAGTGGTGTAATGGAAGAAAAATCATGACTAGCCCAAATTGGCTTATTTGGTTTTATCTAAAAATTGGAAAATGATTGTGGATGGTTTAGAATGCAAACTTATGAAGTTGTGAGTTGATAGGTATGAAGCTAGATAAGTTGTGAATTTAATCTGGTATTTGGTAGTCACCAAGCTTAAAAATCATAATCAGATTTAACATAAATATTATCCGATATTTTTCATGAATTTAAAATTACATTGAAATCAAATTTAGTGGAAAATATGAGAAAAATAAATCCCAACAACTTCACAAAGTTTTTCTTTATGAATATTCCATGAGGATGCCTTTCATGACAATGCTTCTCGTGATTCTTAAATTTGCCTATGGAGCAAAATGATTTTTTTTTTCTACTGCAGATGTCGTTTTCTAACCCAGCAGAGTGTTTAAAATGGACAAGGTTGAGGAACAGGAGGAAAATAAGAGTTCATTGAAATCACGAGCAGGCTATGGCCTGTAATGTAGAACTTCCTTTTGGAAAAAGAATTCATTTTGCCATCCACTTTTTGCTCAACCAAAATTCTGAAGAAAGACAAATATTAGTTGGAAAGAAACTTCACAAACACAATCCATGTGAAGCTTCTTATCATCCTTCATAAACAGGCTTACGGTCACACACAGGCTTTCAGTGAAGGAGAAATTCTTTCAAAGAACAATAAATACGCTATTGTAGTCAGGCTGTCAGGGCTGAACCCCTTTGATCCCTGGGGCAACTGCCCCCTCTAAATTCTTTTTTTTTTCATTATACGATTATTTAGGTAATTTGTCTCCCTCAATCTATTTTTTAGTTTTTATTAAAAGGGGCATTGCCCCCTTGAAACTCTGACATATTTACCAACAGTTACTTATAAGTTTGCCCCTCTGAAAATTATGGCCGGTTAGGCCCTGGTTGTAGTGTCATGAGAGAGAGGAGAAAGGGAGAGATTCTTCTAAACAATTCTTCATCCCAATTCACATGCATTCACCTTTTGTGGCTAGCGGTTGCACTGGCTTTTCACAAGAATGGCTTGACCACCATTCCATCTCCCAAAACTTTCAGTTCTATATATATATCAGTTGATTGAACTATATAGCATTCAAACCAGAAAAGAAAACTCACCTTGTTCTTCACGATTGAGGAGCAATCGAACAATGGGCTTCTACTACATGATCTCCTGGATTCCACTCCTTGCTCTGAGCCACATCTGCTTCTCTGCTGCTTATGACAGCACTAATCAGAACCATCCCCCATCTGCAATGATCGTCGGAACAGTTTACTGTGACACCTGCTTCCACCAGAATTCTTCAAGAAACTACCTACTCATTTCAGGTTCCAAGTTCTTGGCATTTTCAATCTGTTTTCATCATAATAATCTGCATTAATCAGATAATAGAAAAGCTTTCATCCCATTACAGGTGCTTCAGTTATGGTAGACTGCAGCAACCAGACTACGAAAACCAGCTTCAGAAAAGCAGTCAAAACAGACAAAGATGGTGTTTTTAGGGTACAGCTTCCTTCTGAGATTGGAAAACATGTTAAGAAGATAAAGGGGTGCTCTGTGAAGCTCCTAAGCAGCAACGAGCCATTCTGCGCCGTGGCTGCTTCTGCTACTTCGTCTTCCTTTCATCTCAAGTCAACAACGAACAAGATTCATGTTTTCTCATCTGGTTTCTTCACCTTCAGACCCCTGAATCAACCAGAACTTTGCTATCAGAGACCAAGTGTCGAGGGATCTTCAAACTTTGAAGCTTCAAAAGATACAATTCCTTCTTCCCCTCTGCCGTCTGTCAACATTTCACCTCTTCTTCCACTGCTTCCACCATTGCCAACCTTGCCAACCTTACCTCCCTTACCGAACTTGCCAAATATACCTCAGCTCCCTCCACCAGCCACTCCAAGTAACCCACTTATTCCGGGCATCCCTAAGCAGTTCCCTACAAATGAGACTAAACCTTAGATTGTTGAGCTGTAGATCTCATTGTCGTTTATTAACATGCACTGTTAGTGTTTCTGCATGTATATGCAGCTGAATAATGTGGCTATCTATCTCAATATATGCAATATATTTCATGATTATAGTTATTATGTAAGAACTTTGTGCCAAGTGATCATCTACATCGAGAATAAATTTCATTTTGATTTGCTCATTTGTCATTTGTGTAGTGTGGTGAAGTCCAATCTATACATACCTGAATGTGTTAAATAAATTGTTATGAATTCAGTGGCTCATTTCAGGCATTCCATTTAATAAATCAATTTTTCGCATTGATAAGAAACATGGACCAGCAAAGGACATATTTTTTTTTTGGAGGGACATTTAGGTCAACTAAGGCAGATTCATATACATATCGTACGCACAAGTCTCAAAAGCAAACCTCTTTGTTGGTAGTCTAAGCTCCCAACCAACAGACCAAGATACTTCGATAGCATCTTAAAAACAACTTGGGAACAACTAAATATAATAAAATATGCAAATTTCAATGAATGTAATCAACTACTTACACACAGATTGCAACAAAGGAAAATATTCCTCCATGTTTACAATTAATATGCATTATATTCAATCTTTATTACATATACCTAATGTAAGCTTCATTTAGGATAACTTTGTAAAGTTGTTGTAGAGGAAATAATTTTTTTAAATTATTGTAGAAAAAAGCTTTGTAGTACATTTTTTTGAAAGCAGCGAAAAAGTAGTGACCAAATAAATTTTGTGGTTACAACCTGAAAACAAACAAAATAGTAAAAAAAAAAAGGATTTCAAATGAAGCATACTTTGATCAAGTAGTCATAATAGCATGCTACTCAAAGGTAGGTAGTCATGATTCGACCACCATGCTAAATGTCATCAATTTTCGTCTGGAAAATATCAATTCTTAAACATTTCGTCGAGTTTAAGTAAGCCGGCAGATTGATTGCTTTGTCGATGGGTTTTCAACCGGAATGTTTCGGTAGTTTTTCCGTTGGAAAATTCACTGCTATGTTACTGACGGAATATCCACCGGTTACACCACCGCTACTATCGGCATATGTAATTTTGCCAGAAACTCCGCCGGTATATCCAGTTTTTCTGTAGTGAAGTAATTGACATTACCGTCAATATCTTTATCCTAGAATCATCTACCAGATAAGTAGGATTATAAAGATGGCCCCTATAAGTTCAAATGGTGACTACCGCCACATAGCACATTATCCCATACATGATTCAAGAGGTGGCTCCTATTTTGGCTGATATATTTCTCTGATACCATTTGTAATAGCACAAACTCTTAACTATCAAGATATTGTCCGCTTTGACTTAAGGGGCCTCATTGTTTTGTCTTATTGGTGTAATTTCCCAGGAGGTCATCCATCCTAGGATTTCTCTGGGATGAGTATGCTTAATTATGGAGTTTCTTAATGAAATTATAACCATTACACTAAAAGGTGTCTCAATGTTTAAGAGTTTAGACAAAAGGAGTTTCACAATCTCCCACACTTAAGTAACTGATGTAAAATTTCCAACTAAAATTTCGATGGAAAAATTAAAAGATAAATTAATTTAAATAGTTTTAAAAATAAATAAATTTTATTAAAGTAATTTAACTAATCTAATAAATTATTTTTAATTAAATACTAACAATTTTATTATTAGTATTAGTATTAAAAAGATAAATTAAATTTAATAGTTTTAAAATAAATAACTTTTTTAAAAATAAATATTGTTAACTTTTTTAAACTAATTTAATAATTAATTAACAATAAACATTTTCCCTCTCCTCACTCCTTAGCAAAATAAATATTGGATGGACCCCTCTCTCCTGCCTTTTTTGGATGCCCGTGGCCCATCTCAAGCCTCAGCAAAACTGGAGAAGTTTTGTCCAACATCACTATAGAGAGACTTGATTTTGCTCTATAAAAATAAAAACTGTTGCGTCCTGGAATATTCGCAGCGGTAGAGAAATATATGGTTTAATGTCTTAGCATTGTACGAAGACCCAGCACACAAGCAGATAAGAGAGAGCATGCCTATCTTTTAAAACGTCTACTACGTTATATAAAAGGTACGATCGACTACGGAATACCTATAACCAAATCTAACTTGTCTCTCACGTCTTTTTCAGATGCTGATGGGCAAGCGATCCCATCTCAAGAAAATCAACGTCTGGCTACTGCTCGTTCTTAGGAGACACACTAATCTCCTGGACATTCAAGAAGCAAACTACGGTAGCTCGATCATCCACAGAATATGAGTACAGGGCGCTCGCAGCTCTAACGGCCGACATCGTATGGCTTCGTCGTCTTCTACAAGATTTCGGAATCACACAAGACAAACCCACAGATCGTTTTTGCGACAATACATCAGCTATAGCCCTGACAAACAATCCTATGTTTCATGCCAGGACAAAACATATTGAAATAGACCACCGGTTCGTTCGGGATCACATTCACCAACAACACATCCGGCTTCTACCCATCAGCACCATTGATCAGATCGCCGATATACTAACAAAATCATTATCCACACCGAGGTTCCATCTGCTCCGAAACAAACTAACTGTCCACAAAGCGCCGTCAGTTTGCGGGGGAGTATTAGAGCAATAAATCAACACATTTCTGTCTAGTGTATATCTCTATATGTAGCCAAATATGTTACTGCTTTACCAAAACTCTATATATATTAGACTGTACTACTCCTGTAAAGATAATAATAATAAATCCTTCTTTCCAAATTGTTCTATGTTTTCCCATTCTTGAGCTCGTCTTCTTGGCATCCACGGGATCATGAGATTCTTCAAAAACTTCATGGCTCATTTGATGACCAAAATGATTTCCAGTATGGCCACTTAATTCCTAAAGTAACTGTCTATGATAGTCGGTAGAGAGAATCGATATAGATCATCCCATGATATTTTGAATTTTCTTCATATTTAAGTTGAATGCAACTACCAAAAATTTATAAATGGGTATCAACTCTCTACATGAATGGGAGAAGTTGGAGCTTGGATTTTGTCTTGTAGATTCAAGAGATGTTAGAAGATCTAAAAATCCCAAAGCTCCACTCATACATCACCATCAAGGCATTGTATGATGGTTGCCGACTCGCCGTTGATCCATCGCCTGACTACTGCCGTTGAAACATTGCCTGACCACGTCCATTGAAACATCACCCAACTGCCACCTTCTGGCAACCACTCGAACACAAATCGTTGGACTATTGGCCGACGACTACCATTAGAATACTACTCGACTGCAACCATTAGAACTTCATGTGGCCGCCGTTGTCAAACCACCAATCGGACTATCATCCGATTGCAGCTACTAGAATGTCATCGTTCGACTAAGTTCAACTTTGCCTAACTACGGTATTCCAATATTTGTCGCCTTACTACGATCCTATAATTATGATCACCCAACTATAATTTTTTGACCCCTGTAGTATGACCTTAATTCTCTGCCCACCATTTAGAAGGGTTTATACAACATATTTTAAAAATATTAATTTTCCACATGAAGGTCAAGAAAAGGTATTGTTTTTATGACTTTTTAAATTTCCATTCATATTATGAGGTGTATATACATATTATTAAATTCTTCTAACTATCAATCAACATACAAAAATTAATATTTAATTATACAATATTTTAATCTCTAGATGAGATTAAAAATATCAAAATATTAACTTATTTTAAAAGAAATTCACCTATTTATGCATATATTAGAAAGTTATTTAGAAATTAAAATATTATATAAATAAATATAAAAAATTTAAAGATTAGATATATAAATATTAGGGTTGTCAATATTTGACAAGCCCTTAAAACTCGACTAGAAAAAATCCAGATTAGGGTCAATATTCACCTGTTTGTGGTTAGCCTGGCTCTGTAGTGCGCACGAATGCACGTGATCCCTAACATGTGCAGGTTGGATCGGATCAACCCGATAATCCGCACAATTAAGGATCAACCCGGTAATCCCCACAATTAGGGTCTGACTTGACTTGAATCTGTCAGACCCTAACCGGTGGTCTATATATAAACCGTTGCTCTGCCCGTTTAAGCACCCAGCGAAACATAATTCGGGGGGAAGACGCATTGACCCGGAATCCTATCTGGCCATTTTGTGAACAGATCAACCGGAGTCCTCTGAAGGCCGAGGAAACGCCGCAATGGAATACGAGAACAAGCACATCCTCGCTCCCATGGTTCGTGTGGTTAGTCATACTTCTTTCCTCCTCCCAACCTCCCAACTTCGACATAAAAGCGGTGTTTTTCGTGTGGAAGATGTTTCATAGTTTACAGCCTAGGGTTTATTTAAAAATTTTTCTTCTAAGGTATAAAATTTATGAATCTTTACTCTGCACGAATGTGCTTTTAGCAGCATGTTGAACAAATATTGTTTCTTTTGTTCATTCTGTTTATTCATTTATATGAACCTTGCACGTCCAATTGAAAGTTTAAGTGAGTCATATCAAAGTATTTTTAATACAGGGCACTCTACCATTTAGGTTACTGGCTGCCGAATATGGTGCGAATATTACTTACGGGGAGGAGATCATCGATCACAAAATTTTGAAATGCGAACGGCGAGTGAATGGTATTTCACTAAAATTTATCTTTTTGTTTTCAAACCAAGTTGTTTTACATCTCCGGCCGGTAGCTCGAAGGTTTCATAGCCTTTAAATTATTTTCAAAGCTATCTTTAGTTGCAAAAATCTAAATGTTAATAACAAAATACACATTGTGCGGGCTTTTGTTTTACTTTTAAAAAGAATTTCGGGGCTATTTGGTTCAATGTTTCTGGGATTTTAGTCTTGTTAAGATTTCAATGTTATCTGTCAGATACTGTTTTTGTTTTGTGTTATTAGCATAAAATAAGTTAATGCCATCCTTACTATAATACAATAAAAGTATTATTCAAATTTCGTGATGACATTAGATGTCGGCCAAATATAACTGTCATAAATCTTATTTAAAGATGTTGGTGAACCAAACAATTGACTATTTTAAATAACATAACATAACATTGCATTATAAACTTTTTAATGAAAAGTATTTTGTGTTATTTGCTCATAATATAGTGTCACTTAGCAAGACAAAAACATTCTTTGTGTTGCCAATCTCATTTAATAAGTATTTAGAAAGAGTTTTAAGGTGTAAATTCTAAAGGACAATATACTTAAATATGTATTTACAAGTTATAAAGAACATTTGAACACCATGTAACTATGGTGTCATCATGCAAAATAGAGAGCATGGGGTGAATACAATTATGGCAAAAGGTTCAAAAGGAAAATGTGTAGGTTCACGTGGAAAGCCAAAAAAGTTATATTTTTAATGCAAAATTTTATTTTATTTTTGTGAATAATAGCTTTACTTGGAAAAACAAAAGAATTACAAACATTGTGCATTTATAAAAATTATTTTAATGATAATTGAAAAGGTTTTAAGTTGGTCATGTAGGGACTGCATCAGCATGCAAAGTGGAGAGGGTAGGCACTTTTATGGCATTGATATGAGCTGGGCCAGAAACATCAATTAGAACTCTCAACTCTTGTTCCCTCTCCAACCCAACTAAAACTAAAAGAAGAAAGCATCATCCCCTGTGGAAGAGCCATAGCGAGAGAAACCTTCCCTGCTGTTGCTAGCCATACTTCAGCGAAATCTTACTTTTTCTACGTGATTGTCGCTATCCAACCTCTTTGCCTAATAATAGCACCCGAACTTCTATTGAGAACTTCCGTCGTTCGGTACGAAACTAATTGCATAGAGAGAGTTTCATTTTTATAATTTTCTAATCGTTCCAAACATTTGCAAGTAGCATTAATCAAATTTACTTTTCTCATTCTATCTTAGAGTATCCATTCGTTTAATACTCTTCTGCTTCAATTTCCACTTTCCATAATCTAACCTGAGCTCCTTTGAGCTGTACAATGGCTCCTCTACATAGTTCTTCTGAATTTAGAATAGTACTCAAGATCCTCTATTTTTGCTTATCTAATGAATCATTTAATGGCCTTAGCATCAAAAAGCAGTTCGAGAAGAGCTACTAAGAAATTGGAAGATGTTCGTTTTTCCCGGGGTATTCTTCAGAACGGTCCAGACTCTTTTCTTTGAAATTTCAATGTGTATCTACCCCTAGCATCGTTGTCTCGCATGAAAGAGCGGTTTAGCTTTCTATTTGAATGATGCTACAAATCTCTATCAGAAGGCGATAGTTTAAAAAAACAAGGAGCCGAAGATGTTAGAGGGCTACAGCCTACGCTTTTGTAGCACTGAACATGGTTTTGGCAAGGTATTGTGTTTGGAGAGGTAGATAGATAGGACTACGTCTTGCTAGATCAGGACCCTAGCTTGATTTTAGCCCAAACACCCATATTTTCGAAGAGGGAACCTTTCTTTGATGTTCTTTCTTGAACCGATCCTCAACTCTTCCAACAACAATAACAACAACATCAAGCCTTTATCCCACTATGTGGGGTCGGCTACATGAATCCTTTTTCTTCATTGTGTCCTATTAAAGGTCAAATTCTCGTTTAAGGGGCTGTTTGGTTGCCTGAAAAAGAAATGCAGTGTAAAGTAAATGTAATGCATTCTAAATACTTTGAGTATGTTTGGTTTTATGCAAAATAAACGCATGAGAATTGTTTCTCATGTTTGGTTAGGTATATCCAAAGTAAAGTAAAAATATTTTTTTGTAATAATTTATTTTAGCATTAAAATAAGTATATCTATAAAAGCAATGTATTTATAATAATTAGTAATATTTAATGTTATAAAATTTTTAAATATAATTTAATTTATGTAAACCTAAATCAAATTTAGGTAAACAAACAAACAAATTCTCACCCCTTCCCATCTAATCGCATGCACCCGAAAACACCTCTTACCGACCACCAGGAAAATTAAAAAAAGCTCAAGATTCGCAGCGGGAAAAAGCTATCGCTCCAGGCCGAAAGTAGCTCAGACATTCAAGCACGGGTGTTAGTGGTCAGCAGCTCGATGAGTCAAAAAATAAGCTCAAGATTCGCATGTTTACCAACTTCAGCTTGTAAGCCAGGAATATGACTGCTTGGTGTGTATGGTGGATTGCTAACCAATCCACTTAGTTTTCCATGAAGATACAACAGAGGTTCAAACCAATGCCCCTATCTTATATCTACTTTGTCCTATATGCATAATACAAAATTCAAAATACTTAATCCATATGTTTATCAAATTTAAGATCCGAATAAGATCTTTGTCCAGCATAAAATAAAAACACAAGCAATATAAGATCCGAATAAGATCAGTTATGGAGGCTTCGGTAGAATCCTTTGGACATAAAAAAAAACTTGGTCAATGCTTCCAGAGCTCCAGATTCAGCCATAACCAATTTGTTGGCATCATTTGCATCTGCTATTTGTGTCCGAATATGAACAGCAATTGGAGCAGCTCTTGGTCTGTCAACTTCGATCAAATGGAAGGCGGAGGCGAGGTCACCCGCACGGCAGTGGAGCTTAACGAGGATGTTAAGCGTGCAAGTATTGAGCTCTAGCATTAACTTGGTTTTGGCATCAAGAAGGAGTTTTTCTATGAGATCAATGCGGCCTGCTTCGACCAGGAGGTTGAGGCAGGTGCTAAGAGCTTTATTAGATGGCTTCGTGCGAGTAATGGGGAGAATGAGGTGGAAGGCTTCGAGGATTTTTTCATGAAGGGAGGAGCGGGAGAAAATGGGCATGAGGGAGATGAGGAGGGATTCATGGAATCGACAGGGTTCGGAGGCGGCACGACGGAGGATGGCGTCGACGGCGAGGAAGAGGCGAGCGCGAGCGAGACGGAGGAGGGCGGCGTAAATGGAGTGGTTGTGGGAGAAGCCTGGTTGGGTGGCGATGGAGTTGAAGAGGTCGAGTGACTTCTGGGGATCGGGTTGCCGGGTGATTAGGCGGACGGCGTCGGCGTGTGAAATAAAGCGAGAGCGGCGGACTCTGGTGGCCGAGTCTGCCGAATTGGACGTCGTCGAAGTACCGAAGTCGAACAAGAACGAAGGAGCCGAAGAAGCCTCTCGTGCAATGAAGCCGAACAGCACGACGACGATGCCAAGATTTCTTCCGATGAATTTAAAACCCGCTCATATTGAGCGGGTTTCTAATTCACGCGAAACAGACTCCCTAATACACTTCTAATGCTTCGGATGATTTCTTTTGTTTCGCTCAAAAGTAACCAAACAATTAAATTTAATAAATACATGTAATTGTTTTACTTTACACTCCTAATTCAGGCAACCAAACAACCTCTAAATCTAATAAAGAAAGGTCATTCTTAATATTTTCTAACAAAGTCTTTTTAGGTCTGCCTCTATCTTTCTTAACATAAGTCAAATCTAATACCTCTACTCTCCTAACCGGGTCATTGGAAGGCCGCCGTTTTATGTGACCAAACCATCTAAGGCGACTCTATCTAATCTTATCTTCTACTGGAGCTACTCCAACCTTTTCACATATATGCTCATTTCGTATCCTATCTCTAAGGGTAAAGCCACTCATCCACCTGAGCATCCTCATCTCTGCCACACTTAACTTAGTATTATGCTTCTCTTTTAATGGTCAACATTCAGCACCATAAAGCATTGTAGGCATCACTACCATCTTATATAATTTTCTCTTAAGTTTGAGGTGTACTTTTCTATCACACAACAAGCCCGATGCATTCCCCCACTTCAACCATCCAACTTGAATTCTGCTGATAATATCCCCATCTATTTCACCATCACTCTGAACAATAGATCTAAGATATCTAAAACATGTACTCTTATTAATGACTTGATCGCCCAAAGTCACGATCCTCAACTCTTCCACAAAAAATACACCTAGTTCACTCGCTAGCGCATCCATGGCTAAATGGTGAAAGCGCCCGACTCATAATTGGCAAAATTGTAGGATCAAGTTTCTTGGCTTACGCAGGACAATTTGTTGATGTCACTATTCCCAGATCGAGGGGAGAGTACGTCAGATGGAATAATTTCTTAGACTTATTGTCGTATCCCCAAGAGTTGGGCCCCCTTTTTATGGGTCAATAGAATCTTTATGCTCAAAATCTTGATTCCAGTAGTCATTTGTTTGGTACATCCCAAGGGGCAAGAACTGTATTCTAAATCTTCTTGGAGAATTCCATCCACAAATGAAAAGTTTATGGCTAATCGATATTGCTCACCTTTCACGTTCTTAAACTAAAACAACTGGACTGGACTCTCCTACTTAAATTGGACTGTCGGAACGAGCAGGTGAAGAGCTGAGTGTAAAGGTACGGGGTGAGTCCCCCTATCTTAATGGGAAACAGGTCCTGCTATGAATGAAAAGGAGTGGGCGGACATACTTCCGCTTATATCGAGGCTGTTTGTTCCACTCGAGAGGAAGGAGCTTTTATGGAAGCTACAACTATAGGAAATTTTTCAACCCGTGACTCATCTTTCATGCCAGTTGATGGCAATTCCAAAGAAACGATCAGGGAGTAGGCCCCCCCATTATATCATTGATTCTTTCTAACAGTTCGGAGGTTAGCTTTATAAAAGGAAGATATCAATGAACTTCTATGAAATCGTTTCATGGGATTTAGCCAATTGTCTCGATTTTAAGATATCATTGATAAATAGGAATCCGTGTTATCAAATGATTTCCTGCATTTCTTTCTAGCATGGAATGAGTCAATCACCAGCTTTGGTATCTTTTTGAACAAAAATAGTAATATTGTTCATCCATTGATCAAGAATTTTCGTCTTTGGGAACTATCATGATCATTCAATAAGAATGGTTTCAATTTCGATGAAAAAGGCCCAAAAAGAAAAAAAAAGTCTGTTATAGAGCTATCAAACTGTTGGAAGTTGCTCGGGTTGTGTTTAATTTAATTGAAAATAGATTTGCTTTTTGTTAACCTTCATGTTATATCCAAGAGATCAAAAAGAGGGAATAAAACTCAAAATCCAGCATACATACCTCACGTCCATGGGATCCAGGAATCCTACAGAAATCGCGGCCTGCTACAGTACCTAGCTCTGCAAACGGCGCCGAATCGATCTCTTCCCGCAAATCCCGCTGAATCGGCGTCGCTCCCGTCTCTTCCCGCAAATCCTGCGATGATAGCCTCGCTCGCCCCTCTCCAGCTTCTATAAAAGCCAACTGATTGGGCTCTCAACGGACACAACTCTTCTCCCCACATCCGACGTGATCTCCTCCCCCTCTTACGACACTTCCCCTCTCTGCCTTAGCCGACGGAGCTCCCGATCCCCTGGCTTCGTTCGTCCACAAAGAGAGAGAGAGAGAGAGAGAGAGAGAGAGAGAGAGAGAGAGAGAGAGAGAGAGAGAGAGAGAGGGAAAGGAGAGAGCATTCCTCTACCTTGCGACGCTCCTTGGCCCCTCGCCGCTACTCGACCACGCTCCTCCGACCGACTTCCCTCCTTCGACGACTGTCCCTTCCAGTTGGAAAGGAAGTTACGACACTTTGATCGGAAGCAGGAACGGGAGCTCGCGTTTGCTTCTCCGGCTCCCTCTGGCTGTTCGACTTTGTTCATTCGACGATCTTCCCTTCCCGATAGGGTCGGAGGACAGAACGGGAGCTCGCTGCTGTGTAGGCAACTTTCTCCCTACCGCGTGCTTCTTTGACTCCCCGTGGCTGTGCGACTTCGCTCCCATCGACGACCTTCCCTTCCGTTTGGATCGGAAGTCACGACATTTTGATCCCGAGGCAACGATAGGAGCTCGCTTGTGGAGAAGGTAATTTTCTCCCTTGCACGGTCTTGCTCGGCCGAATCCCGTAAATCCAAAAAAAAAGAGATTTTATTTATGTTAATTTTAATTAATTGTAATTAATGTTAATTAATTTAGTTAATTATAATTTAATTGTTTTTAATTATGATTAATTAAAAAAAATAATTTCTAATTAATTATGATTAATTAAATTTAGCCATAATTAATTATGTTTTTTTAATTAATTAATTATTAATTATAATTAATTAAATTTAATTACTATTAATTATAATTAATTAAGGTTAATGATAAAAAAGGGGGGTTTTGCAAATACCCTCTCCCGCCTCGACATCCAAGCCTTCATCGACGATCGCCGGTCCACCGGCCCCGAAGGTATAACCCCCTAAACTCAGGCTTCCGTCCTCGACGTGTACGACGGACCGGAAAACCGCCTATACACGCCTTTATTGCGCGTGGTGGGATGGGACCCCGGTCCGACGCCTACGACGAGGCGGACAGTTGCCTCCCCTCTCGCTTTCTTACCTTGTCATGCGTGGCGAGTCAGTGGTCTACCCATACACGCCTTTATTGAGCGTGGTGGGAGGGGCAACTGGCGCGACACCTACGATAAGGTTAGCGAGCAACCCTCGGCCTCTTATCTCGACTAACGTGTCAGGCCGGCGGTCTACCTATGCACGCCTTTATTGAGCGTGGTAGGAGGGGCAACCGACACGACACCTATGTTGAGGTAAGCGAGCGACCCTGGCCCTCCTGTCTCGACATGCGTGTCAGACCGGCAAACCACCTAAGCACGCCTTTAGTGAGCGTGGTAGGAGGGAAACCGGTTCGACGCACACGACAAGGCCAGGCGAGCCTGGTGTACCTTTCTCTTTGCGCGGCCGGAATGATTCATAAGTACCCTCGGGCGGGGGGAAAGCAACTGCTATTTTCTTGTAACAGGTACCATCAAAGACCCCATACACGCCTTTATTGCGCGTGGTGGGAAAAAAATCAAGGCCGCGGTGTCCTGGAAAAGGGCACCTACCATACACGTCTTTATTGCGCGTGGTGGGAAAGACCCAGTTTTCTCGTAGTTTTCCCCTAAACGGGGGAGACGCCGGGAGGCTGTCGAAATTTCGGGTGAAGACGGACCGTACTTGGACTTGATTTGCACATCAAATGAACAAAAATGGGACTTGTACGTGGACTTGATTGAACTCCAAAGACATTAATAAAAGATTAAATTCAAGTTCAAAATTGAAAAGAACATGAAATTGGACTGGACTCAAGCAAGAATTTGAATTGAACAAAGACTCAATCTTGAACTTGCAAGAAGGACTCAGAGAACTTGAACAGACTGCAAAGGACATGGATTTGGTTCATATCAAATGATAATAAACTTTGATTCAAATTTAAATCAAACTTGCATATGACTTGAACATTTGAACTCAAGAAAAGACCTGGGTTGGATTATAGACAGACTGGCACTCCAGATGACAATGAAAATGATTCATTTTGGACTTGGTCTTAAGCTTAAGTCAGAACTAGACTTTGAATTATTGATCTAAATCTTAACTTAAAGTCTAAATGTTTGGAAGTGAAAGTCATAAGTCATAAAAATGATGAAATCAAAGATAAGTGAGTGAATGAAGACCAAGTCTTTAAGAGATATATAAGCAAGGAATGATGAGGTGGAATTATTTTGAATCATTCAAGCAAATTAATCTACATGCAAACAAGAAATCAAATAGCAAATGATCATCATCCAAGTATCAGTCTACAATCATGCTTACTCAATTGAGATCGAATAGAAGATGTATGTTCAATAAGAATCATCAATCGGGGGAAGGAGTGATCAAACTAAACTAACTCAAGCTCTCTAAATTAAGTTGATATCCATGAAGTGATTGAACGAGGGATAATAATTTACCAAAGTGGATGTAGCAATACCCTATAATTCGTATGCGAGCAAGAAGTACAAATCCACTATATATATGAGTACCTACGAGCAAATGCAAAAGAATTGCAACATACATCATGCAACAAACACCACGACTCTCTAAAAGGCAACAATAATTAGGTGTCAAGCAAATATATCAATTTCCTACGAACTGTTGTAGGAGGCTCATCACTTATAAACAAAGGCATTTACAGACGGATGTATGAGAGCTCTCTTTCATACAGAAGTCTAACCAAAGGTGATTGAAAATAATATGTGATAGATGTTGAATTGTTTCATAGTCAACAACCACTTAATGTCAGTCAAAGGCGCCGATTCCTTACAACTCAAAGATCTGCAATACATACAAGTCCTCTACGAATATAAATGTATGTACAACATCCACCCCTATGTAGATACATAAAGACTACAGTAAATGCAGTATCCTGTAGTCAACTTCAGTCTAAGGATGAATACATCTACCTCTAGCAGTAGTGGCTGTATTGTAAAGACCAAAATTACAGCAGAATGCACAAAGAATATAAGCTCCTACGAGCTTCTACAACCGAAGGCAGGAGATTAGTTAGTGCACTATAATCCGCTTACAAAAATCAATAAGTAGTGCACGACAGTCTACCTGTACGAAGCAGCGAACAATTCTATTCAGAAGCTGCTACTTCACGCCACCGAATCTGCAACACTCATACGAGCAGACAGAAGGCGTCCACAAGACTATAATGACACGCCACCGAATCTGCAACACTCATACGAGCAGATAGAAGGCGTCCACAAGACTATAATGCCACGCCACCGAATCTGCAACACTCATATGAGCGGACAGAAGGCGTCTACAAATACTTTCAAAGTACCCCCGCACGTACATAGTAGTTTGTATACACATAGGTACACTAAAAGGGGTAAAAGCAATCACAAAACCCGCATGGGCCCCGGCGAGCGTGTTATTAGTACACACGTGACGTCTAGTGATGCTGCGCGGGTTATTAAATTTGAACACGATCCTTCTAAGAAAGTAGGAGTCGACAAGGTTCAATAAATAATTACGAAATGCCCCCAAACACCCGCATGGGCCCCGACAAGCGTGTTATTGGTACACACGTGACGTCTAGGGATGCTGCGCGGATCAACAAGTGAATTCAGATTCGAACCCGATCCTCTTATGCGGATCAATAGGAGTCGACAAGGTTCGAACCTTCAAATAAATACACGATTGTGTCAACTTGTGTATTTATTTAATCCATTTATATTAGGCCTTCAAGGCCTATAATCAAGAGAATTCACTGATAAATGCACGAAGCCTATAAGAAACCCGATCCTCTGTCGACAGCTTGACAGAGTTGACAAGGTTCATCCATAAACTGCAAATATTTTTAAATGACCCCTGACACCCCGATGATGGCCGTGTTGAATGCAAATCTCAACCGGAGGGATTCCCAAATATTTTCAAATGTCTCCCAAATATCCAAAGTCCATTTCAAATACTCCAAAGCTCCACCCAAAATCCCCAAAATCCAAAGCTCCACAAAAAGCCCAAATTTCATATATAAAAAAAAATGAAATCAAACCATCAATCACACTTAAAGCAAAATCCATCCATCTTCCGCAACAGTTTGTCGGGGTGGACAAATTCAAATAAACTCTAGCTCACAAAGAGCCAAATGCCTAGTCAAAAATATCACTAGGATCCATTCTCAAACAATCTCTTGCCAGTAAGGACGTGGTACGTGTCCTCTAACCGGCAGTTTCGCCGCCAAATGGCACTGCAGGTAAACGGTTATGACCCGGGGCCCTCTGAACCGAGTGGTTTTGCCGCCAAATGGCACCACAGATAGCGGTTATGACCAAAGCCAATACGCTCCTTAATGGCGTTAAATCCTTGAGATATGAATCAATAGGATATGATCGATAGGGCACAAAGCCCTCTGTTAGCTAAGGTGGATTCAAATTTGTCCCCTTAGACAAACATTCAACCCTGGTCTACAAGGTCTTCTTGGACGAAGCAACCCATGGCTGCCGACAAGGATCCTTCTGTCAGGTTGGGTCGACTACCTCCTCTGACTAAGTAGACCAGGGACCACGATGGCCCGGGACGACGGAACCATGGGATCTTGATCGGGCCCATCATCCATTCCCCCACCATCCGCTTTAAGTGTAGGATGGTGCAATTTCTATTTAAATATCAAATCTTCCGAACCAAATTCCAAATCCAAAAACCCAATTTTCAATACCCAAACCTATGTTGCTACTATATGCCAGATAACACGTATACTCTACGTATTTGATCGACGACTAGCCTTAATCGAAAGTTCTCTCTCGTTATCGGGAGGGGTAATTAACTATAGGGGCTTGCGCCTATAGGAAACCAGAACTCAGATCATAAAGTCCTCGTAAAATGAGGGCGAAATCTCTGGGTAGTGTCTTATCTACAAACCCATCTGCCTTCCAAAATTTACCCCGGAACTTAGTTCGTTAAAACTCCCTCGCGGAATAAGAAAAGCGGGCGGAGGCCGGGGCCGAATTTTCGGAGCCCACACTTTTAACAAGAATGAGTGGTGAATAAGGTTTCATAAAATTGGCTCCAAATTGTTTTGATGTAGATTTTCCACTTGTGCCGAAATGCACTGATATAAAATCATGTAGCTTTTATTTAAAGACTGAAGATTCCATATTCAGGAAATTGGTGCAAAGTTTAATGAATTCTTATGATTCTTTATATTTTTATTCTGTTTCACTTGACTATAGTTTAACTAAAACTATACAGCTGCATGCCAATTTATTTTAATTACTACAGCTTAATTCTTTCGATGTTCTTATCCTTGTTTCAATTGTTCTTTAAAACTTGTGCATGGCTTATTCTTATTGCTTACATAGCCATTTTAATATAATATAATATAATATAATATAATAATATTATTATTATTATTATTTTGAATAGTTAGGTTGAGTGAACTGAGCTTGCAGTTGCTACTTCACTCTTGAGTTTCAGGGTTTTGCTTTGAATAATAATATAATCTGCATGCTGTTCACTTATATTGTTTTTTTGCTACCAGAACTGCTGCAGTGTTATATATATATATATATATATATATATATATATATATATATATATATATATATATATATATATATATATATATATATATATATATATATATATATATATATATATATATATATATATATATATATATATATATGTTTTTCTTCATTTTTATATATATTTGTTGTACATGTTGCTAATTTTTTACCTTTATTGTCTTTATACTTGAGACTAATTTGTTCTGTTTCCTGTAGACTATCTTGGGACTACTGATTTTGTTGAGAGAGGAACTGGTGACGTTGTTTTTAGAACCTGTCACGAGGAGAGAAATAGACTTGTGTTTCAGATGGGCTCCTCTGATGCTGTTAGGGCTCTAGCTGCTGCTGAGTTAGTGTGAGTATATTCTATTTTTGTTAACCAATGAGGATAAAAAATAAATTTACAATTATTTTCATCATTACAGATTTAGCTATCATATATTTTAATAATATTTAAAATGGATATCAATATTCTTTCTTATCCAATTTAGAAGTGACATATGACATGTTCCTATGAAGAATTTCTTAGAATTTTCTTTAAGGAGAACTTTAATTGTTCCATTTCATAATGGGTTGGTTGATATTTACCCCAATGAATAACTAATTATTTTTATTGCCAAGTGATGTTTTTATGATGCTCAGTAGTAGCTGAATTCAAACTAAGAAATGGATTATGAAAGATACGATAATAGTAATAACATGTTTTTATCCCACTACGTGGGGTTGGCTATATGAATCCTTTTTCTCCATTGTGTCCTGATAAGAGTCAAATTCACATTTAAATCTAATAAAACTAGGTCATTTTTATACTTTTTAACCAAGTCTTTTTTGATCTTCCTCTACCTTTCTAAACACAACAGAAATCTAATACATCTTGGCTGAGGTTTTATGTGGCGAAGTAACCTATAAGGTGAATCTCTCCAATTTTATTTGCCACCAATGCTATTTCAACCTTTTCACATATATACTCCTTCAACATTCTATCTCTATAAGTAAATTTATTCATCCACTTGAGCATCCTTATTTTTGCAACACTTAATTTTATGCTTCTCTTTTCATGACTAATATTTTGCGCCATAAAATATTGCAGGTCTCACCACTGTCATATAAAATTTTCCCTTAAATTTGAATGTTACATTTCTATCACACAACAAGCAGGATGTATTCCTCCATTTCAACCAGTCAACTTGAATTCTACTAATAATATCTTCATCTATTTCACCATCACTTTGAACAAGAGACTCAAGTATTTAATAAGAGTACTCTTTTTAATGACTTGATCACCCACTATCAAAATCCCACCACTAGATCTATTACTACTAAAATTATACTCCATATATTTAATTGTAAATCTAATCAAATCATAACCTTTAGACTTTAAGGTTGACCTTTATCATTCAAGTTTTTCGTCAACTTTCTCTCTAGTCATACCAACAAGAAGAATATCATCAACAAAAAACACACACCAAGGTACAGCCTCTTGCAAGTGTCTAGTAAGAACCTCCATGACTAACGAAAAGAGATAAGGGCTTAAAGCTAATCCTTGATGTAATCCGATTGAAATAGAAAAACACTTGGTCAAACTTACACATTTTCATTTTGCATTACTAAACGATACCCCTCCCTATCTGTCCTCATCCAGCATTCTTACTTTTGCAGGTCCAAAGATGTTGCGGCCATTGATATCAACATGGGGTGTCCCAGGTCGTTCTCCATCAGTGGAGGAATGGGAGCTGCGTTACTCTCTAAACCTGAACTTGTCCATGATGTACTCCATATTTTTAATTTAAATGTATATTTTAAGTTTCCTTAGTAAATTGATGTCCCGAATTCCATTGAGTGATAGCATGCAGTATCTTTTCTTTACCAGATCTTGACCACATTGAGAAGGAATTTGAACAGTGCGGTAACATGTAAGATTCGTCTTCTCAATTCATCCCAGGATACAGTGGAACTTTCGCGTCGAATTGAGATGTCTGGTGTTTCTGCACTTGCTGTTCATGGAAGGTATTCAACTCCTGAAAACCTTGTGCTTGTTCTGGTGGCAAGTTATTCAATAGATGTGCGGTGATCTTCTGTTGTTTTTTTTTTTGGGGGGGGGGGGGGGGGGAGGGGCGGCCGGGTGGCGCTGGCTGTTGCGTTGTTGCTTTTGTAATAGCTTGGTTTATTTTCATAGCACTAACTGTTCATAAAAGGTATTCAAATTCTGGATACCTGATTTCTGGTGATTCTTAATCTAAGTGATTAAATTGATGTATGGTATGGTAACTATGTTAGGATTTCTTTTAGAATGTCGAATGTAGCTTAGTTTTATTATATCTCAATCCCCTTTTTGTGTTCTGTTTTGCGTAGGAGCAGTTGTTTGACGCTCTCCTTTGTTAGAACAAATTTGCATGACATTTTGGTTTGAGTTCCTGAATTGCTACCTTCCTGTCTGTTGAATTTAAGTCTCGAGTTTTCATGAAGTTTCTAGAATTGCAGTCTTCATGATCAATCTATATGCGCTCTCTTTGAAAGTCTTGAATGTTAATTATTTTATGAGTTGTTTTTTGAAAAGCTGAATTGGTTCATAAGTTGGAATGCTATTGTGAGCTTTAAGCATGAGGTAGTATTGCATCAAATGTTATGTTACGTGTAACTCCCTGAATTACTTTAGGTGCAGTCTTAATTTATTATCGTCTTTTTCTATTCCTGTTTGGATCTATTTGATTTTACTTGATATATTAGTTCCACATTGCCAATGTATGAATTGTAGGAGAGTTAAGGACAGGCCACGAGATCCTGCAAAGTGGAGTGAGATTGCAGATGTTGTTTCAGCATTATCCATTCCTGTTATAGCTAATGGCGATGTCTTCGATTATGAACATTTTGAACGGATAAAAATTGCCACTGGTAATTAAGGAATTTTCTTTTTATAATTATTTACTGCCTTTTTGTACAAGTGATTAGTTTTTCTCATCTTTGAAGTTTATTTGGAATGTTTTTTTAAGCTTATAAGTGTTATCATGCCAAGACCCAAAGGAAATTCAACTCACACTATGATATTAAAATGAATTTTTTTCTCGTATTCTTTATTTTTTATTTTAAATGAGGTTAATTTATCTTATTCTGGTTGAAGAAGTAGAGAAAGTAAGGATAATAAGAATCCAAAATTGAGGCTAAGTAACTTTTCATTTTATTGTGCGTGGTTGTTGTGGCTAGGTTCTTGGTTTTATATGAACATATTTGTGAAATCATAACTTCTTCTATTCATTTTGTTACCTATCAATTATCTTCTCCATATTGTTTTTAAGATAGCAACTTTATAAGATCCCACGGTAACATCCTTACCCCTTTCCAAACACCTTCTAACTCCCCCCTCCCTAAAACCAACAGTCTCACACATCGTGCCGTCTCTTTTCCTTTAAGTGCTAATAAAGCTTTAGAACTTCTTGAATTTCCTATGGTCAAGTTATAGACTGGACAAACGTTACTTTTCCCTAAAAAATTCAGTTTTCCATAGCCATTTTGAATCTGTTTATGTAAGCCAGTTTAATTCACATGTATAATTAATGTGTGGTAATGATTAGCTATCTAAATATATGGTTTTGAAAATTGTAGCGTTTGAGTATGATGTGATCGGCCATTTCTTTCTCCATTCTAGGATAACTGTTGACCTCTGTATAAAGCACAAAGGAAACAAAAAAATCAGACTAACCTCGTATCCATCGAGAAGCCGTCGAATCCAGCAAATCCCGCGCGTCTCAATCCGTAAATCCCGCAAAATCGCTGTAGCACGGCGCCGTTCCGGGATGTCTGCGGAAATCCTGCGACCAGTCCTCGATCCCACTCCTATTTCGGGTCTTTAAATATCGAACGAAGCCAAGGCGATGGCTGCTCTTGCTCACGACCTCTTCCACGCTCGCCTCCTCCACGCGACTCTCTCCTGCTCTCATCCCGTTCGAACTCCGGCTCCTACCCCGTCTCCCTCCTCCGACCTCTACAGCAAATCGAAATCCTTATCTTCCGACCAAACTCCACCACAACCTGCGCCTCTTCCAAACCCGAACTCCACCTCTTCCTATCCTCCCATACCCGTCGAGAGAGAGAGAGAGAGAGAGAGAGAGAGAGAGAGAGAGAGAGAGAGAGAGAGAGAGAGAGAGAGAGAGGGACCAATCCACTTACCTGTAGCCGACGCCTCTCCATCTCACGACCGATCCCCTTGGTCGGACGACCTCGCTTCTCCGACTTTCCCTTGTCCGATCGGAAGCAACAACAGGGAGCTCGCCAGCTGGGAAGGTAACTTTCTCCCTTATGCGTGCGGCTTTGGCCAAATCCTGTGAGCTAGAGAAGGGAAAGGAGGGACTTTGTTTTATTTTATTATATATTAGAATTAATTATAATTATTAATATTTATAATTAATTAGTAATTAAGTATAATTAATTAATTAATTAATGATTAATTATAATTAATTATAATTAATTATAACTAATTATTAGTTAATTATAACTATAATTAATAAATCAATTATACTTAATTAATAATTACTGATTATAATTATCTAATTAATTATAATTAATCATCATTAATTATAATTAATTATTTGTTAGTTATAATTGTAATTAATTAATTAATTATTATTGATTAATTAATTATAATTAAATTATAATTAATTATAATGAAATGCAAAATGATGCACCCTCTTTCTCCCTCGATCTACGTGCCAACCCCGCCAAGGTATAACTCTCTAACCCTAAAACTCCGAGAACTCGTTTCAACGCATTCGTCGAGACAAAACGACCTATACACGCTTTTCTTAGCGTGGTGGGAGGGAGTGCGTCATGACGCTTGCGACGAAGCAGGTAATCACCTAAATCTCTTCTTCGAAGTTCGTATCGCCACGGATTTCCCCGCCTATACACGCTTTTCTTAGTGTGGTGGGATGGGAACCTGGTGCGATACGCACGACGGAGCGGGGATACCCATAAGTACCCGCTTGCGAGGAAATAACTGTTCTTTTCTTGCAAAATATTTTCAAAAATTAAATAGAAAATACTTTTTTTTTGCAAAAATACCCATACACGCTTTTCTTAGCGTGGTGGGGGATAAAAAAAAAATACACGGCTGCGGTGTCCTCGAAAGAGGGCACCTACCATACACGCTTTTCTTAGCGTGGTGGGAAAGGCTCAGTTTTTCGTAGTTTTCCCCTAAACGGGGGAGACGCCGGAAGGTTGCCGAAATTTCGGATGAACGCAATACTACGTTTGGATCTCATTTGAACTCAAGAGAACAATTTGAGACTTGGGCTTGATTTCACTCGAATGACATGCAAGAACAATGGTGAACTCAGACTTGTGGACTTTAATGCAGTAAAGCTCAAATCTAAAACAAATCCAAGCTTAATTAAAATCATGAGGACTTGAATGAAAACTTGGATTCAAGCTTAAATAAAAGATACAAGTTGACCACTTGGAATTGTACTCAGAACTTGAACCAAGTTGACAGCACTTGAACTTGAACTTCAAATGAAATTGAACTGGACTCAAGCAAGAACTTGAACGAATCTGCAAAGACTTCAGAAGACAGTGAACTTTGACATTGAACTAAAATTTGTGGATATAGAACTTGAGCTCGGACTTGAACAAGATTACAAGAACTTGATTGAACTTGAAAGAACAATGTAGAATATCATAAGGAGCTTTAAAATGATCTTAATTTGAATCTTAATAAGTGGTAAGCTCAAGCTAAATCCAAACAGCTTGAAGCTTGATTCAAATTAGATGGAAAAGACTTGCAAATTCAAGTGTTACTTGAACAATCACAAGGTTTTGAATCATATGCAAGAGCATTTGAATCCAAATTTGGACCAAATACAAAGGGCTTTGAGTTCATTTTGAACAAACGTGAATGTACAACAAGATTAATGGTCACAAGAAATTGGGCCTTAAATCCAATTGTTTGCGATCATACAAATGATAGAAGGTGACTCAAGGGAATTCAAATAAATGCTAGAAGACTTGAGGCATGTGGAATAAGATCTTAGTTCAATGAACAAGCAATCAAAATGGAAAGGTTTAATGATAAATCTTGAGTGTTCAACTAGATATACACAAATTAATATATCAGACTACAACAAATACAAATTGTAGGAGATGTGATAACCTACCCTTAAATCATCATGCAAGATCTAAATGAAGGTGTCAAGAGTTGTGATCATTCAAATGCATCCAAAAGAACATCTTATGAGCAATGTAAAGATGATGAGGGTCAATGTGTATATCAATCATACGAGCAAATACGATTGCTCTCTTGCAAATAAAAGAAGTTGATACAGATGATAGTGAATTCACAAACAAGCATCACCACATATATTTCCAAGTTCATCATACATGCTGCAAGCATATTGTGATCTTTAAATAAAGAGGATCATAGAAGAAAGAGCTTGACCTTTACGCAAGAAAGGATGATAACTCTTGTTAGATCTATGTACAAACACTGATGAAAGATTGTAGATGTTAGAAGAAATTCTAATGTGCCCATAAGTAACTGTAGAAGGTCTTCATGCATACGGTTATTCATCTGCAAGCTCATACAAATAACAAAGGCAGGAGATTAGTTAGTGCACTACGGTCCACCTGCAGAAAGTAAATGGTGCACGACAGTCTACCTGTACAAAGCAGCGAACAACTCTATTCAGAAGCTGCTACGCTACGCCACCGGATCTGCAACATTTATACAAGCAGACAGAAGGCGTCCACAACTACAACGCCACGCCACCGGATTTGCAACATTCGTACAAGCAGACAGAAGGCGTCTACAATTATTTCAAAGTACCCCTACACGTGCACTATAAATTGTATACACATAGGTACACTAAAAGGGGTAAAAATAATTATAAAACCCGCATGGGCCCCGGCGAGTGTGTTATTGGTACACACGTGACGTCTGGGGATGCTGCGCGGGTTGACAAGTGAATTCAGGTTCGAAACCGATCCTTCTATACGGGTCAATAGAAGTCGACAGGGTTCGAACCATTAAGCAAATATAAAGTTGTGGCGATCAGTATATTTGCTTTAAAATATTCATATTAGGCCTTCAAAGCCTACAACAATATGAATTCACTAATAAGGGCATAAAGCCTACGAGGAACCCGATCCTCGATCAACAGCCCGGTCGAGTTGACAGGGTTCAATCAACAAATAGAAATGACCCCACACCCCGATGATGGTTGTGTTGAATGCAAATCTCAACCAGAGGGGTCCATTCCAAATATTTTTCAAATGTCGTTCCAAAAATCCAAAAAAATCTTAAAATCCTAAAATCCAAAAAATATTTAAATTTGAAATTCAACCCATTAAATGCTTAAAGTAAAATCCATCCACCCTCCGCAACAGTTTGCCGGGGCGGACAAATTAAAGTTTACTTCAGCTCACAAAGAGCCAAATGCCTAGTCGAAAATATCACTAGGATCCATTCTCAAACAATCTCTTGCCAGTTAGGACGTGGTACGTGTCCTCTAACCGGCAGTTTCGCCGCCAAATGGCATTGCAGGTAAACGATTATGACCCGGGGCCTTCTGAACCAAGTGGTTTTGCCGCCAAATGGCACCACAGATAGCGGTTATGGCCAGAGCCAATACGCTCCTTAGTGGCGTTAAATCCTTAAGATATGAATCAATAAGATATGATCGATAGGGTACAAAGCCTTCTGTTAGCTAAGGTGGATTCAAATTTGTCCCCTTAAACAAACATTCAACCCCGGTCTACAAGGTCCCCTTGGACGAAGCAACCCATGGCTGCCGACAAGGATCCTTCTGTCAGGTTGGGTCGACTACCTCCTCTGACTAAGTAGACCAGGGACCACGATGGCCCGGGACGACGGAACCATGAGATCTTAATCGGGTCTATCATCCATTCCCCCACCATCCGCTTTAAGTGCATGATGGTGAAATTTCTATTTTAAATATTAAACCTTCCAAAACCATCAAATATCCCAATCTCAATCATTCAAATTCCAATTTCTAAATCCCAAACCCATGTTGCTACTATATGCCAGATAACACGTATACCTACGTATTTGATTGACGACTAGCCTTAATCAAAAGTTCTCTCTCGTGATCGGGAGGGGTAATTAACTATAGGGGCTTGCGCCTATAGGAAACCAAAACTCAGATCATAAAGTCCTCACCAAATGAGGGCGAAATTTCTGGGTAGTGTCTTATCTACAAACCCATCTGCCTTCCAAAATTTACCCCGGAACATATCCGTTAAAACTCCCTCGCCGAATAAAAAGAAAAGCGAAGCGAGCGGAGGCCGGGGCCGAATTTTCGGAGCCCATAGTAACTAATGCAATGTTCATGATTGAGTTAATGCATTAAATAGGAAAATTCTTGTGACTGAAATTTCTCATACCCAGTGTTTTTTTAAGAAACTTCATTTGCAGATTTAATATTTGGTCCTGGTAATGTTAAATCCTGTAAATCATGTTTTATGGTCATGCTAAATTTTTATACCTGAAATTTCTTATGATTGAATTTTGTTGATTAAAATATCATTGTAAAATTTTCAAATTAAACTAATAGTACAATTATAATTTAATATCAATCCTATTTTAGGAATCAATAATATTTTTATATTTTTAATATCTTTATTGCATAAATATCATAATTATATTAATTTATTCAATTATATAATTTTCAAAATTTATTTATTAATATTATAATTTAAAAATGCAAGATTTATAAAAATTAAATCCTTTGTCTTCTACCCTTCTCCTACCCAAATTCTAGAAACCCTCCATTGATGGTAAAAGCAGCGTGAACTTGTTGGGGAAGTCATCAACAGGACTAACAGTGTTTTGAGGAGAAGAGGATTTGTAATGGAAGCTTGCTATGGGAGGAGATACTGTTGATTTAAAGTTAAAATCCATTGAAGCCCAAGATCTGGTGAGTCTGAGATTTATGATAAAATAGAGGAGAAATAATACTTTACTTTGGAAGTAACCGGATTTATTATTCTGTTGGATTTAGGTTATTCATTTTTATTATTTGACAAGATTTAACGTGAATCTTGCTTAAGATCTGCTACTTAATAGTCTCTAAGGCTAATTTTTTCGCAAAGAATTTATACAATTTGATAATCTTCTCTTCACTAATTACCAGCACAAACCGCTTTTGTGCTCTCAATCGTATGGGTCTGCAAGTCAACCTCATAACCTTGATTGGGTGGAGATAAAGTTTAGGCATCATACATTTCCCATCACACAGAGATAGGAAGGTTAAAATGTAGAACCAGAAGATATCAACCTTTTTTATTTCATAGTATTAATCCTTAGTTCCTTACTCCTTAGTATAGATTTCATAAGCATTTCCTTATTCTGAGCAACATGGCCTCATTGTTGTCTAAGTTTCAGTTTGTAATTTTTTTTTTCGTTATTTTATGTCTGGTTTTGGAAATCTTTCAGCCAACGATACTATGGCTTCTATTCTGAATGATGCTTGAATAAGGAATTAAGTTTTAATATTGATTGGTAGATGCTTGTGGTTCTTTTGATTGAACCCATGCGTATATATATAATTTTGTTCTTATGATCAAGTTTCCATGGTATTTCACTTCTTCTTGTTATAAATATGATTAAGGTGGAGCATTGACTGAATACAGATATCCAAACACAATGCACTGTTAAAAGGTGGAATTCCGACATCCTTGAGGAATTCTGGATGTAATGCATTCTTCTTGCAGTAAATTGAAGAGATAGTCGTTGAATGGTGATTATCAATAAAATTTTGATTGGATGAGCGAGGTGATGGACTTCAGTAAACATTTATAAACTTTGCAGTTTTGCTTAAATTGTAGAGGGCAGGAAACTGTATGGCTTCCATCCACAAAGCTAGCTGTATAGCTTTTATTTGATGTCATTGTTGATGTCATTCAATTGTTAGTTTTTTCTACGATGATAGCTTTTCCTTACCAACCTTAGTGTACCTTGAACAATCATTGGTGGCATTTTTAAGTACTATTTTTATAAAACCAAAAGTTGTATGGTTAATATTTTAGATATTTCCTAAACTCATCTCAGGTGCTACGGCTGTGATGGTGGCAAGAGGTGCTTTGTGGAATGCTTCAATTTTTCGTGCAGAAGGGAAGTTATCTTGGGAGGATGTCAAGAGAGAGTACTTGAGGAAGGTGTTCGTCTTCTACCCTCTCCACCATTTGGGTTGGTTTTTTCTGTAGAATTTGATCTTTAGATGATCAATTATTATGGAATGCTTATTCTGAGATACCATGCAGTTCTTTAAGCAGGTTATTATTCTTTTGGATATTTTGTTGTCTTATTTTGTCCTAATCATGCCTGCAGTGCATTTTGTGGGACAATGGTGTCAAAAGCACCAAGCAGACATTGAAGGAAATGATAATGCACTACTCCTGCCTTGAACTTGCAGAAGGAAAAGTTGTAACTAAATCGCAAACTATTGCAGACTTAGCGTAAGTCCTTATCCCTTTCATGAGCACATGATTTTCTTATGCAGCAATTATTTTTGGGCAAAGACAAATTCATCTACTAGTAATGATTAATTTGTTTCCTCATGAAGAGTCTTACCATGTTTAGCGGAAGATTATGGAATGCTATAATTCACCTATGTTTGTTGTTGGATTCTTAAACTGCTTAAACTTTAGTTGGTTTGTAGTATGGCTTTTATCGTGTGGCTTCCTAATTTCAGTTGTTTTTTCAGGAAGTTGACAATTTATGCAAAATAGCTATTTTAGGTCAATGATTTACATTATTCAATTGTATGAAACAATATAAAGTTTCTTTTGTTCTCAAACATTTTAGTAGTTCTCTGTGATTTATTGCATAAAATTTTTGTTCAAAAATTTTTTTTTTTTGTGTTGGCTTGTACTACACAAAAGAATTTCTAATTTTACTTTATAAAATGATAAATCGACTAGAGATCTTTGATCTACCAAAATAACATATTTCTACCGCACTTTTGCCGAATATGCGCTGTAATGTCACAACAAAGCTCAAAGCTAATCCTATCTATTGAGTGAAACTGATGCAAGACATGTCTATATATAAAGGTTTAAAAAAAAGGTCTATAAATAAAGGTAGATGTGAAAATAAAAACCTAAGGATTCACTAAAATGAAAAGCAATGAAGCAAATAATTGGGATGTGATGAAATGTTTAGGTTTTCTATATGATGCATGTAACGCAATTATTAAACATGCAGACATACGCCAAGGCAAACTAGGAGCCATTACAATTATAAATTTACTAAAGATGCAAATAAAAGGAATCCCGGAAAAACTTCTCACAACTTGCAATGCATTTATTGCCTTTTATGGAAAATGGTGTGCATCTTGGATAACCTTTTCAAGACCGTCATCCTAACGGTGCTTGAGAGGCAAAGGATTAAGTCCATTGTAATGTATTCTCACAATAAGCGAGGTATGGATGTCAGAGTATTAAAGCATGCGTTGTACATCAAGCACTCTCTTTATCATGCATTAGCACAAATACACCATTTCTATTATATTATGCCCTTGGATGGCCTTTCTAACTCAATATTCCACCTATCCCAACAGTAGGGCCCTTCTTAGTTGCCTTAAAGATTTTAGAATAATTTAAGAATTCAAAGTTAGGAACATAAAAAAAATTCTCTTTTATGTTTTGAAAGGCTGGGGTGATAACTTTTAATTATTTGAAATATCTTTTTTATATATATGAATATCATGAGTACAAGATAACTGTTGTTTTTTTTACTATATGTATATGATGGATAATTGAGTCACAAATATGCATTTAAGCTCCATAGATGTTTGAGTTATGGTGATTGCGACACATCCATAGATTTAGGGTTTTTTAGAACTTTGGCTAAAAGGTATTTGTTGCTACTTTTACATTAGTTTGGGCTTTTTGAGCTATTGGTCGCGTTAAGTGGTCCCATATCAATTTTGTATCACACTTGGTAATGAGTTTGAATCCCTAGTTGCATAATGTGAAGATACTAATAGAGGCTGTCATAACAATTATTTTGCTTTTGTGGTCCATGGTGACCAATTGAATCATAGATTTGTATTTATCCCTCATTGATAATTGAGTTACATGCAGTATGGATTTGTTGCGTATGTCATTCCAAGGGTAATTGAACTTTTGGCAATAAAGCTTTGGTTGAACTTTCTCAATTTATTGTTTTTTATTTATTTATTTTTTGTAGTTATATTGTTTGGGACAAACTTCATGTATTTTCTAATTTTCATCTAAAAAGAGAATTTTGCTTAAGTTAAAAGCTTTTGATTTGCATAATTAGGTTTGTGCATATGATTTTGTGCATCTAAACCTAGATTTATATTAAGCCTCTAGACATCCTACAAATTTCCCAAATATGAAATTTTGACATTTGGGATTCCTATTGGACCCGACTTGTCCCTTAGAACTTTTCATGTTAATTAATGGGAAGTTGAACCATTAATTACCTCTCCTTATTTTTAATATTAATTTCTATTTGTGGAATGCCTTTCTTACTTGTTTTGAACCTTGTTTTACGCATCCCCATGATTAATAACTTGTTAATTTTAAATTCAACTTGTGTTTAATTTCATAATGCAAGTCTTCACATACTAGTCCTACATCAATGTAATTTTAGTTGGGTGGGCTATTCTTTGATATTTCGAGCTTTCTTAGGGCCTATTGAAATATTTTCATTAAGCATAAAACAAAATTATATATGCAGTTCTTTAAACTAATAAAGAGTTTCACGTAATGTTAATCTTTTAAAACCGTCTTTAGAATTTCTTGTAAGAGTATAAGAAGGGCATCTTGAATCTAACTAGCGGTTGAGCCTCGAGAATCTTAATTGAAAATGTATTAGTCAATTGAGTGGATATTTGCAAGGTCACTGAGAGAATGGAGTTTCTCTAAAACTCTCCTTAATATCTCAAACATTATGAGAAAGAACCAATGTCGCTACATGTGTAAAGGCTTAGTGGTGATGAGCAGGAATGCCAGGAAATGTGGTTAAGGCATATCGAATGCATGGTAGGGACTTACTAAGGGTTTCTCTTTTAAATTCTCTAGGTCATCTAAGATTGTCCTTTTTATTTTAGAGTTATTCGAAGGTAAAACTAATTATTATTGTGATTTCTTAGTAAGGAATGCTTCGTAGGTCCATCCATGTCTTGGTTCCTAGTTTTTGTCATTGTCCATGCTTAATGTACCTTTGAAGATGTTAAATATAATAATGTTTGTGGAGCCACACTAAGACATTAATATAAGTTTAGATTCAACCTAGAAAGATAAGAGAGAAAAGTAGATAGAGATTGTTAGGTAGATAATCTATTTGATTGATTGAGAATTATAGGATAAATAGAAGTTTTGGGGAAATTCTGAGGATAGAGATTTAACCATAAATGTTCATAAAGAGGTCATATGACATGATCTTTCTACACCTTATCCTTGGTCCCCTATTTATAAGTGTGGATTAAGGTCAATGGTACATGATGAGTTATACAGTAAATAGCAAGAAAATTGTAGTAATTATCTCAGTTTGGCCATTCTTATATCAAATAAGTTGGATTGCAGCTATTTGCTAAGTGAGAATTGTAGATGAGTTCCAAGAAAGGGTGAGTACCCCTAACGAGTTCTTTTGGTAAAGACTTTCAAAAGACAGTTACTTTGGATGAGTAGGTGAGATCTTGAGGAAGAAGGGATTTGTCAAGCTTGCAACTTTTGGGATTTCTTTGACGAATTTAGCAAATTTTGAGGTCCGAGATGGATTTATTTTGTCTAAGCGATTTATTGAGCCTCAGTGGTCATATCAAAAGTTCGGCTTCCAGTCCGAGAGATTGACAGCGGACATGCCAAAATTTTCATCTACTGTGGATTTGCTTCTATGAGGATTCATTGAAGCTGTCCCCAGACTGGAAAGCAAAATGATTGGTTGAAACCATTAGAAATATTCTGTGCAATTGATGGGACAGTATGTGGTAGCAAAAAGGAAGGAAGAATGAATATAAAATTAGGTAGGTTCAAATTCTCACGGACTTGAATCTTCAAGGGAAGAATGGTGTTAGCTAGTTGGTTTGCTAGTCCCTTCTATTTCTATAAACATTAGTAAAACTCTAAAAGTTTGTCCTCTGGAAACTGCATTTCAGGCTTACCACTTTAACCATCTTGAGGAGGATTAATTATTTTGTGCGGGCGCCGAATGCTATCCGGAGACCAATCAGAATGCATCACGTCACCACTTCGCTCGGTATCACAGCTCGGTACTACTGACGTGACGAATTCTGATTGGTGTCCGGACAACGTTCTGCATCCGGTCTCCGTACAGAATAATTTCTTCTTGAGGAGGGTTTTATGCCTTTGATTGTTCTATTGATAAAAAAAAAAAAAAAAAAAAAAAAAAAAAAAAAAAAAAAGTCATTATTTCTGTTGCCTATATAGCTGGTTGAACTTATTTTCATCTTGCTGAAAGATACTTTTTCTTTTAGGATATGAAGATTATACTTTGTGCATTTTGTTTGAGATATATGCTATTTTTTTTCCCTAATTGTTGAGTTGGCTCTCTCATATATATATATATATATATATATATATATATTTCCAGAAATATATATGGAGAAGAGGGATATTATCAGTTCGTTACCAAAAACCGATGAAAATGAATAGGTTTCTCAAGGCAATGAACCTCCGCTTCAGATTTTCTCAGTTAAATGTCTTTTGGAGGTAAAAGATTAATTTTTGATCTTGAATATTTTATCTTCCTTACAAATATCATAGTAAAATACCCTGTAATTTTCTATTACTCTTTGTTTAATTCAACTTTTTCAATTCTATCATATATCTGTTGTAACATTTTCATTTTTATCACACTCAACTCTTCTGTCAGTGAGTTTTTATCACCTCACTCTCAGTTTTATAAAACTGTTCCTCGTTTTGATGTTATTCTCAAGTATTCTTGATATTTTCTATGTTAATTGCTCAACTTTAATTCTCAAAATTAAAATTTTTATTTATGTTCTATTTCTTCTAGATCCAAACATGCTTGATCCCGGCACTTCAAATTCTTTCTTTTTTTTAACAAAATCATATGAATATATTAATTGATCTTCACAGCAACAATAGTAACATTAAGGCTTCGTTTGGGACGGTTTTTTTGCTGCTTTTTAAAGCAGCTTCCCATTATAAAAATTAAAATATTTGTACTAAAAAGCTACTTTAAGAAACAACAAGAAAGCCGTCCCAAACAAAGCCTAAGCCTTTATCCCACTACGTGGGATCGACTACATGAATCATTTTTCTTCATTGTATGCTGTTAAGAGTATATTATTTACATATTAACTAAATACAAATATAATTAGTCAAAAAGGTTGGATCTATACATATATTCAAATGAAAGCATATCTATTAGTGATAAGTGCATAACCATCACTCACGTATTTGCATTCGGATGCAGAAAAAGCTATAAGGATGCCTGTAAGAAGAATCAGAAGAATGGATAAAGACTTCACCAAAGAAGAAATGTGAATGATATTTATTCTGCCAATTGTGATATTTGATCAAGAGTGAGCTACTTCTATTGTTGTTTAGCCTGTTGTCTTCCTCAAATTTCACTTCTGGCATTTGCTACCACAGTAGTTATTGAGTTCAATGGTAATATTTGCTTAATTCATTTAGTTTGTTGTCAATACTCTGCTAGTTTTCTTTTTTTGCATATAAAGTGATTACCTCTATTGTTCTGTGTGTGTTTAAGAGTAGCAAGATTTAATAGATTATAAAACATTATGAGGGCAGGCCATCAAGACTTCTCTTCTTGTTGCCCTGATTCCACCACAGCCACATTCGCAGCTCCTTCGACTCCCCCTGGCTGCATTCGACTCCCAATTGTTGCCTCACCTATAGCCGACCACCTTCTGTCGCAGCCTTCTACCGGAATCCACAAATGTCCCATCCACGACAGGAAAATAGAAAATAGTATGTTTCTGGCGGTCAAAATCTATCGGAAAATGTTTAAAATTTGTCGGAAATTAGTATTTTGGACTGTAAAATGTGCGTCAGGAAAATGTCACAGGCGCAAAATAATCTGCCAGGAACATTTCCAGCGGAAATAATTTGCCGGTGAAATTTTAAAAAATATATTACATTTATTCAGGCCAGCCCACCAGCCAATCTAGGCAAGCTAGCCCCACCCGCCTCGCCCAGCACACAAGCAACCCATTAAGCTCAGCCCGCTCGTGTGCTACACACTTCAAGCCCAGCCCAGCCCAGCTACTTCTACTGCCCACCCCGCCTGTTGGCCCACGAGCTGCTTGCCCCAGTGGAAATAATCTGCCTTCTGTCACAGCCTTCTATTGGAATCCATGAATGTCTCATCCAATACAGGAAAATCGCATGTTTTCGGTGGTTAAAAAATTTGTCGAAAATGCTCAAAATTTGTTGGAAATTAGTATTTTGGACTGTAAAACGTGCGTCAGGAAAACATCACAGGCACAAAATAATCCGCTGGGAACATCTCCAGCGAAAATAATATGTTGGTGAAATTTTCTTCTAGAAAAAATTTAAAATATATATTACATTTATTCAGGCCAGCCCACCAGCCCAATCTAGGCAAGCCAGCCCCACCCGCCTCGCCCAGCCCGCTCGCGCGCTACATACTTCAAATCCAGCCCAGCTACTTCTACTGCCCACCCCGCTCGCTAGCCCACGAGCTGCTTGCCCCAGCTCACTTATACGGCGAGCTTGGAACCCTGTCTTCCCTGTGCGCACGGAACTTTTATTACGTCATCTGACCGGACGTAGATCTACGTTCGGTCAGAGGATTGTTACTCGATTTTTGCTCGGTATTTGATCGGTATTGCTTGATAATAACGAGGAATACCACTCTGGGAACCAACTCGGTATTTTTTGGTAATACTCGATATTGCTCTGTATTACTCGGTATTTTATCTTCACATAATGATATTTCTCGTTATTATTGGTATTGCTCGGTATTTCTCGTTTTTTTCCTGTGATCTTAGTGCCGGCCGAACATAGCTTTACGTACATTCACCGGACCAAATAAAAGTTTGTGCGCACGAAATCAACCATCAGGCTGCTAAGGTAAAGCAAGCTTGGAACGGTACTTTGTTTTATTTAAATTATGACGTATAAAATAGTAAAAGTTATTATTGTTTAAAACATAAACTTAATTTTTTAAAAAGATAAAAATAGTTTATTTAATTTAATAATGAATTATTAAACCAGTTAATTTATTTTTTATTTTTAATTTAATTTAACTTAACTAATTTAATTTAAATATTAAAAGATATTATTGTTTTAAAAGTTAAACTTAATTTTTTTGAAAGATAAAAATAAATAATTTAATTTAACAATGAATTATTAATTTAATTAAATAAAATAAATAATTATAAATATTTATTTAATCTTTTTTGAAAAAAAATTAATTTTTGTTAGAAATAAAAATCCGTTGGAAAGCCAATAAAAAAATCCGTGCGAATTTCTGATGATTGAATATATTTCCGCGTAATTCTGTTGGTAATTAGCTGCCATAATTTAATTTAAAGGACATTTTCAACGAGGGAAGGGATATGAGGCATTGATAAATTCTAAGAGCTTGGGTCAGGCCTGCTCAAACCTTGTTCCAGACAAAAGGCCTGAAAATTAAGAAAAAGCTGGGGCTGTCCTAGGCCCAATAAGGCTGTAGCAACCCAGCCCACAATGGATCAATTGATTATAATCTTTTTCTTACCCCACGAATATCGGATTTTCTTATGTTAAGCCTAATATTTTACATATTATATGCCTTATGCTATTCAATCACCCTCATGTTTAAGATATAATTAAGCTTCATGTAGACAATTTTGGTGGCTGAATTCAAAAAAAAAATTTATAATTAAAAGTTACTTTAAAAAATAATAAAAAAATCATCAAAAACGAAACATTTTTGTATTTAATCAATGAATTTCACACAACTCCCCTTGGCCGATTGGTTGAGAGCTTAGGTTTCCAACTAAGAGGTCCAAGGTTCGAGTCCATGTGTATGCGTTGTGTGTGTGAGTTTGCCTTAAATGGCCTAAATGTCCCAAAAAAAAAAAATCAATGAATTATTAGAAAATTTAATAATAATTTATATGTATAACTTTCATGTTATAAATGAAATACAAGAGACACAACTCCCTTTGGCCTATTGGTTGAGAGCTTAGGCTTCCAACTAAGAGGTCCAAGGTTGGAGTCCATGTGTATGCGTTGTGTGTGTGAGTTTGCCTTAAATGGCCTAAATGTCCCCAAAAAAAAAAAAAATACAAGAGGAATTTAGTGTTTGATTATTGTATTCAGTATTCAGTAATCCTATGTAGAATATAAAACAGTTTTAATTGACAAAATACATTACCAAAGCTCAACTTGTTATGTGAGCTCTCAAATCCATTAGATGCTCGACATTTTCAATACATTTAGGTTTTCAAACATTACAAAAGTTGAAAAAGCCTCCTCCTCATCAAGATAAATTATTTTGTGCTGAGTCCAAATGAGAAGAGCCGTCCTGACATGTGAATATACACATTGTCATACACAGTGCATATCAACACACTATTTATACAGAATTTATACACTCACAGTCCGGACAAATCTTATAACTCCACACAGAATAACTTCTCCGATACAAAATTCACAAACTTCCATCACTTGTCAATAAACATGTTATAACTCTTCATTCTCTTATCATAAAACCTACTTACATAGCTACACAATGAACAATACATCCTTCTCATAGTAAAAAAAAAAAAAACAAAACAAAAAACCTATTAACATGTGTCAGTAAACATGTATTTCTCTCTCTCTATATATATATATATGCTGAACTGCTGAACTTAGTAACTATCAACACGAATATGTAGCCCATGAGGCGCTTCGACTCTCGGAAATTTATGTATTGTTGCTACCCCAACTTCTTCCCATCTGCATCATCAATTGCATTGACTAAGTAATAGATAGAATTGATCAAAGCAAAGGCTCAGGATTTTTAAGTTTGTAGCAGAGAAATAGCTTGAAAACTTTGCCCATAATATGTATCAAATACATATAAAAATATATTCTGATACTAGTACATGGCATCTATTAACAGATGCAGTTTTCAGTACAGTTAGTACCTGTATCTAGTGACGAAATAGTGAAGGAATGTAGCAATCTCCACTGTGCCCAACTCCTTTCCAGGACACAGCCTACTTCCCCCTCCAAACAGCATAAAATACTGGTGTGAATCAAGGTTTCTGTCCTGTTTATCAAGAAAAACTTTTTTATAACAAATGAAATAAACTAAGATTTCATTTGGAATGGCTTTTTTAATGATTCTTAAAGCAGCTTTCTAGTTTAAAAATTAATTTTTTTATACTAGAAAGCTGCTTTAAAAAACAGTAAGAAAGCTGTCCCAAACAAAGTCTAAATGACCTACAAAATTTTCAGACTTCAGTAGATCTAACAAAAACTCACCATCCATCTCCATGGATTGAAGATCAAGGGCTCGTTATACAGGTAAGGATCATAGTTGATCTCCCTTGTGTAAACATAGATTCTCCATCCTTTTGGTATTAAAAATCCTGAAAAGCAAGAGCACAGTTATAATTCAGTGCTTCAGATTTAGGTTTCGTTTGGGACGGCTTTTTTTATGCTTCTTAAATTAGCTTCCTAGTATAAATTTTTTTGTACTAAGAAGCTATTTTAAGAAGCAATAAGAAAGCCGTCCAAACGAAGTCTTAAGATCCTGCTACTGTTTCATCAGATGTAAGAAGCTCAGTTCACCTTTCATTTCTATGTCTTGGGTTGTTTTTCTCAAAACACCATTAACAACTGTGGCCAATCTCAACGTCTCAAAAATTACCTGCATCAACAAAATCATTATGTCATTATAATAACAAAAATCATTCTGAAATAGATTATAGGCTTTTCTACTTACCGCACGAGTGAAAGTCATAGACTTATAATCATTCCAATCTATTCCTTCCTCAGTGGACTTCCCTTTCCTAATCTCAAAGTGCTCTTCCTGCAGAATAATAAGCAGTTCAATGAGTTCAACGGTAAGATTTCCACATTTGGAGCTTCGGTTAGATTTAAGCTCAGGTAACATTGTTACTCTGAGTTGTTGAAGAGCTCTTGGATGGTCATGGAGGAATTTGACAGCCATCATTGTAGTTGTCGAGACCGTTTCATAGCCCGAATAAATTAGTGCAATGATTAAATCTATGATTTGTTCTTCAGTAAGTTTAGATTTCATATTATCATCAGTCTTAAGTAGAAGATCAAGCATGTCAAGCTGGGAGCTGTGAGAAATCCTCCTCTTGCCAATTATCTCCTTCAGAATTTCAACAATATTTCTCCTTGCCTAAGGATGGAACCCTTTAGGAATTAGTCCAGAACCAAAAAAATAAAGAAAATCAAACAAAATAACTAAAGAAACTGCATTTCATGGTGAACATGTCATCATAAAATTTATCATAAGTATTGAAGTAAAGTTTAAGCATAATTATGACAATATCTTTTAATTGCTCAGGTAAAAAGTTCATAGAAAACACACTAAAAAAAGTGAAATTATTCTGTGCGGAGTCCGAACAGAAAAGTCGTCTGGATTTACTGCATATTTTGTAAGTATTTAATATGTTTTTTTTCAAATACGCATTAAATACTCACAAAATACACAGTTGTGAGTATTACTGAGTATCTTGTGAGTATTTGCTCAGTATTTTTTGAGTATTCAATGGGTATTTTATGAGTATTTATTGATTTGCTGCATATTTTGTGAGTATTTATTGCGTATTTAAAAATATACAGTAAATACTCACCAAATACACAGCAATCCGGACGGTTGTTCCGGTCCAAACTCCACACAGAATAATTTCTCCTAAAAAAGAGGTAATTTTCTAACACCAAAATCTTTGCATATTTATAAACCAAAACACTAACTTTTATTCTATATGATATCTTAAATTCTTCATGATTTAGTTTTATGATGCAGAAATATAGTTAAATTTATGAACTTTGGTGTTATATTTCAATATCATATGCAAATTACACAAAAAGATTAAAAAAAAAAAACTCGTGTATTGGAGCATGGTTCAGAAAAAAAAAAAACCTTAAAAGCTCGTCGATAATTAGTGCCAGGAAGGTTGATTGGCAATGAGAGGGTGCCCAAGACAAGCTGAAAGAGCTCAGATTTAAGGGCTTCAGAAACGGGTCCACTTTCAATGCCAGCAATCTGTTTCAGAGCTGAATAAAGTGCCATCTGATAACAGAAAAGAATGAAGCTTATTAGTAATTTTGTATGAGATTATATTTATATTTCAATCGATGAACACCTCTCTACTGTCTAATCCAGACAGTTTAAATAATTGTTAGAAAATTTCTCAAGTTCTTGAAATGAATCATTGCAGTTAGTGGCTTTCTCACTTCCTTTTGTTCCAGAGACAAAAGAAACTTCAAGAAATCCATGAAAAGAGCAAATACAGATTTGTTCATTTAGAAATAGTAAGCTGAAACTCTGAAAGACTGAAAGCTTCACCAACCTCTTTCGTTTTCTCCTGAATATCAATAACTTTTTCACTCCAATTACTAAGATGAGATCTCATGAATTCATCAACTTTAGGAAGAAGCTGTTCTCTCATCATGGAGGGATTGATGAGACCAAGCATGACATTTTTCATGGACTTGTGAAGAGGACCAGTGACAGCAGCAATATTACATTCTCCTAAAATATCTAACATAGATTGTGGGTATCCAGGAACAAGTCCTTTGCTTTCATTCATTAGAATATATTTGTTGATCTCTGGATCCATGCAAACGACCGTTGGACAGCCAAGTATATGAGATTTGAAGAAGTTCCCATACCTGTAAATTTCTCATAAGAAAAATATGTATCAAAAACTGAAAAAAAAAAAAAAGGAACTTGAAAGTTGAAAATGGAAATTACCGAATGGTCAAAAGCCATTTACTAAGAATCTACAAAAAGCAAAACTTGGTAAGAAAGTAAAAAAAAAACTTGTACTAATTAGATGTACATTGCTTCAAGTGCTTTTAGTGATAGACCAGGATTTATTTAAGCAGCTTTGCAAAAGATAACCCTGTCACCTTAAAAAGCTCAGGATCTCCTGGAAAAGCTCAAATAAAGGCAGAGAGAGAGAGAGAGAGAGAGAGAGAGAGAGAGAGAGAGAGAGAGAGAGAGAGAGAGAGAGGCTGAATTTTCTCAAGAGGTATAAGGTATTTAAAGCAAGGAAGAAATAAGGGGAAAAATGAAAAACCAAATCTTAACAAACTCAGCCAGAACTTCTCCGTATTTTTTTTCTTTGAAGGAATCATCATAAAATGAGTATAGGAATTAAATTCCTTAACTTTAACAGAATGCCAAAGCAAGGAAATAAGTTGAGAGAAGCAAACCAACCTTGCTCTCTGGTTCTTCATGAAATTTGGTCCTTGCTTTAGAAACTCTGTGGTCTCTCCAAACAGAGGCCAACCCATTGTTCCCGGAGGAAGACCCTTCTTCCTATATCTAACTTCATTCCACCTCAACAATCCACAGCAAATAAGAAGAAAACCAAAAACCAGAGCAAGAACTAATTCAAGTAGCACCATTTCTTTCGCCAAAGCCACAGAGAAAGAAAAATATTGGAATGAGTTGAGTTGTTCCTGATACTCTTATTGTCTCTAAGTATATAGACCTTTATATAGGAACAGGAGGGAATTTATTTACCTCACAGCATCACAGTAGTTTAAGACAGTAAATTCTAGAACTGACAAATAAAAAAAAAAATTACTACAGACTACGATTCCAAGCACAAATTCCTACTGCGTGCATGGTGAAGGAGTTGGTCAAACAGTATCTCCATTTCCTTGAGCTTGAATAATGTTATGAGGTGTGCTTCCTACACCTCTGAGTAATTTATTTCAATAAATAATTTAAAAAAATTATTATTTTTAATAAATTCAGATTTAGTTAAATATGATATTTTGAGATATCAAATATTTTCAGAAAATTGGTCCCCTAACTTTTACTAAAGGACCAAATACCTATTCATTGATACTTTACATAGAGATGAAATTTGTCTTTTGGTGGGATGATTTGATCTCTATTTAAAAAGTTAAGAAACTTAAATTAGATTTTTAAATGATAAAGATCATTTTGGTTCTCCGTAAATTGTCAAATTACCATTTTGATCTTTATCTTATGATCAAATATTTTAATTTACAACAACAACAACATCAAGCCTTTGTCCCACTACGTGGGGTCGGCTATATGAATTATTTTTCTCCATTGTGTTATATTTAAAATTAAATTATAATTTAAATCTAATAAAAAATATCATTTATAATATTTTCTAACCAATTCTTTTTAGATCTACCTCTATCTTTTTTTAACATAAGTTAATTTAATACCTCTACTTTCCTGATAAAACTTTTTTTTTTTTATGAAAATATATATATATATATATATATATATATATATATATATATATATATATATATATATATATATATATATATATGAGGGACAAATGAGATGGCACATGCTGAATATTTCAAAGGAAATGAAAGATAAAAAGATTGAAAGAAAGAAAAAATACTAAGCCTTCACATGCCTATCAAGTAGATCTGCTTATCCCCCAATATACTCTCTATGGCAGTCACCTTTTGGATGCATGTGCGTGTAGATAAGGGTGTATGGCAGGGAGTGATTGGAAATTATTTATAATGTTTTTTGCTATTTTATCCTTTTTTTTTTTTGAAATTTTTAAGAAAGCTATGTCATTGGAAAAATTATTAGGTGCGGCGTCCGATACGTCCGGAGGTCAATTCGGATGCGTCACGTCACCTAATGCACAGTACATTGGAAGATGTGGCGCGTCTGAATTAGCCTACGGACGCATTCGGATGTACACCGGATAGAATAATCTCTCCATTGATCACAATTAGTTAACAAAGACTTATATGTAAACATGTAAATAAGACAATAAATTCAAAGATTGTTTCAAGTGTCCAAAAACCAAACACAAAAACAACAAAAAAAGAGGACTTGAGTTTTAAAGAATGAAAAAACCTCCGTGAATAATGTATGAGATTGCAATACCTTTCAAGTTCTATTTTTTTAGGGGATTACATACATACCACTTTATATCATGCTATTTACATATTTAACATTCAAAACTTTAATATTTCATGTCTATCAAATATGGGTGCAATGAATGAAATATTAAGATTTATAAGGTGATATGGGTGATAGGAATGAAATATTGAGTGACATATTTGATATTAAACTTGTCTATGAGTGTTAGATATATAAATAGCATGATATGGAGTGTTATTTATGTAAATCCCCCATTTTTTTATTAGACTATTTAAGTAGTGAACAAGCTTGCATGTAAATAAAGAAGTGAAAAATATTCACTTGAATTCCATTAAAAATATAATGGGAATATGTCAATATCTTAATAGATTATATGTTGGAGAGTTTAGTCATATAATCTTTGAGACTCGTATCTAAGTAAAATATTCATATTCACGATCATTGGTTCCTCTAGTCAAATTGAAAGAAGGGAATCTATAACAAATCATCTTTAACATTTTTGTATGAATGTGACATATTAAACAATTGAACTATGATGTGTATATAGTTATGACATCAATAATATCTATGAATTGGATTAGTAGATTTATGTTTGAATTTCTGGATCAAAATCAAAGATTTGTGGTACATTAAAGGAGATTGGTGCTATCTTTTTTTCCTTTTTAACAAAGATCATTGTCTATTAATTATGATCATTGATGAAATAGAGTTAATATGGATATTTTCAATAGGAATATGTGCCAAAAACATATTGACATAGGTTTCGTTTTGGACGAATTTCTTACCGTTTCTTAAACTAATAATAAAATAAAGTCATAATAAAATAAAAATTTTTAGTCATTTTCATAATAAAATAAAGTCATAATAACCTTAAACCCTAAACAGTAAGAAAGCCGTCCTAAACAAAGTCATAATAAAATAGTTTTAGCAATCAATATGATTTGCTACATCTTTGAAAATGTAGAATATGCCATGAATGAATGTGATTGCATGTTTGTTGGCTGAGCTCATACAAAATTCAGAAGCAATGTTCCTAAAGAGATAAAGTTTGGGGTAACAAGAATTTTAGTAGAGATCAAATGAATGTCCTTGTTGATGTAATTGTTTTTGCCATGGCTACTATCTTATTTCTTTTGATGATATAAATAAAATATATGTTGAGATTATGGGTGTGAACTATTTAGATTAAAAAAAAACTGAATTGATTTTATTTGATTAGTTTGGTTCAGTTTTTTGTTGTAATCTTTATTTTCTTTAGTTTTTTTAACTCATCAAATCAAATAGCAAATTATATATGTCTTCAAATATTCTATCAATAAAGAAAATAAACTATAAATAAAAAAAATTGTAAAAATAAAAACATGATATTATTGGGTTCATATGTTAAAATCCTAACTTTTAACTAAAATAATTTGATATGTTTCTTAATTCAATATATTTTAGTCAAATATTGTAATTGGTTTCATTATTAAAATTAACCATATTTTGGTTCATCCAAAATCTAATCGAACTGATCAAACTAAGATTTGGCTTCATTTAATTCAGCATAGAAAATAGTTTGATAGGTTGATTTTCTAAAATTATCACCAATACGATTGTTTTAACTAATTTGTGAACCAAAACATCATAAAACCAAATGCACACTCATAAATGAGACACAACTTTTTATATTATCTATTGAAATGTTGTTTAAGATGCTTAGTTGGCTTGGAATCATCATAAAAATGTGGTGAATTAGGGTTTGTAGATTGAGAAGAGAAGAACAACTTATGGTATGTGAACCCATAATGGATCAATTCTCTACTACAACTAATGTATGATTTTGTTGACGCAAATTAATAGTATTTGTATCAAGGTTCATCTTAGAAATTAAGAAATAAAGAAAAATAAGTATTGATGTCACTAGATAATAATGAAAGAATTAGATATATTAAGATAAGGGCATGCTTGGTTGTGAGGTTATAATGGGGTTTGTAAGATGTTGAAGTATAGGATTTTAGAAATGTAGATCTCTGAAAGGATGCTGATCGCAGCGATCATAATACAAAAAGTGCGATCATACTATCCCGTAGGAAAAAATAATCGCAGTTCTTTACAATTTATGCAAGCAGGTCGATGGGAGAGTAGATAAAATTATACATATGATTGTCTATGAAGAATAGTGGCTTTTGCAAACACATATTGATGGATAATAATATATATAACTCAATAGTCACAAAATTGCTCTCATTCTATATATCAACTCGAATGAGGTTTATTTGATGTGCGTGTCAGTTCCCCACGGGTATAAATCCTCTTGGTTAATTATATCTTAGGTATCGACCCAAGAATACTCTTGATTAAGGACGCTATATCATTCTCTTCTTAGTTTGGTGCATATAGGGGGTTCCTAGGCTCTATTTTGAAGAGGACCAGCTCTTCTCTTTATCTTTAACGAGAGTTAGATTTTTCAAATGTATGAAGATTTGATTAAAAGATTGAGTTTAAAAGATCACTGATTGATTTAACTTCTAAGAAGAAATTATAGACATACGACTCATTTAGGATTTAAATAAGACACACTAAGGGGTGTATAATCTAAACTTATGATTGCTTGGAGTGAGTTGTTAGTTAACATCCTAAGCATAATCAATATTTATGCATGTAAGATAGGAGGACTCTAATCCTGAGGAGTCAAGGGTATTTAATTCAGAGAGTGTAATCAGGATTATATAAAATATGCAAATGCATTTACCTAGCATCATGTATGATGCATGAAATGAATACATAAATAAAATATTTTATTCATTTATTTAGAAAATAAATAGAACTTAGGGTCTGCAATAAAATAAGGTGGCCTAACTCTACCACAACAAACCTGATTATCTACTCCTATGAAATGTATGTTTAAATATGCTTGCTTGTCATCTTTTAACTTCTGGTCTTCTATAGGATTCCAAAAGAGAGCATCCCCAAGAGAGGGGATTATATTTTGGAGCCGTATATGTATACGCATAAGCATATATTTTTAAGCCTTTATAACTCAATAAATATATACAACTCGATTTAGTTACATTTTAGACACTTTACATTTACACTTAACTCTTGCATATATATTTGCACCTAGATACATTCTACTTCACTTTATTTTATAAGTATCCTATATACTTTGTACTTTTACATTTCACTAGCTTGAACAATAATAATATAATGTATGTATGCATATAGAGTGCACTATGAAGTAATGTGTATAAAAAACATGTATGACATTCAGAGTGCAGAAAGTAAACAAATATATCAAGGATATCCCTAGAGAGACTTTAGGAAGGTTTATATATATGATCTATAGTTAAGATAATGAATTAGAAGCAAAATCAAAACTAGGTCATTCTTGACCAAGTTTTACTAAATAGGTGTTGGAGTTTTTTTTTTTTTTTTTTTTTTAGTAGTAGTAGTGGTAGTAGTAGATTGTTGGATTCATTCATGGGATTGTGTAAGAGATAAAAGAGGTGGATATGTGATTTTATTTAAGAATTATAGAAGAAATTATTGAAGACAAACTTCAAAATTGCCCCCCTTCAAAGGTTTTAATACATGCTACATCATTTGTTGATTAATAGCTCCTGCATTCTTCAAGTCAAAAGGGATCACCTTATAACTATACAAGGGATCTCCAATAATAAAAGCTATTTTTATAATCGATCATATGCATTTTATTTTAATGATAACTGAATAAATTGTAAATAAAGTAATCAAGGAAGACAATTGCTAAGTTGACTAAAACATCAATTTTGGGATAAGGACATCCATCCTTTGGATAGGCCAAATACAAATTGGCGAAGTCAACATATATTATAAATTTTTCATTAAATTTTTTGTACCATAACCATATTCAATATTTAATATGTATATTAAACTTCTTTGATGAACCCTATTTTAACTACTTTTTGAACTTTACATCTTCTTGGTTTGACTAAGATAACAATTTAATGTGTGATCTTTTGTTTGACGGGCCTTATTCTTCTCTCAAAACTTAGTTCATTAAATATGACATTGATGTCTACTTCTGACATTTCTATTGCAAACTAACGAAACAATTCAATATTTTTCTCAAAAGTATAAACCAATTCTTCTCTATATTCATTATAAGAAGAAGTGTTCAAGTGGGGTGTTCATCTTAGGGGTTTTTTTGTAGCTTGCACTTCTTTATTAAAATTTGATGTTTCCAATCCCACTGCCCCGTCAAACTTCAAAGGTAGTATATCCTATTATATAGAGCTTTCAAGTAACATGCCCTTAAGACAACCCATACTATAATCACCATCCTTTGGGTGAAAATTTAATTGTGATTTGATATATAGTGGCTAAAACCTTGAAAGTGGTCAATAGTGGTTGGACAAAAATCACATTATATGTTATTGGGGTGTCTACTATGATAATGCCAATAATAACTATATATGAATATTTTCCTTCTCCCAAAGTGATGGATAAAGCAATCATTCCTTTTATCTCTCTTCATTTTCTAAAAAAAATCCAAAGAGTGGGGTAGTATATAGTGCTAGGTGAGAAATACCCAAATCCATGTTCGTAAAAACACTTTTGAAGATTTATTTTATAAAACTCCACGTATCAAACAAATTGATGATAATCTGATAGTTGATTATTAGTGTTATTATAACTATAATATCACTATATGGATCCTTATTCATTGGTTTATCTTCTTCAATAAAAGTAACATGTATAACTTCAATCTGAGGGGCCATAGATGTACTCATCATGTTCACCTCTCCTCACAAAAGTTGTTTGAGACTAGCTAGCCAAGAAGCCTTTGCTCCTACTCATCCAAAAGCACTTGTTACTACTCTAACTATGTGGATTGATTGGGTCAAGATTTTCTTGTTCCTCTGATCCTCCATAATCACCTTCCTTCTCTCCTTATTGGATCCTCCACATTGAATTCTTTCAACTCAGTAGCTATTGTTAATCTGTGTGGAATCAGATTATGTCGATTAATCGAATTGTGTTGTTTCCTCATACCTCAAGTCAATTTCTCATGCTCGCTGGTGGTGCAAGGGGTTCACCCCTACTTAGCACCTTTTTTTTTGTATAATGCCTCGATGGTGTATGTCTGAGCTCCACGGCGTTGTTCCTAAGAGCCACATTCCTGATCGACTGAGAGCAGAGCACCATGACACTTTAGATTTGGCATTGCAACACAGTGTACTCCACAACACTGTGAGTTTGAGCGTCGCAGCATCATCAGATAAAGACTTGAGCATCACAGCCCTTCAAATTGGCATCATAGTACTTCGAGACAGACTGGATAATTATCTCTCTTCTTTCTCAAGGGCTGCGTCCCTTGGAGTTATAAACTTGACTTCCTCTTGTATTGTGAGTAGTTAGAATAGGGATATTAATGAGAATGATGTAAGAGAGAAGAGAAGTAAGGAGAGAGTGAGAGAGAAAAGAGACATATACTTATTTCTTCTCATTTTCATAGTGGATTTCTTGGTGTGGTATGACTCGGTCTTTTTTTTCCCTATTTTTATTTTTTACACATTAAATCCTAGTGTCCTCATACTTTTCGCTACTTTTTATACTTTCTTATTTGTTTCATCTAAGTGTTTTAATTCCATCCCTAACATCTCTAATAAATTCTTCCATTAGATTTCTAAAATGCCAATAATCCTTCGTGTTATGCCCATGGCATTTATAAAATTCATAATATTTTGATGAGTCTCCAGCATGAGCTTAGGTTCTTAGGGTACATGCCACTTTTGCAAAAATCATTATTTCAAATGGCTTTAACAAGCTTAATTATTAAACTCTTAATGAAGTGATGATTAGATACTTGCAAGTAGGAGGCAATCTCCATTCTTCTAACATTAAGTTGGTTTGTAATTCTAACTCACCTTTTGGTGGCTATGGCTCCAGTGATGGAATTGTGATTCTATTGGAAATGTGGTATACTCCAACATCTACATTCTTTAGTTGCTTCTACTTTCCTATGAAATTGAAAAAAAAAAATTTATTTGACAAATAAATTTCTCTAGCAACTTAAGGATGAAGTTGTTAGTCTGTTGTTATATTGATTGATAAAGAGCTTATTTAACTTAATGAAGATTGTTATTGTCACCAACAGAAAGTGTGATACCCACAAAAAAAGCAATTTCTTCAAAGTAGTAAAAAATAAGTGGCACCTCAATGCATCTTTGATATATAGTAAGGAGATAGCTGACTCAAAATAAACCATGTGCTCATTAGGATTTATATTAGCCTTATAGTAGTTAAGATGGGGGAATCGAACTTCATTGAAGATTTCGCCTCTAAAATTTTCCTTAGAATATGTTCGTCCGCTAGGACATCCTCTTCTCAATTCATTGGGAAGGGGGAGTGGCTTCTTTGCTATGATCTGGGTAGTGATTTTTATTTATTATCAGGGTTTACATTGATGCCCTTGCACTAGAACCATTTTAGCATCTCCACCATGAAGTGGTCTAAGAGCGCTCCTATGCTCCCTAGATCATTATGGTAATTCTTTATTAAATCTTCCAGGTTCTCCTTTGCAGCTCATAATATTTGATTTCTGGTCCTTTTTATCAATTCACGCTCACCACACCAATCAAGATATTAAATGCAAATTTCTCCATGGGCAACACATAATCTTTTTTGTAAGATTTATAAGGCGCATAAAATTGAAAGTAAAGAAAGCAAGATAGAAAAAGAAAATTCTATAACAAGAAGCTACACAATTTTACTAAATTGCCAAAAATACATGAGTTAAGTATAAATACTATGGTCATCAAAAAACTCACCCTTGACTCCCTATTCATAGAGTCAAGTTCTAGTTTGGGCGTCATAGGGAAAACCACTTTTAAGCTATATAAAAAGTAATAAAATACTCCATAATATAAAATGCAAGTAAGCCGAAGCTCACAAGTGAACACGTGAACAATCCACTAAATTTATCATTAGATAAAACACTGATTTGTTGGATGAAGTTGCCAACTTGTTTGAATGAGTTGCGGCAAGTAGACTTTGTGTTTAGCCTTAAACTGAATATATTCTAGCTAGTTTCACTTTGTGCATACAAGTTCATCATGATCCCAGCAAAGTTCATTTTAACCATGGTGTTGTTGAGACCGTCTTGTACACCACAGGAAAAACGCCGAAATCCGGCGGTTTTTTCCGGCGGTTATCCTATATTAACCGGCGGTTTTTTTGGACTACCGGCGGCAAGTAGACTTTGTGGCCGCCGGAAAAAATCGTGTAGGAAACTTTCACCGGTGGTTTTGAGTCCAAATAACCTTGCAGATTTCAAGTCAACACATCGGCTTATATTTGATCCATAGCCATCAGGCATCTTTAAACCTTTAAACCACTGACATATCATTCTTTTTTGCTCTAACGTGAAAGAGTAAGGAGCTTTGGGCTTCATTAGTTTATCGTCAGTTGTTGTTACTAACTCCAGATTTTTTCACCAACAAAACTCTTTAATGTTCATCCTTGCTTTGACATTATCTTTACTCTTGCCTTTAACGTTCATAATTGTATTAAAAATATTATCCAAAAAGTTCTTCTCAATGTGCATAACATCCAAGTTATGTCTTATCAAATTAGTTCTCCAATAAGGTAATGTCCAGAAAATACTTTTTTTATCCAATTATGTTGAACATCATAACCCGGAAATTTAGATTCGGATAGCATTGGATAATCAATAATTGTTGGAATGTCGGAAAGTCTCTGTAGTATATCATCACCACTTAATCTGGGTGGAGGAGGTGATCGCTCAATTCTATTTTTAACAAATGCTTCCTTATTTCTTCGGAATTGATGATTAGCATTTAGAAACATACGATGACAATCAAACCAAGTATTTTTTCCCTCCATGTTTTAATGTGAAAGCTTTACTGTTCTCCATGCAGTAAGGACATGCTAATTTCCCTGCTGTGCTCCAACCAGACAACATACCGTAAGCTGAAAAATCACCGATAGTCCACAGTAAAGCAGCTCGAAGGAGAAAATTTTGTTTTGTTGATATGTCATATGTGAGCACTCCTTCTTCCCATAATAATTAGAGGTCATCAATTAATGGTTGCAAAAAGATATCAATCTTTGCTTTCGGATTATGTGGTCTAGGTATAATCAGAGTTAAGAACATGAACGGAGTAGTCATACACATCTCTGGTGGAAGGTTGTATGGTGTTAATATAATTGGCCAACAAGAATACGGTGTAGATGTTTGACTATAGGGAGTAAAACCATCAGTACATAATCTCAATCTTATGTTGCGGGGTTCAGCAGCAAATGAAGGATGCACTCGATCAAAATGTTTTCACGCTTCAGCATCTGATGGATGAGAAAGAACATCACTTTTTGCTATTTTCTCTTTATGCCATCTCATATGGCCTGCTGAACTCATTGATGCATAGAGCCGCTGAAGTCTTGGAATGATTGGTAAATAAAACAAAACGGAAATATGGCACATCTTTCTTTGGACGACGTTGTTTTCCCGAGTTTTGCTTAAACCGAGGAGCATTGCAGGTGCGACAAACAACTTCTGCTGCATCATCCTTATAGTATAACATACATCCATTCATAAAACAATCAATCTTTGTAGCAGTGAGACCCAGCTTGGATACAAATTTTTATGTTCGGTACAAGTCTGAGGGAAATAAATTGCTAGCTGGATTAGTTTCCTTCATAAGACCAATAACGGCATTAAAACACTCACGGGGAATATTATACTCAGTTTTAATACTTAACATCCTCACTATAATGGATACTTCCGAATGTGTACTGCAACCTTCCCAAATTGGCTTTTGAGTTGAATGTAATAACTCAAAGAATTTTTGTGTCTCTGCATTTGGTGGTTCTTCCACATTAGACCTTAAATTATGACCTGCTACATCAAAAATAAGGTCTTCATAGGGTCTACTCATTTGATCTTCATCAAATGTTTCATAAGTTGTAGATGAACAGGCATAAGCATCTCTATGTGGCTCGTACTCGCCATGTGATGTCCAAATCCAATAGTTTGGAAGAAATCCCCTATGATATAAATCAAGCTTCACATCATCGGGCTTGAGGAATGCTAGATTTTTATGCTTCGAACATGGACATCTAAACATTTTATCAAACTAAAAGAAAGGCAGTTGAGATGCAACTTGAATGAAAGTTTCAACTCCCTCTATAAATTCAACTGTCATTCCTTTTCGACCCGGCAACAATCTGTTATACATCTAATATCTCTCTTCTTGGATAGTCATTTGGACGTTGAAGCAAACGTCACCCTACATAGTTATGAAAATATTTATTAGAATATAACAATCTGTATGCTTTTTGTTGATGCTATTCTTCTAGTTGATAAGACTAGAGAGGGGAGTTGAAGGTAAACTTGAATTATGGATGTCAATCTAAACTTGATAAGACTAAACCGCCGGTAACGAAATGAATTATTTTTAGATATAATACTATTTTTTCCCCTTTCTTCCCTTCTTTTTCTCTATTTTTTCCTTCCTTTTCTCTATTTTCTTATTTTTCCTCTTCACCATTTTCTTGTTCGTTCTCATTTTCATCATTCTCTTCACCCTAAACTTAGATTTATGTTGAATTCATTCTAAAGTTAGTATCAAACATAGGTTAGAGTTGTTTATCATAGCAAACAAATCTAAAAAATTTAGATCTACCAAAATTATAACAACATTTACTATCTAAATCATCCAAAATAACTCTAACACTTGCTTATGTCTAGTGAGAAAAAAGAATCAAAGAAAAAACATAAAATATACCTTAAAATAGAAATCTAGGGTTGAAAGTGTTAGAGTCGGACGTCGGACTGGGTTAGCGAGGTCGGACGTCGGAGTGCCGGTCGGATCTGGGTCGGCGGTCAGAGAAGTTTCGTCGGCGGCGGTCGGAGAACCTTTGTCGGTCGCGGTCGGACGAGCAGAGGCGAGCGGAGGCGAGGGAAACGAGAGAGAAAGAACGAGAAAGAATGAAATGTGAGTCGCGGGCCTGGTCGTTTTAGGGCACTAACCGGCGGTTTTCCGGCGGTCCAAACCGCCGGTACAAAATTACTTATCAACGGTGGTACAGGCCGACGCTAAACCGCCGGTGAATATTAGAATCCGGCGGTTTGCCGGCTGTTTTTGGACCGCCGTTAATTCCGGCGATTTAACGTATAAAAAACACCGGCAGACCGCCGTTAACTGACGACGGTTTAACCGCGGACTAAACCGCTGGTAACACCGGCGGTCCATTAACCGCCGGTTGGAACCGCCGGTAATAGCCATTTTTCTTGTAGTGGTAGTTCAAGATAACTCAACAGAATTAGATGGATCTCTAGTTATGTCAAGTTACCTTGAACTACATTGGTTGTCGAGCTCCTAATATGACTAGTTAAATCCAGCCAAATAAAAGAAACATTATTTTCTCCTGTTCGTATCTACTTTTCATGCAACCAAATCCTTTTGAATATTCAAAACATATTGGATATCATTAACCCTATATTGGGCAACATTTGCTCTACACTTGCAATTCATAATACAACCAAACAGTCCCTAATAAAAAATGCAAAACCAAAGTTTCAAGAGGTAGAAGAAGCTGATTTTGCTGACAAACCCAATTAAAGCTACAAAAGATCGTGATTAATTCGTGTTTGACGTGCGTTTCTCTTATTATTTACAATAGTCAAGAGATAAGACACGGATTGTATTTCTCTCTGCAAATAGTTCAAATCTGGAGAGATTAACGTATGGAGTCCGGATGTAATTTTTCGTCTGAACTCCAATCATCTGAAGATACTTGGATTTTTTTTCTCTCTTGTGTAAAGAGAAAATCCATGTCTTCACCGTCCGGACTCCACGAGTAATAATTTTTCGCAATCAAATATGTGACGTTGCAGAACATGAGAGAATGACAGCTTTTATGCATAATGTACAGAATATTTCCGATCTTTGTTGTAGAGTTGAATAAAAGTAATTTCAATTGGTTTAAGAATTTTTTTAATTGATGTATTAGATTTATAAGAGCTATTTTCTTTACAAAATATTTAAATACAAGAGCTAGCTATAATTTCATATTGTTCCCATACAACTTGAATTTGAAATTGTCAATAACTTAAAGATAAGCACTAACTACGGTGTAACCGATTCGAATCGAGCTCAATTCACCCCTAATTTTAGCTAGAGTTCGATTAATTAATTGCTTTTGAGCTTGACCTTGAGCCTAATTCTACGAGTTTAAGCCGGTTCGTTTATAATGAAAAAAAAAAGCATTAAATTTCAAGTAATGTTTATAACAAAATTATTAAAAAAAAAAAAGATAAATTAGAAGATAAATAAACAAGAATCACTTGAAAAAAATTGAAAAATAGTGGCCAAATAGAATTTATGGTTGTGGTCTAAAAAAAACAGTAAGAAAGTTGTCTCAAACAAAACCTAAATGTTTATTTCAGACAAATTTCTAACTGCTGTGCTTTTCTGGTTGTAGTCATAGTTCAGTTTGGCAATTGTTTTCTCACAATTAAAAAAAATGGTATTAATTGCTTTATTACAACAATTAAAAAAATATTTATTTTTCTCACAACAATTTTACAATAATTTTACGCTTTGTTTGGGACGACTTTCTTACCGCTTTCTAAAACAGCTTTCTAATATAAACATTTGTACTAAAAAACTACTCTAAAAAAGCGATAAGAAAGTTGTTCTAAATGAAGCCTTATCTTCAAACAAATTATAGATTCAAATCAGCATATGCATTAATAGATAATAAATAATAATTAAAGTTATTCATTTCCCTGCTCAAAGGCGAAGAGCTTTAGCTCTCCTAAAGGACAAAAGGGCTCTACCACTAATACCATGCATGCAAATTTACTATTAAATTCATTTAAAATTCAAAAAGAAATAATTAAAGTACCTACTTATATCTCTTGGTTACTTTCTCCCATTTTATTTATTTTTTGTTCTTATCTCTTTCTGATCATTTAATAAGTTGAAATATATATATATATATATATATATATATATATATATATATATATATATATATATATATATATATATATATATATATATATATATATATATATATATATATATATATATCTCCTTCTAAACTTTTACAGTGCATCAATGGCAAAGTTTACTGTCTTGAATTAAGGAAAAAGTTAGCTGAGATGGTGACTTGAACAAGGGCATGGTCCCAAGGAGATCCTTGGATGGTGATTTGACAGCAAGGATGCAGAGCCTACTTCGCCTATATCTATATAGGTCTTGATTATATTTAATTGACAAAAGATTAGTAGCATGAGAAAGTATGTAGCTTTCCTACTATCTCTTCAATCAAGATACTTGAGTGGTTGGCTTATGGGAAGGTGGTTGGTGCTTGCATTAGTTGTATTTTTTTGCCTAGGAAGGAGCCATGGGCATGTGGATTTGGATAGTGAAGACAAATGAAGAAGCAAGAACCATTCTTTGATGTTTGAGGGAAAAATAATTTACATTGCTTTGTGTTTGACTTTCAATTTTAGTCATATATATAGGGAAAGCATAGGGATACTCATAGGTTATGTTTAGCTTTAGCTTTTTTATTTTTTCTTTAAAAAACTTTTTTCTTACTTAGGTGAAGTGATAAGTGAAAGCTATTGCATCTTGGGTGTAGAAAGAAATAATTTTTGAATTATAATAGATTAATATTCTTGTTTTACCCATCTTTGTTTAGTTTGTTTGGTGGGCGAGTACAGTTGGGAACCCCCAAATCCATGCCTGATTCCCCTCGAACGGCATCGTCTATTAAGTGGGGCCTAATCAAGTGCGGGTCAGGAGGTTTTCTGAGGTGTGTGCCTCTTCTAGGTCAGTCGAGAATTAGTCACGCGGTCAAGCGCACTTTTGGGGGTGACAATAGATAGATACCCCGTTCCAAAAATATAAAAAAAATCATCTTGTTTAAAGTTCAATGCATAGTCCATATACTCATATATTAATCTTGCATTAGTTGTGAGAAACTATGGGCTATATCATCATATGTCATATCAAGTCATTTGTGTAGAATATGTGTGATTAAGGCTTCGTTTGGGGCAGATTTTTTATTGCTTTTAAAACAAATTTTTAATACAAAAATTTTAATTTTTATACTAAAAAGCTGCTTTAAGAAGCAGTAAGAAAGCCGCTCCAAACGAAGACTTAGGCTTCGTTTGGGACGGCTTTTTTTCTGCTTTCTAAAACGGAGTTTTAGTACAAAATTTATTATTTTTGTATTAAAACTCCGTTTTAGAAAGCAATAAAAAAACCGTCCCAAACGAAGCCTTAATCACACATGCTTTCTAAAGTAGCTTAACTCTTCAAGAAAAATTCTATGTCTTCGTTTGGAACCAAACTAGAACGCTTTTTATAGAACCCATTCCCCCCCCCCCCCCCCCCCCAAAGAAAAAAAAAAAAAAAAAACTTTAAGAAAGCCTACGTATTCATTTGGGGCGACTTTTTTAACGCTTTCTAAAGTTATTTTTTAGTACAAAAATTTTTTGTTCAAGAAAATTTTGTACTAAAAAGATGCTTTTAAAAACATTAATAAATTAGTCCCAAATGAAGTCTAAGTGAGTGTGGGAAGCTTTTTTGTTCTTTGGAAATAATTCATATTTGATGCTTTGACGTATATTGTCGTGGTGCTTTGAAATAATAAGAGAAATATATACATTCATTTGATTTTGAATACAATTAGGATTTGAAATGAAAATAAAAAGAGTTGTGCATTTGATGCACAATTTATGGTGTTATTAAACTCTTCTTCTTCGAAAAGAGATAATCAAGTAGGGGTCATAAAGTGTCATTTATTTTGAGAAATATTCGAGAAATTATTATTACTAGATATTTAAAATAACTTTCCCAATCGTCAAATTTGTTCTATATAAATAAGACGTATTTGTGTTAGATTTTCTAATTCACCTCTTTTAGGTCATCAATTTTTGCTTTTAGCTACTCTCTTTCACTGAAATAAATAAAAATATGTGCTTTTGTGTATTTCATTATGTTGATAAAAGGAAAAGATCATTACTATATTATGACTTTCCAACAAAATCATAAGATTGAATTCATTTGACTAGAAACTTTTAAAGTAATTTACAATGGGCATGATAACCAATTGCAACATCCAATAAAATGTATTTTAAATATTTTTTTTTCAACAAGTTATGACTTTGTCTTCATGAATTGGAAAGCTATAATGACAATTCTTATAATCGAGTATTCAATTGCATTTTCATCTCAAGGTCTTTTTTCAATCACAAAATTATTGTTACAAAAGGAACTTTAATGAACAAAATCAGTGGGATAAATGTGCAATGGTATTAATGAAAAACAATCTATATAAATTTGGAAAAAGTTTTATGTTCCTCTTTACTTTCTATTTTCTTATTTTGGTTGCTACAACACCACTCCTATGATAATATTGCTCTTTCAGATACTCGGCCAATTATGATATTCATTTGCTTCATCATCCGCCCACTGTTGAAATGGGTCAATCTCTCCTTATGTTATAATCACATATTTCAATCTCTCACTTTCTTGTTGAATTGATTGGGTTTTTTATGCTTAAGATTGTGATTTTCTTCCCACCATGTGTTATGGTCATTGAAAAGCTAATTTTGATGAAAAAAGAACTGTCTATAATAATCAATTTGATCTTGATAAGGGTTTTTTAAAAGAATTCATGACATATTTGATATGGTAATTATCTTTTTCAAAATCTAAAGAGAAATGTAGAAGATAATACTAGATGAATATGTTATTTATAGGTTTTTTATTAATTATATGGCCTAAGAGTTGTTCTAATGGAGGTGAGAGCTAATAGCTAGGTATTTTTAATTTATCATGATTACGTGTTAGAGGTTTCTCCCAAGTTTATACAATATTAAGATTTGATTATATTTTCTTGGCTGCATGTTTGTGCACATGACATAATTTTCAGCAATATATGGTACTTATTACTATTAATTATTTAATATATACCTTAATTGTTAAACTTCTATAAGAAGTTATCTTTGTGATTTGGATTAATATATGGTGTTCCTTTTAACATGATAGCTCAACATATTCATGGATCAAACGTACATCTTACGAGGAGATGAGGATGTATTAATCTCCCTATCATCAAATAGTGAACTTTGCTACCTCCAACTATTGATTACCTCACCTTGGGCATCAAATGAAGATCTTTAATATATTTATGCATTTACATAATTTATTCAACTCCTTTGTAATATGTAATGGGCATAAATATAAAATACTCTCTCACAACATCCCATAATTTAGGTCGCTGCAGAAACCTTATCCATATTATCATAAAAGGTAGAAACAATTGTATGTAATTTTGATGGATAATTGACTAGAAAAAGTGACACCACAATTACTATCGATACAAAAATAATAAATCATTAGAAGTTGTTTGTTCAGGCAAGGCCTCCTTATTGGTTTAATACAAATAAATTATTTATATATGGGTCAAGCAATATAAATACATTACAGTATAAATATAATAATATATTACATATGAATTATAGTAAAATAATTATAAAAAATATATAAAAGAATTATTATTCTAAAAATGTTCACCCTCGCCTCTTAATCGCTTAGCCAGCCCTTAATTCCATCATGTTCATCTCTCTCTTCATGCAAATGACATACATTGATGGCCATAAGATTATACATGCATGTTAGAAAAAAAAACACGTATAATGTAATTTTTATTCATATATCTATTCATCTATACGATAAAAGATTTGTGAAATTTATCATAAATTTTATGATGATGGTAAAGGAAAATTTTTTATTATTAAAAAAAAGTGCATTTATAAACATATAATGAAGTTCATTTTGAGCCTTATACAATTGTGATGATGGATGTTATAGGTCTGATAGTATGAACTATGAAACATATATCAACGAAATTACCGGTAGTATATACGTCGCTAATTTAGCGGCGGAAATGTCGCCGGAACTATCGCCGTAAAATTAACGGCGTATTTGACGCCGGTTAAGCCGTCGCTTTTTCTAGCGTATATGCTGCCATCGGAAAGTCCGACGGTAATAACATATTTTCCTGTTGTGAATTGAGTTTTACGGGCTAAATATAGAGAAGAAAAACTTGCATGCATGTCATGAACTTTTACGTATTACTTAGACTTCATTTGGGACAACTTTCTTCCTACTTTTTAAAGCATCTTTTTAATACAAAAATTATTCTAAAAAATAATAAAAAAATATTTACGACACGTAAAAAATAATTCATTTTGACATAAATTATTTCTTAAACTAACAAGAACCCAATAAAATGAGCCATAGAGAATAGAATCATTCATGAGCAATGATAAAATTAAGAATCACATATTTTGCTTTCACAAAGAACTTTTACTAATAAATTAATGAAAGAAATGTTACAAGTGAGTTGAACAGAAGCCTTCTATAATGCATATTCTCTCATTGAATACACAATCAAAGCCATGATTTTGACTGATACCAACATCACAGTATCCATCCATGACTTCCTCACCTTTTTTCCTTGATAGAACCATCAAGATTAAAAGCTCAATTATCCAGTAGAGGAGTGAGAATATTGCTTACCTCTAAAAGACAAATTATTCTTCTAAAGTTTGATCAAAGATTTCCATGGAATTGTTCATGTATATTGACTTGGCAATGAGCCTGAGGTGGCAAATCAATTTTATAGGCCCCCTCATCATGGATTTAATGTGACAACTAAGTAATCTAATCATGACATACTAACAATTAATCATTGCCCATCTGATATATTGAATCATATTTCATAATAAAAATCTTATTGTTGCCACACAAATGGAATATACAGCATGGATATGTAGTCACGTGTAATAAAAAAGCCCCAAGCAAGCAAAGATCTCTTTCATCTCTTCTTCTCTCCTAGAAAAATGTAGCAGGGTGGCTACTTCATGACCACCCAATCATTATCTTTTTTGTGTTGTTATCAAATCCTAATTTTAGAATGAGATCCATGGTAAGGAAAACTTGGGAATAAGATAGATGTATCGATCTCTAAGCAGGGGTGTCAATAAATGATCCGATCAGCCAACTCGATCTGGACTCAACTAAAAAGTTTTGGAATTGAGTTGACCCATTTAATAGACGGGTGAAATTTTGGTCTACTTAATTTTTATTGTGTTGAAGATTTTATTTTTTTATGTAGGTCAACCTTAGAGTCTGAAGGTTTTCGCTTGAGCAAATCTAAAGCTGAATATATATAATGTAATTTTAGTAGAAATAGACCTAGTGAGGGGATTGTGATTTTGGACGATCAAGTCATTAATAAGAGTACACGTTTTAGATATGTTGGATCTATTGTTCAGAGTGTTGATGAAATAGATGGGGATATTATCATTAAAATTCAAGTTGGATGGTTAAAAAAAAAAGTTGGATGATTGAAATGGAGGAATGCTTCGAGCTTGTTGTGTGATAGAAAAGTCCCCCACAAACTTAAGAGAAAATTCTATAAGATGGTGGTGAGACCTGTAATACTTTATGGTGCCAAATGTTGGTCATTAAAAGAGAAGCATAATACTAAGTGTTGCAGAGATGAGGATGCTCAGGTTGATGAGTGACTTTACTCTTAGAGATATGATACAAAATGAGCACATACATGAAAAGGTTGGAGTAGCTCTAGTGGAAGATAAGATTAGATAGAGTCATCTTAGATGATTTGGTCACATATAACGACAACCTTCCAATGACCCGGTTAGAAAAGTTGAGGTTTTAGATTTGACTTATGTTAAAATAGATAGAGGTAGATCTAAAAAGACGTAGTTAGAAAATATTAGAAATGATATTTTTTATTAGATATAAATGAGAATTTGACTTTTAACATGACACAATGGAGAAAAAAAGATTCATATAGCCGACCCTACATAGTGGGACAAAGGCTTGATGTTGTTGTTGTGTTTAAGGTTTTTTTTTTTTTTTTTGTATTTTTTTATGTGTTGAAGGCATATGATTTGACATGTTTATTGCGTGTTACATATTTAAGAACTTTAACACGATGGGTCTTTATAAATTTTGCATATGTTGGTCTCTTTATTTTTGTCATGAGTCTTGTCAAATGATTTGTGCATCTAACCAATTAGAAAGGCACCTCCTTTTTTATACATTAAAAATAATATATTGTGAAAAAGGCTTTGCATTATTATGAAGTGAAAGATAGAGGTAGAGTGCAATGTTTTTGGAGGTCAAATTTCATTTGAGATAGTTTTCTTAGTGTAGATAACATCAATGTTTTAATATCAATTTTATTTGAAGCATCGTAAAATAAAAAACAAAAACTATCCCAACCAAAGCCTAAGTACAGCTCTCAAATTCAATCGATGGTAAAAGCGATTGAAATTAGATTTCAATGAGTCTGTTTGTGGTGGAGTAAATTTGAGTAAAATTGATTTTAAAATTTAAAATTATTTTTTAAATGATTAGAAACTTAATGCAATGTTAATTAGGTAAATAGACATTTGAACTAAATTAGAAAAAAAATGATAATAATAATATAATTAGAAATTGAAGAGGTTAAAGGAAATAATAGAATATTGAAGTGAAAGTTTCCATATGAGAAGGGACAAGAAATGGTTTAGAAGGGCACATGCACGGGTGCGGAATGTCTACCCATTTGCCAGCCTTATTTTTAGAATTAATGGGAGCGGAGAGAGAAAGTAAAAAAAAGAAAGGTACATTATATGTGTATTAAATGAGTACATGGGCATATCAATCACACCCCATTGCACGAGGGAACTTTGCTGTCCTCTTGTGCTTTTCCAACCCATGTGGGTATCTCTCCTTTTCCAGATTTAAATGCCATTTAAGATGAAAGAGAGTCCAGCAAAATTTAATATGCATGAGAGATACAACTCATCTTATCTTGATGTGTTGGTTCTAAGTTTAGACTACTCGTTTAAGATATCTTTTGAATTTAAAATTTGTATACATGAATAATGAATTTATCTTATGCTATACGACCTGAAACACGACCCGGAAACGACACGGAAAAATCCGTGTTCGGGTCGACCCGGGTAGAAAATGGGTCGTGTTCGGGTCTAAGAAAATGACCCGTTTTTTGTTTTGGGTCGTGTTCGGGTCAACCCGAAAACACGAGTTTGACCCGATTTCAACCCGAATTTATTTTACTCGCCGGTCGAGTTCGTCGGACGGCTCGAGTTTGCGGGGTCAAGGACTGAAGGCTTAAAGTCTTAAATAATTATTTGAGTTCGAGTTACTTCGACTTCTTACATTTCTGCCGTTCGGTTCTGCTTGCGGGGTGCCCTAGTTTTCCATCTTTCATCTTCCTTCTCCTGTTCCCCGTGCTTTAGCGGTTGTTGTTTGATCGATTTCGCAAGAATCACAGGTGATGAATTCTAATTTTAAGTCTCCTTCTCCCCTTGAAGTCTCGTTCAGTCGTTCTCTTCTCTAGTTTTCTCCCCGATCCCCATGTCGTTACATACCGTGAACTGGATTTTTCTTTTGATCATTTGGATCTAATGTTTATATATGATTATTGCTTGGAAAATGGCAAGATTTTTTTTGTTTATTATGAGTTTATGGTTTCTCAAGCAGAAACCCTAGGTGATGTCGTGAAGGTTTCGTGATTAGCAAACCCTAGATTTGAATCATTTGATTATCACTTATTTCCTTTTATTCTGTAATATGTACTGATTTTCAAGATTTTATTTATGTTTTAATCTTTTGATTATATTATTAACATTTAACAATATAATGTGTTCAACGGTTATTTTAGGAGTATAAGCTATTTCTTGTGGACTTGTGAAGTTGTGGTTATGTTATGGCTGTGGACATGTGGTCCTGTGGAGTGTGGACTGAATTTTATTTGATCGTAGGTTTTTAGCTGTTGTCGTTTCACCTTTGCTACTTTGCTAATTGTTGTGCTGTTGTAGTGCTGTGGTCTTGGGGAGTATGACTGTGTCAGTGTGGACTGAGGAAAACATGTGGTCGTTTACTCCTGTAGGCTGTAGCCTTGTCCCTTTGACTTTTAGCCTTTTAGATTAAACATTAAAATGTTAATGTTGTTATTTGTTAATTTGTTATTGTATATTTGTCATAGTTTTTTATACATTGTTGTTGTTCAATAGATGGAGGATCTAACACAGTGGTAGAAAGTACTCCATTCATTGAGAATGTTGAAGTAGGAAATGCTCCTGTTTCAGTTGACAATGAAAAAGACGATGATAATTTCTGTAATATTATTGAAAAAGAAGGAGATGACCCGTCATCCACTAAGAAAAGACGAAGAATGTGTTCAACGGTTTGGGGTTATTATGAGATGTTGCCCCTTCCTAGTGATGGCAAGCAGAGATGTAATGTAGGTATCTCGTTAGTTCTCAAGTTGATAGCTCAACGACTTTTCCTTCAATTACAAAATCATAATTTCTTCAGGTATCTGGTTTTTGTATTTCTTATTTAGTTCTCAAGTTGTTTATTCAGTAACTTTTCATTAACTTACTTTTTACATTTATGTTGGCATTCATAACTAGGATTATGACTCATTTGAAGAAGAAATAACTATGCCTAAGAAGTCACAACTTGAAATGTATATTGAAGAACAAAAAATTGATAGGAAGGTTAAGTTAGATGCATTACATTTTTGGAAAGGTAACCAATACAGGTTTCCTGAAGTAGCAGCTATGGCTAGAGATGTTTATGCATTCTCATCTCCACAGTTGCTTCAGAAAGTGTATTCAATAATAGTGGTAGAATTTTAGATCAATATAGAAGTGCTTTAAAACCTGACATTGTTGAAGCCTTAGTGTGCAGTAAAGATTGGTTATATGGAAATAATGGTAAATGTTTTATATGTTTGCATTAACTTCTCTTAGTTTTCTGGCTTCATGTTAACAGAAATAGGCAGTGAGGATGTCAAATGTTCAACTAACAGATTTGCCTAGTTGATTTTAATTATATATTTTTTTTAAATGAACTACTATATGGTCTCTCATAGCTCACTGAGTCACTGGTAGGCTGGTAGCCCAGTTGGCCAATTAGTTGTTGCTGCATGTCTTTGTTGTTTTTAAATTGCTGTATCACTGTGAATACTGGTTCAGTACCTGATAAAATGTTGTATGGAACTATGGATTTGTGATTGTTTGGTCGTTGCTCTTTTTTGTTTTTAAATTGCTATATCACTGTATGGATAGTGCCTCACTGGTTGTCTGGTTTAGTGGTTCTATTGTTGGTCGTTGTTGTTGCAATGTTGCTGACTTGCTGGGCTCCTGGGCTGCTGGCTCTGGCTGCTTATAATGTTATAACTTATAGCTTATAATATGAGTATTTAGATGTTTCATATTTATGTTTGTGAATTCTGAAATCTGAACAGAAAAAGAAACTCTGTCTGGGGCCACTAGGCGCTTGTGCTGAAGCTTAATGACATTTTGATTTCTGAATATCTGAGTTTGTGTCTTTGTGATATTGTGATTTCTGAATATCTGAATAATCTGATGACATTGTGAGTTTGTGACATTCTGATTTCTGAATATCCGATGACTGATGCTTAATGAATTAATTTTTTTTTAATATCTAATGCTTAATGTATAAGTGTATAACTATGAAAGTTCAAGCAATGATGAAAAACCTCCTAAACAGAAAGTGATAGCCGTCAGCCCGTCGTGTGTTGGTTAATACTATTGCAACCATGTGGCATTTGCGTTACCTAAATGGCTAAATTCAAGAGCAGATACTTTATAAATTCATTGATACTTTATTAAGTCATTAAGTTTAATGCAATTTGTCACCTTGGATGGTAATAGTTAGGAAAATCAAGGGTTTACCTGAGCTAATCAAATGAAGCTTTCTAGTTATACTTATACAATTATGGCATTATGCAATCTCAATATATTATTATTGTTTTAATGTTTATTGTTTAACTATCTTCAATTTTTCATTTTGCTATTAATGCAAGTTGAAAATAGGACCAAGAATCAAGAGACAAGAAGTCAAGAATGAAGCTTAAGTGTTGGCACTTGCACTTGTGACTTGGCGACTTTGGCGTGTTGGACTGTCGGTTTAAGAATAAATAAATGTGCTTTTAATTTTGTAAATTATATAGTTTGTAAATTGTAAATTTGTAATATGTAGATTATAATTTCTAATAAATGTTTGATTACTGTTAGAATTTATATAGTAATTTTGTAATTTATATAGTTTTGTAAATTATATAGCTTTTAGCCTTTTAGAGTTTTACTGTTTCATTACTGATTTACTGTTCTGCACTTTTGTTAATCTGCTCTAAGCCTCTAATTATAAAATTTAATTAAAATTTTCAATTTTTCATGCATTTCAAAAATTCCGTGTCGGGTCGTGTTGACTCGAACCCGATTTGGGTTGGGTTCGGGTCCGGATAATTGACCCGAAACTAGTTTCGGGTCGTGTCCGGGTCGGGTCAAGCACAGCCGGGTCAATTTCGGGTCTAACCCGAACACGACCCGCTGACACGAATTGACAGCCCTATGCTATATTGAAGGCAATTTTTTTAGTATAAAAAATTTAATAAATTTGAAATTTTTGCATTAACAAACTGCTTTAAAACGCAGTAAGGAAGCTATGCCAAACGAAACATTCATTGACTCAAAAGTCCCAAAAAAAAGTAGGCATGAGAGTTCTATCAAGTTTATGTCACTTATCAAAACAATGATGTAGTATAACAAACTTAGGCTTCATTTGAGATGTCTCTTTTATTTATTTTAGAACAACTTTTAATATAAAAATTTCTTGAAACAATGAAAAAATAGTGTTCAAAAGCTGTCTCAAATGAACTTGGGTTTCATTTGAAACAACTTTCTTATTACTTTCTAAAATAGATTTTTAATATAAAAATTTCTAATTCATGAAATTTTTGCACTAAAAAATTAGTATGTAAAACATTAAAAAAGTTGTTCCAAACAAAGCCTTATTATAGAAGTATAGTTGCACTTCATGTTGGGGATTAGTAGTAAACACCACAAGGAAACAAGCAAAAAAGTAAAAGTAGTGGAAAAATAAATGACATCAGTATTTAACGTGGAAAAAAATAAAAAATAGGGAAAAAATCATAAAGCCACACTAAGAAATTCACTATAAAAATTGGTAGAAATAAGTACAAATCTCTATTCTCTCACTCTCTCATTGCTTCTCTTCTCACATACACCGTTCTCACTTTTGCCATAATAATAAATACAAAGAGAAAGCTAAGTAAATAACCATAATAGATAAAACCCTTAAAAAAAATGAGAAAAACCCTGTTTAGTTCCAACGCCAGTTTGGAATGAAATAAAAAAAAATTTGAATTCTTTTCAATTTTAAGAATTTATATGTTGAATGAGAAATTTATCGACCATAAATCCATAAGATTGAAAAGGATATCCAGAGATCTGATTTGACACTGTCGCCTCACAGGCTATGCTGGGGCAGAAGGTCAAAATCAGAACAAAAATCTAGATAAAGCCAAATTTGGACGCTCAAGCCTCTGTCTTGCACCGATGTGGTGTCATATATAGGTCGTTGTGGTGCTCTCCTCTCTGTTGTTCAGCTAGAGGGTGCTCAGAAACATAGCGTCGGACGCTCGTGTATATAGTGACAGGGCGCTCGTGTACACAACATTGGGGCATTGTAAATAAATAAAAAAAAAAAAAACAGGTGGTAAACCCCCCGCACCCCAGCGAGCACGAGAAATTTGAGGTCCGATGCAACAGAACAATCTAATTAATTAACACAATAAGATTTCACACATAACACATAATGACTGCAAAGATAAATATAATTCAATATGTATGTAACATAATATGAATTAATATATATGCAAGATTAAATAAGAGTGCCTACAATAGAAAACACTATATCATATATGAGAATATTAATCATATTGTTTGAAATAAATTACTATAGATCTAATTGTAATTAAAAAAGTATAAATGATTATACATTTTCATACACTAAGTATACTTACAAACTTATGAACATTAAATTAGCTCTTTGGCAACTCGGGTTAGCAAGTAATCGCTTATTCTCTATAGGCTTTGAAAGATGTAACTATGAGCAAAGAAAAATGTACCAACTAGAGAGATTGAGGGAATACCAACCTATGAAAGAAAAGTGTATTGAATCCTATATAGAAAATAGATTGTTTTACCTCAAAGATAAAAAAAATATCACACCCCTTAAAATTGAAGGACAAATATTTACTAACATTAAAAAATATCACAAATATTTATACTAAGACTTATTTGGCAAATAGTAATGATGATATTGATCTTAGGTTGAACTTAGGTTGGCTTATCTGACCACCATAGACTCAGACTTAGGTTTCGATTGGAACGGTTTTGTTACTGTTTCTTAAACCAGTTTTTTAGTACAACAAAAAAAAAAAAAATTTTATACTAAAAAGTTATTTTAAGAAACAGTAAGAAAGTCATCCCAAACAAAATCTTATCTGACAAATAATAATGATAATCATTAATGATATATTATATAGACAATTTAAATGTGCACCACCTCTTATATCTTGACTCCAAGAGTCTAATTGGGATTACAAATCAAATTTTCTATGATCAAGCTACTCGAAGTATTTTTTTTTTTATTGAAGTAGGGGAAAATGTTTATGATGTGTATCTCTTTAAGATCAAACACTTTATACAAATAATTCATTGAATGGAGGTTTCTATAATTTGTAACACTAAATTCTCATTAAATTGAGTGGCATTTTGACTACCAACATATTTATGACCGCTAAAGCATTCGTTCAAATGATCACTATCCACAATATTTTTTTTACAACTTTATATTTCGCTCATTACAAATTTATTAAAAAAAAAAAGACTTAGACTTAGGCTTCGTTTGGGACGACTTTTTATTGCTTTTTAAAACAAAATTTTAGTACAAAAATTTTAGGCTTCATTTGGCTATCCCCTACCTTTTGTAAAAGATGGTTTTAGAAATATTGTTGGTTGAGGGAATGAAGTTTTGTAACGGAGAAGCCAATATCAAAAAACTTCTCAAAATAGTAGAAAAATGAAGTTATATAAAATGTCCTTACAGAGAAGCTTCACATACAAACAACGAGAAAAAAATAATTACGCAGTTTCGAAACTGGAAAGGCAAAGAAAAGCAGAATCAAAAGCAGCCTTAATTTTTGTACTAAAACTCTATTTTAAGAAGCAATAAAAAAGTCATCCCATAGCTTTTTAACTATTTTTAAAGCAATTTTCTAGTATATTTTTTTTTTATAAATAAAAAAAATAGTACTAAAAAGCCGCTTTATAAAGCAATAAGAAAACTATTCCAAATGAAATTTTAGGCCTTCTTTGGGACAATTTTTTTAGGGGTTTATTTTTCAGATCTCAACCACAATTTCTATTTATTCATTAATTTTTTTTACCTTTTTTTTAAATTGTGCTAGATAGTTAATTTCTATGAGGCTTTATTTGGGAATGTTTCTTTATACTTTCTTCATTAGCTTTTCAGTAAAAGAAAATTCTCAAAAATCACAAAAATAGTGCTTAAAAACTATCTTTTTTTTTTGTAACAAAATATTATCTCAAATGAAACTTTTAAATTTAATTTTTCTATAATAATTTAAAAAAAATAAAAAAAATCAACCTAACTTTTTAATATTATTCATCTTATTTTAATACAGTCAAATAATTACTCGCAAAAATAAAACAAAATAATAATAACCAAACAGGCATCAAATAACGCAAAGGAAAATTCCTCCGACTTAATGGTCAGCTTATGAAATTGATTACACGTGATAATTAATTCAGTTACGTACGTGTCCTTTCTTGTAGCTCTAGTCAATAATAAATTTAGGCTTCGTTTGGGACAGCTTTTTTATTGCTTTTTAAAACGGAGTTTTAGCACAAAATTAAAAAAATTTGTACAAAAACTCCGTTTTAGAAAGTAATAAAAAAGCCGTCCCAAACGAAGCCTTAATAACTTTTCAGCTTTTTATAAAGCTGATTATAATATTGTTGCGAAGAAAATAACATAGGGTATTTAGAAAATAGTTTTTTAATATAAATTTAATGAAAATGGTAAAAAATTAATGATCAAACAAAAATTATAATTATGCTCTAAAAAGTAAAACAAGAAGAAGGATGTGCTTAACTTCATTTCAAACAGCTTTAGCATTCTTCTTACTACTTTATAAAATTACTATAAAGAAAGTAACATTTTAAAGCTTTGTTTCGGATGGCTTTTTTTTACTTCTTGAAACAGTTTTTTAGTACAAAATTAAAAAATTTGTACTAAAAAACTGTTTTATGAAACAAAAAAAGCTCTCCCAAACGAAGTCTAAGGCTTCATTTGGGACAGCTTTCTTACCACTTCTTAAAACAGCTTTTTAGTACAAAATTTAAATTTTTTTTACTAAAAAGCTACTTTAAGAAGCGGTAAGAAAGCTGTCCCAAACGAAGCTTAAATATGTTATATAAAGTAGTTTTCTTGTAAAATAATTTTAGAACCAACAAAAAACAATAGCCTAATAGAAATTGTGGTTCTAGTATGAATATCAAAGCAGTAATAAAGTTGTCCCAAACAAAGTTTTACTGCTTCTTAAAATAATTTTTTTAATATAAAAATTTAAAATTAATTACAAGAAAGCTGCTTTAAGAAGTAGTAAGAAATGTTAGCAAGAAAGGACTTTGTACTTTCTTGTCCACGTCATCTAGCCGTTACATGCTATTCTTGTATTTAGTTATTATATATTTGTCTTCTTGTACATAGAATTGTATTTATGAAAATTAAGTCTTTCTCTTCTCCGCATTCTCCTTCCTCTGTTCGAAATTCTATCATGGTATCAGAGCTTCAACGCTCCTCCTGATCGTCCCAACTCCCACCCTCTCCTCCTCCTTCGTTCTTTGGGCGGCTCTAATGGCTACCATGTCCAACCACTCCTCTCCTGATCGCTCAATTACCGATGACTCACTCCTGTCATCTTCTACGCAGATCCCACAATTTCTCAAGTTCTTGATGAGAAACGTTAAAAACGTCATCGCTCAACCGCTCACCGCCGACAATCACCCTATATGGCGTTCCCAAGTTCTAAAACTATTCCGGGCAAATGGGTATCATGGCTTCTTGGATGGCAGCACCGCAGCCCCACCAAGAACAATCACAGCAACGGACGGCACGACGAAGCCCAATGCCCTTTACAACACCTGGTTGTCTTTGGATCAAAATCTCGTCGCAGCTCTATACTCCGTTATTTCGCCCAGTATCTTATCCTATGTTATGTCCATCGATCATTGCACTGAAATCTGGTCGGTTCTTGACAAACGACTACAATCCAGCACGTGCTCTCGGATCATTCATCTTCGCCATGAACTGCAATATCTTTCAATGAAGGATAAAACAATGTCCCAATATCTCATCGACATCAAAGCCAAAGTCGATTCGCTCGCGGCTGCAGTAGCTCCGATTGCCGTCGAAAACGTAATTCAATACACTCTAGATGGTCTTCCGACTACCTACCAAGCATTCAAGACAGCAATTCACACCAACCTCCATCCTTTGAGTCTTGACGATCTTTACACACTACTCTGTAGTAAGGAACTTAACCTCGCTCACGAAACGACTCGCGAGCTCCAATCTCTCCAACTCTCCGGAAACACTACGGCTCTTGCGGCAACCCGGGGTCGAGGACGCGGACGATCCAACTCAGCTCGTGGACGGAATCCGTTCAACAACAAATCCAACCCCAGTAACTACAGAGGCGGCAAGAACCCAAGATCCAGCGTTACCTGTCAAATTTGCGGTAAGAATGGACACTTTGCAGTTAAATGCTGGTACCGCCACGACGACCAATACAACACCGAACAACCAACCACGGCTCTGTTCACGTCGCCGCCCACCTCCTCTCCCTCCGAATGGTACCTGGATAGCGGGGCGTCCTCCCACCTTACATCCGATCCAACTAACCTTCAGAACTCTCAACCGTATACTGGATCCAGTCAGGTAATACTTGGCCACGGAAGTCATCTCCCTATTCACAACACAGGTAAGGGTATACTTCCGACGCCGCAAGGTAATTTGAAACTTTCTCATCTAAATCTCGTTCCCAATCTATCATTTAATCTTTTATCTGTTCATAAGCTTACCTCTGACAACAATTGTCTCATAACTTTTTCCTCTACTTGCTATGAAATTAAGGACCCGAAGACCCTTCGGCCTCTTCTCACGATTCTGTGTATTAACGGACTCTACCCTCTCCAAGCAGCTCACACCAAGAACACAGCTACTCATTATCTCGCGCTCATCTCCACTCAATCGGTTCAAGATCTGTAGCATAGGAGGCTCGGACACCCTTCCTCCTCTACACTTAAATTTCTTGCAAATCAAAATGAACAAATATGTATCTCTCATTTGTCTTCTTGCACTTCTCGTAACATGGCCAAAAGCCATAGATTACCTTTTAAAGATTCTCAAAATAAAAGCTCTATGTTGTTTTCTTTAATCCACTCCGACGTCTGGGGTCCCGCCCCAATTAACTCTAACTATGGATATAGGTACTATGTTAGCTTCATCGATGATCGGTCTCGTTACACATGGATCTACCCTCTCACTAAGAAATTCGAGGTCTTCGACAAATTCGTGGAATTTCATAAAATTATCCAATGTCAATTTAATAGCTCCATTCGCGCCCTCCGCACCGATGGCGGAGGTGAATTTATCAACGACAGATTCAAAACATTCTTAGCCACTCACGGTATCCTCCAACAATTCACCTGTCCTCACACCCCGTCTCAAAACGGGGTCGCCGAGCGTAAGCATCGGCACGTAACAGAAACTCTCAGGGCAATGCTCATTGAAGCTCACCTTCCTTTATATCTATGGGCAGATACCCTTTTAACCGCTATTTACCTCATTAATCTCCTCCCGTCTACCAATACTAACAACAAATCTCCTCATGAACCGCTCTACGGGAAACCTCCCTCGTACAGTCACCTCAAAGTCTTCAGTTGCCTATGCTACCCTTAGCTTAAACCTTACACTGCACATAAACTCTCTCCTCTTTCTCAACATTGTGTCTTCATCGGCTATGCCTCGGCACAAAAAGGTTATCGATGCCTTGATCTTAAAACCAACCGGGTCTATATATCTCGCCATGTTGTCTTCAACGAAAACTTGTTCCCCTTCTCGAACACATCCTGCAATCATCAAGACTCTTCTATTAAATCCACATCCAATTTGCCGCCACTTCTTCTGGTCCCTGCCAATGCTCTACCTGTCTCTATTCAGAACTCACTCCCCACGCCCACTCCCAGCTCACGGCTTCCCGCAGAAACTCACACCACCTCTCAACATCACAATTATGTAACCCAAAGTCTCTCTCATAACTTCACACCTCCTACACTAAACCATAATCCTCCCAATCATCCTATCTCTCACCCAAATCAGCACATCAGTCACCCTATGCTCACACGATCAAAAACTGGTCACTCTAAACCAAAACAAGTTTTCAATCTATCACATATTATTCACAACACTGAACCAACGACTTACAACCAAGCTGTTAAGAGTGAACACTGGCGGTCCGCTATGCCCCAAGAATTCCAAGCATTACAAACTCAACGGACATGGGATCTCGTTCCTCCATCACCAAATCAAAATGTCCTAGGTTGTAAATGGACTTACCGCACCAAACTTCACTCGGACGGCATTGTGGCTCGCTACAAGGCCCGACTTGTAGCACAAGGATTTAACCAAGAATATGGGATCAACTACCTCGAAACATTCAGTCCGGTGGCTAAGATCCCAACAATATGGGTCTTCATCACCATTGCACTACACTTTCGGTGGAACATACATCAACTCGACGTGTCTAATGCCTTCCTTCATGGGCCACTCTCCGAAACGGTGTACATGAAGCAACCTCCAGGCTTTCAGGATGCACTTCAACCCACCTACGTGTGTAAGCTCAAGAAAGCTCTCTACGGTCTCAAACAATCACCACGTGAATGGTACGCTACCCTCTCTCAACATCTTCAGCATTTTGGTTTTAAAATCAGTCATGCTGACCCATCCCTTCTCACATATAAATCCGGACCAACTCGGCTCTACATCCTAATCTATGTCGATGACATTCTCTTGACCGGAAACTCAACCACCGAGATCCAATGTCTACTGAACGATCTTCATCAAACGTTCCAAATGAGACATCTCGGCTCCCTGGCCAATTTTCTGGGGATTCAATCCATCAGTACAAAAACCGGGGTACTTTTACACCAACAAATGTATGCAAATCAAATTCTTCAAAGGGCAGGAATGCATAATGCCAAAGCCGTGGCCACTCCAATTGCGTCCAAACAACTCAACTCCGGCAATTCCAACACTCCGTTTGCCAACCCACAGCTCTACAGACATCTCATTGGCTCGCTGCAGTATCTTACTCTCACGCGACCAGATATTCAATTTGCGGTTCACCAACTCAGCCAACACATGCATAATCCGCTCAACAGCCACTTCGACGACCTCAAAAGGCTTTTACGATACATCCAAGGTACTACTAATTATGGCATTTTAATACATCGTGACACTCTCTTTTTACAGGGTTACGCCGACGCTGACAAGGCCAACAACTCTCAAGATCGCAAATCAATCTCCGGATATTGCAACTTTCTCGGCAAATCCATAGTTTATTGGCAAGTCAAAAAGCAAAATATCGTGGCTCGATCGTCTACCGAAGCCGAATACCGAGCTTTAGCTGCGGAAGCAGCTGAGATTTTATGGCTCCGGAGTCTCTTGGAGGACTTTCATATTCCTCAAACGAGTCCAACGACTATATTTTGCGACAACACATCGGCAATTGCACTAGCAAACAACCCTGTATATCACGCTCGAACCAAACACATCGACGTGGATTGTCACTTCATTCGAGACAACATCAAGGCAAAACATTTGTCAGTTCATCACATTTGTACCAACGATCAATTAGCAGACATCTTCACAAAGCCACTACCTCCTCGACGATTTAAACTTCTCTGCACCAAACTGATCGCTGCTCCCCCCATCATCAGTTTGACGGGGGCTGTTAGCAAGAAAGGACTTTGTACTTTCTTGTCCATATCATCTAGCCGTTACATGCTATTCTTGTATTTAGTTATTATATATTTGTCTTCCTGTACATAGAATTGTATGAATGAAAATTAAGTCTTTCTCTTCTCTGCATTCTCCTTCCTCTGTTCGGAATTCTATGAAGAAAATCATCCCAAGCAAAGCCTTACTCTAGTTATAAAAAACACCTTTCCATCACAATTTTTTTTTGTGAAAAATAGTTTACAAAAAAATACTAACTAAACAAAATTATAATTGATATTTGAAAAGTAAAGCAGTCAAAAAATTATCCCAAATAGACTCTTCGGTGTCATTTGGGACTGCATTCTTACTATGTTTTTTTAGATTGCATTCACACATTTTTCATTTGACCTTTATTTTTAGAAAAAAATATGCTAGAAAGCTATTTTGTACAACAACTTTATAAAAATTTACTTTATCCACAAAAACATTATAATCACTTTTATAAAAAAATTATCATCATTCCCAAGGACCCTTAGTTCAATATAGGGGTGTCAATTTCGGGTCACAGGTCAGGTCGGAACTAATCCGGGTTCAAACGGGTCGACCCTAACCCGACCCGATTAGATAAACGGGTAGGATTTCTCAAGAATTTCTTTTACTCCCATTGTTTACTCTTTTTTTTGTTTAATTACCCTCCTTTAAAGCATAATTAAAGTATTGAAATCGATAATTACGTCATGCATGCGGTCACAATGGTAACTGTATATGCATCGGATTCCTTTTTGCCAATTTGTATTCAAGCCGATGTCGTTAGTTTAAGGGACTAAGGGATTTGACCCTTTGTTATCTACTTTTTCTTCTCCATTTCACTTTTTTTTTTTAAATTTCATTTAGTTTAAAAATATTACTCCCTGAATTTTAATCTATTTATTATGATTTTTAATTTATTATCTTTCGTTATTCATCTTAGCCTTTATTTGAGACAACTTTTTTATTGTTTTTTAAACAACTTTTTAGTACACAAATTATTTGAACTAATATATATATATATATATAAAGCTTACATGAGATGATTATGGGAATTTTCTTTTTATTTTTGTCCATTAAATTGAATGGTGATCTGTAGTTAAAATTTTATAAATATATAAGTGAATACTACCCGATATCAATTCAACGTTATATTGGGACCATATGAGTGAATAGTACCAGCTGCCTATGATACCATCATTTTAATCATAACCAATTATATTAAATGATCAAATTAAGTGTATGAAAAGAGAACATATACATGATAGAGACATTCATATAGGGTTAAGAAAGTTGTGGGGAAGGAGGAGGAATGTTAGGTTGTGAGTTTGCACAATAAAGGATAGGGTCATTGTATGGTGGATGACTTACAAGGAATTTTATTGGATAATGCAAAGAGACAAAATTACACCAAATTGTTATAACATGATGATGGTGAGATCCACATATAATATGAGGAAGAACATAGTAAAAGATATGTATGTTCGTACAGTCACACATGTGAGCCACCACAGAAAAGTTATGTGATGGAAAATGAGCTTTCATCTATTTTTTTTTTTCAAATAAATATATCATAATAATTACTTACTGATTCTTAAAGTAGCTTTCTTGTACAAAAATTTTAATTTTCGTACTAAAAAGCTGATTTAAGAAGCATTAAATAAGCTTTAATTCTTAAGGAGTAATAAAAGCATTTGTTTAAATATCACTCAAATCTTAAGGAGTAATAAAAGTATTAACTTTAATTCTTAATTTTTATATCTTTTAATAGTTTTTTAAGAAATAATCTTTATCTATTTTAATTATTGGGTGATGGATTATTTCATATTCCTTGTTTTGATTGGAATGGTGAAGGCCTAAAGGGTGAGGGGGCCTATCAATCAAGGAGAGGGTCAGAGACCATTTGCACGAGTGCGTCTTTCTTGTCATCTTCTTCCGGGTTCCTCTCCTTGCCCATGTGGTGGGCTCTCCTTTCTCATCTTTCCAATATATTCCTTTGTCTTTTATATTGTGATAAATATGAGAGAGAGACACAGAGAAGATGTAAGACATAATAGAGATAAATAAATATGAGAAAAAATTAATAAATGAAAGTCTATAGCGCATTTTATTTATTTTAACATTTTTATATTCATTTTTTTCTTTTATGCACCAAAAAGTGATACGTGTTACACATTAAATATTTACTTTGTATTTTAAAAACTTCGAAGGAGAATTGAGAATTTAGTTCTTTGTGAGGATTGTAATTTTTTTCATGATTATTTGTGCGTCATCAAAAAATCATCTTGATCTGATATGAATCTAAAAAATATATATAATTTGATAACATTCAAAATTAAACTCGGGACCATCTAAACTCTAATTTTAGCAAACTTATAATCAAATCGATCATTTGAATGAGATGAACATGACTGCAAAATTAATCCAATCTGAGCACAAACAGGCCCAAATCACCATCGCCTGCCAACTACATTCTCTCCAACCACTGTCGTCAGACTGCTATCACTCCGACCTCTGACTACCGACTACGATCCTACCAACTAAATGAACATGCCAACATTGTTCTGAGAAAAACTATTATATCACTAGATTGTTCAAACTCCCACCATCTAGTATGCTCAATATGATATATATTTGTTACATTCAGCCAAGACCTTCTCTCGATGAAGGGCATCATTTGTAATTGACTACAAACACTAGTAGAATCATTTTAATAGAATCATTTTAGGTGGACCAAGCCTCATGATTTTTCCCCTTTACAGGATTTTTCACGTAAAAACATTGGTGTCACTTATGACTCTTGCACATATCTATTATAAGTTCGTGTGTTGGATCGTCGTATAAACCTCGGATGTAAACCTATGTCTCTCTACAGCTGCGAATGTTCCAGGATGCAAAAATTGTAAAAATGATATGGAAAAATCAAATTTTTTTAAAGCCGCTATAGAAAGCAGCTTCCAACACAAAATTTATTGAAAGAGATGAAAAAAGCAGTGGCATCACTTCCACTTTGTTTGAAAAAAAAAAAATCAAAATGGAGGCATTCAGGTCTCTCATGTGCCATATGATAACCAACTTGCAAATACTCTGATCAAACCTCTTGCTTCCAATAGCTCAACCAGCTCCATTTCAAATTGGCATCGCCTCCCGAAGCTCATCCTGTGGGAGCATCTTAGAGAATTAAAATTGTATGGCCTTGTTTATTTTCTTTACACTAAATCTCCATTCATCGTAAGTGGTAATTATTATTATTATTTTTGGAATATTTAGGTCAATTAAGTTAAATGTACACATCCGTAGGACTCGAATTCAAAATATCTTAGTTGGTAGACAAAACGTCCAACCATAAATCAAAATGAGCTGCAAGTACTAATCCAATTTATATATATCCATCATTAATTTAAAAAATAAAGATTATCGAAATTCCACAAATCTGATTAAGGCTTTTGCACTCTTTTTTAAATTAATTTTTTAGTGCCAAAATTTAAATTCAATAAATTTTGTACTAAAAAATTATCTTACAAAGAAATACAAAAGTCGTCCCAAACAAAATCTAAGACATGGAAATTGGAATCCGTATTCGGGTCTTTACTGGCGGTATTGGTTTGTTGGGACCCACACAACCGTCGGTCCACTATAGCAAGGATCCAGCTTCCACTGTAAGCATGAGTGAAGTGAAATAATCTTATGCAAAAGCAATCAAAACAGAAGAAAATGGAACGATTTAAAACCCTTAAATTGCATCAAGATGTACGTCCGACCGTGATCAGAAGATAATTTTGAGCAAAAATGCGAAGCTCACCGTCCTGTACAAGATTTTCGAACGGGTAGGCGCGGCGGAGGAGTAAGCTGAAGGCGAGGACAAATGATCGATATTATCCTATCAATTAAAGACACGTGTGGGTCCTACTACCCACACGTGTGCGAGCTGTCTCTTCTCGCTGTCCTTATTTTCCGTAATTACTTAAAAAATAAATAAATATATATTTTTATTATTTTAAAATAAATTTTTTAGCAAAAAATGTTATTTTTTATTAAAAGATATGAAAAGTAATTATTGCTTGAATTTTTTTTAAAGAATTTTATTTTCTGTGATTTAATATTATGAATAAAAAAATAAAGGAAGCTTTTTTACTATGATTTGATTGATTTGTAAAAGGATTTGTTATTTTATTTATAGATCGAGAAAAGATTGATTTATTTCTATTAAAATAGAGAAAAATAGAAATTTATTAATTTTATTTTATTAAATATTGCACTAAATCTCTTTTTGCCGACAATACACATCAACACATCAAATAAATTTTTACTATGAGCGAGATAATATAAATTATTCTTTAAATATTTATTTGATTGAATAAATAAATTCATAAATAAAAGAATTCATAAATTCTTTTTTCTTTGTTTTATGAACTTTAGGATATACCTACTTTTTTAAATTATGTTATTAACATTTTATTAATATATATTTGATCACGTTATTTTTTTTTTGCAAGCCTTTGTAAGAATATAATTGATGCGTCATCATGAAATTATCTTGGTCGGGCACGAATCTCGAGACAAAAATCTAAGTTGGGAACTTCAAAAATTAAATCCGGGAGCACTTGAACTCCGATTTCAACGAGCTTACAGTCAAACTGAGCGTCTTAGAAATACGAACTCAACGACACCAAATTCAACTCAATATGAGCCCAAATCAAGCACCTGAAGCTCTGTTGGAAAGTTTGTAACACAATTTGAGTTACCAAACGGTCTCCGATTTTGACGAGCTTATGGTCGAATCGAGCGGCTCAACGAGACGAATTCAACGAGCCCAAGATCGCTGAATTCCAACATCACTAAAGCCTTCAAATGTCCAACGAACGGTGCACGATTGAAAGGTTCAATAACGGTCGTCCATTCGACCACTCCCTACTTGCCCATGATCTCACATCTATTTATAAGCCATGCCACTCCAGAAAAACTCTAAATAGAACCCTCATTCCTCACAAGGGGGGACTCAAGTAAGAAGCAAGAAGTAAGAAGCAAGAAGCAAGAAGAAGAAGAGAAGAAGAATAGTAGGGGAAGGAGAATCAGCTCCTCCTCGACCATCGCCGGAGTTCCGCCCGAACTCCAAATGACGCCGGAATTCTGCTCGACTTCCACGGGACGCCAGAATTCTGCCCAAGTTCTACGGGATGCTGAAATTCTTCCAATTAACGACAAAGTTCCCTCCTGACGCCGAAACTCCGCCCAAGTGATGCCGGAGTTCTCCTCGGCCACCAACAAAGATCGGACTTCTACCCAACGTCCGACCTTCACTCTTCGCCAAGTTCCTACCCGATGCCGAACTTCTATCGGTTATCGAACTTTCGTCGGACATCTATCCGAAGATGGATTTCTTTCCATTGTTGAATTTCTACCTAACGCCGTCCTTCTGACCTTCGTCGTCAGACAACAGTCCTTCCGATCTCCGTCGCCCGTTGACTACGCTCCTTCTGACGTACGTCGCCTGCCGACTACAGTCTTTCAGACCTCCGTCGCCAGCCGACTACAGTCCTCCTAACTTATGTCGCCCGCCAACTACAGTCTTTCTGACCTCCGTCGCCCGCCGACTACGGTCCTCCTGACTTACGTCGCTAGCCGACTACAGGTCTTTTTGACCTCCGTCGCCCGCTGACTACGATTCTTCTGATCTCTGTCATCAGACTATGGTCCTCCTGACCAAACAAACACATCAGCAGTGACTCTTTGTGTTCTCATCATATAATGTACTCTATAAAATGTACATCAAGCTAAGGCCTTCTATCATAGAATGGGCTCTTTTGTAATCAACTACAATACTAGTGGATTCAATCAAACTGGGCTAGGCCCCGTGATTTTTCCCCCTGTTCAGGGGTTTTCCACGTAAAAATATTGGTGTCTCATGTGAATGCTACACACTCTCTCTTATTTAAATTCGTGCCGGATTTTCGTACAACACTAAGACATTAAACTTTATATTTCTCTACAGCCACAAATACTCCTGGACGCAACAATAACTATATATTATCTCTGTGGATAAAACCTTTACGATTAAAATATAATATTTTGTTACAAATTTAAGATTAAAAAACTGTAAGAACGGGATAGGTGAATTCATTAATTTTATTAAAAATGAATATTCATTAATTTATTTTATTTTACCAAAATCACGCTATTTTCTGAAGTACTCCTACTAAATACAATTTAATCAACTTGCTAACCTTATGAATGCTAACTACAAATTTGCTTGTACTAAGATTTCATTTAGGACGCCTTTCTTACTACTTAAAATAGTTTTTTAGTAAAATAAAATTTTTAAACTAAAAAAATGCTTTAAGAAATATTTTTGTACTAAAAAATTATTTAAGAAATAATAAAAAAGTCGTCCCAAATTAAACCTAAGTCAAAACTACAAAAAACAAATTCAACAGAGTTAAGACAAACTTGAATATTTAATTACCACATACTACTTTGCCTTAAATGAAATCTCATTATGGGCAAAGCAAAATTTCTACAAATTTAGGCTTTGTTTGAGACTATTTTTTATTCTTTTTTAAAACAAAAATTTAGTAATTTTTGTATTTTTTTTTTTTTTTTTTTTTTGAGAAGCAATAAAAAATCGTTCCAAACGAAACCTGAATCTTTGAAATAAATAAATAGCTCATTTTGTCTGTTTCAGAACATGCTGAAGAAAAACAGGATCATCATCAATAAATTAGTTAAGTTGTTTAAGAAACAGTTGTCTTATAAACAATACTTCTAATATTAAATTCTGAAATTTCTCACAAAATGACTTTGAGAAACAGCTTCTCAAACTTTATTTTGAACTAATAGACTTCCAGTATTGTTTGTTTTATTCAGCTTATATGTATTTGATTGCATGATTTGAATCTATAATGTTTTTAATTAGTCAAATCTTTTACACTTAATGTACTTAATCATTAATCAATTCATATAATTATTTTGTTAATGATCATTAGAAACAATTTTGGCTAGCTGTACAGCAGAGATGCTAAATCTAATTAGGACATTATTATAAGTGTAGGGTTGGTAGAACACATTTTCCTGATTTTATGAGTCTGAAACCATTTTCAGTTTGACCTAAGATTCTGCTTCACATGATCTTGAATTGGTAATAGTGTGGCTGAAATTAATTAATATTATTAAGGCTTCGTTTGGGACGGCTTTTTTTCTGCTTCTTGAAGCAGCTTTCTTGTACAAAAATTTTAATTTTTATGCTAAAAAGCTGCTTCACGAAGCAGTAAAAAAACCGTCCCAAACGAAGCCTAAGGCTTCAATAGAAATGACTTATTTACTAGTTCTTAAAGCAAATTTTTAGTGCAAAAATTTATCAGAAACAATAAAAAAATCGTTCCAAATGAAACTTAAGTTCTATCATTTCACAATTTTTTTTCTGTTACTGGATTTTTTTTACAAAAAAAAAAAGGGTTGAAGCCAGTTTTATAAATAGAAAATATGCTATAATTGATGAGATCAGCATAGCTAATATGCTCCCAGTCAAATAAACTTAGCAAGCACACTTAGTGACAAAATTTCACTCAAAAGCCATTATTGCTACAGTTTCATTAAGAAAAAATTAGTGGTCATACTTCAAACTTCATAATCAATGTATTTTAATTTAGCATATCATCATTCAATGTATAATTAAGGCACATGAAAACCTACCTAATCACATGCAAATTAAAAATTTTAATAAAGCCCAAATCTCAACAAGTCAAAGTTTGATCAATGAAAGAACAGATCTTCCCTTTTTTTTATTTCTTGTTACAAATATAAGAAAACAGTACTTGGTACTGCTTTAGTGCTGTCTAATTTGAAATGGTGAGAAGTCCATTGATGGGTTATATGCTTTTATTTTATAGTTTTCATTGATCACCAACATCTGAAGATTTTCAAATGTTCCATCAAATCCTACCAATTTGATAAAAAAGGACCAGCAGAAAAAATAAACAAAAGCCTATTGGTTAAAAGAAGAGAAAGGGAGCTGAATTTTTCCTACTCTTTAAACAAGTTTTCAACATCATGTCCTTTTGTTTCTTTTATTGTCAAGAGGAATGTAGATCACAGGAAAACACCTAAATCAACACCACAAGAGCAAGTATGATTTAATAAAATTGAAGAAAATTTATTGTGCAAATGTGTTTGTTCATTCACAAATAAGTTCATGTAAATGACTGTGTAAATCTGACATTAATAGTATTGAGATTGATGAAAGTTGTGAATTTCAATTCATTTAAATAAAATAAAAATACAAGATTTCTATGCTCTCTCCTTGGAAATCATAAATGCCTTTCTTCCATTCTTTGTAGTTGCTTCACTTGTTTCTTATGGAGGAGTACATGCTCTAGAGGTAGATCCAGGCTGTATCAAGGAAAGGAATTGACAACAATAAAGATATCCATTTTCTATTTCTTAGAAGCTCATAAACAATTTTTTACTACTTAATTTTAGCCAGTTTTTTGCCAGAAAAATCTGAGGATTAGTCTTTCTATGAACTCATTATTTGAATTTGGCCAGTTTAATTTCTGGTCTATGAAATCATTTTCTATAGAGAAACTAGATAAGTAGATCTTCCCATTAATCAACTATAAATCATTAGCAGACATCTTGTGTAGAATCATTCCTAGTCAATATAAAACATTTCTCTCATAAATTAAACTTTTCATCCTAGAAATGTTATTGATGCATAACAGCATGGAAGAGAAAAAAAAAAACATTTCCCTTTCCAGCAACTATTATTGCAAAAAGTAGAAGTTCATAACGTTATAGGACAAGAGGAAAAAACTAAATATTAGAAAATGATTTGAAATTTTATATGACGTATTGATCTCATAAACTTGTTTCAATATTCACTTGAAAAATTTAAGGCATAAACTGATTGAAGATTTTTTAAGAACTTACAGCACAAGCATGAACATCATCACATCCACATAAAAGCTTTCCATTAAGCATGTCAGTAGCTTGGAAGGCTCCTCCTCCCTGGCTCCTCTGTAGGCGGAGAGATTAACATCAGAGAATGGACATTTAAAGAAGAAACCTCTCCAGAGCTTAACAATGTGAATGATCATATGTGGTTTCATGCAAACCTTGTAGAAATCGACAGCAACAAAGTTTGCCCACCGATTGCTTGCTGCCCCATAGCAAGTATCAAGCATTTTAATGAGTTCTTCAGAATTGTGCGTACATGTTGTTGCTTCAATCGGTATGGTGGGGAAATAATTCACTAGAACAAGAGATTTACTTGTGTCGGTGAGAAGACCGGATTCAGCACGGTTTGAGCAATTACCCGCTTTCATTCCATCATCTCCATCTTCAGGTTCAAAACATCATGCATATCAGAGTTTGTTCATTGGTTGATCAAGTAATGAATTCAACAGTTATTTTGTTGAATGTAATTTTTATGTAAAAGAAGAAATGCATAAACCCACATAAAATGATGCAATAGAACATAACAGGCACATAGCCATGTATAGCTCACAGCATCTCAAGCAATTTTCAGGCAATTTTTTATCTAGGTCATCATCTTCGATCATCTACTTATCTGTTTGATTTGAGGCTTTCGGTGCAATAACACTATGTTCAACAATAGGAATTTCTTATGAAAACCATAATTAATACAGTAAAAATTCATGTTCTAGTGATTTTATTGATTTTTTTAATAGTTATTTATAAATTATTTAACGTAAATACGATGAATAGAAATCCAAGTTGGAAATATAATGATAGAATGAGAATTTTAAGTTTTAGAAAAATCTTTGGAAGAGCTGCTGCACTGTGCTCCTACTTGGGTGAAGAAAATTTCAGGCGCCTAAGGTGCTGCAGCACCGTAGATGGGAGCACCGTGGCACTACAGGTTGGGTGGGAGCATAGCGGAGCTGTAAAGGGTAATGCTACAATATTGGGTCTAATAAGTATGCAAGTTTAGCTCAGCCTTATTATTTCTTATCTATGGCTAAAATCGATTGGGAGCTCAATGGGGTAGCGCTGCGGTGTTGGGTTGAATAAGTATGCAAGTTTTAACTCAGCCTTATCATGTCTTATCTCTAACTGAAATTGAAGAGAGAGATGGAGAAAGGAGGAGAAGAAGGAGAAGGGCAAATTTGAAGGTCCATGGGTAAATTTCATCCAACAAGCTAGTTAAAATGATAGCTGAAGAATTTTTAATGATTTTAAAAAGATAGAACCACTTCACTGTAAGATTTTAGTATGTTGCAGAATAATATATTCTGAACACACTTACTAAAAAGTTAATGACCCAACTGATAGTTTCATATTTATGCACTTCACAAAATATGGATATTGTTGGGCTTAATTACAAAAAAATAGAAACTTTAAAATGATGTTGTGAATGTCATATGTGAAGGTTTAATGTTTGGCATTTGTTGATTTTGAGCATAAACTATGTTCTAAACTACCCCTAAAATTTAAAATTATGTGAGGTATCTATGATAACTTGCATGTATTATGATGAAATCAATCATCATATTTATTAAAAATATTTTTAAAATTTTAGTAAACAAAAATATATTTTTAAAATTTTAATTAAAAACTACCCCTAAAATTTGTTATACATGTGCCAAATTTGTATCATTTGAGAAATGATATATATAGTTTACACATGTGAAAGCTTAAAATTGTTCAAGTTCATGTGTTAAAAATGCAACATGTTATGTTCATATATGTTATATGTTCCCATTTATACATGTTGAAAGGTACAAAATATGTGTAACAAATGTTTCATACCTTCCAATACACATGTAGAAAGTACAAATTATGTGAGGTTCGTACATGTTGCATGTGATGATATGTTAATGTTGATGATTATGTGGTGGACATGTGCAGGGTGAGAAATGGGGCAATATGAATGTTATGTAGTGGTTGTTTTATTGTGCAATATATGTGGAGTTATAAGGGCTTGAGTACATATGTAACTCCATCTATTAGGTATACATGAAAATAAAGTTATAATTAAAATTGAGCTATACAATTCCTCTATCTATTTTATATAGATATGAGATAATCACGTGGAAGTATAAGTGGATGTAGACTTCCAAGAGAAATTTGGTACAATCAAGAGAGTTATAAGTAGAAGTGATGGTATAAGGAGGTTTCGAGATATATGCTATATTTGTATACTACATTATTCATGTTATATTACTTAATATTCAATTTCATATTTCTATAATTATCCTGACATATGTTGAGTATCATATACATGTTTATACAAACTCTTCCTATTATGCACTGAATGCCATGTGTAAGAGCTGAAGTGACTATTGTGATACGCATTGGAATCAATTTTAGCAAATCACAACAGAAAATCCACATAAAACAATAGAAAACAGTAAAATTTGGAGGAAATAGTGGCTAATTTCGATTAATAACTCAACAGGAAACAAAAGATACAAGAGATCTACAACTAGAGAGGTAGATCGTCTCTCTAAATCAACATAAACATCGCTAGGAAACCCTCATAGATGAAACTACAACAGAAATTCAAAAGAAATATAATCCTAATACAAAATAAAAATCTCCATATAAGCCCCTACTCTTCCCTACAATTTAGCCCTAAAAGATCTCACTTGCCTAATTAATTCCCTCCCTCTTTTGAATTCAAATTCCCTTTATTAATTCATTCCTTAATCCTCCTTCTAACATATGGAATAATTGATTTATTATGCCCCACAAGAGGGCTGAAATTTCAGCCCTTCCAACCCCTCACTGCTAGGCAGGACATTGGTCCTGCTGGACTGGTCATAACAATACTCCCCACCCAAAAATGCACATTCTCCTCAAGATGGAAGGTTGGGAACAGTATCCTGATTGTCTCGTATGATTCCCAAGTGGCATCATACTCTTGCATGTTCTTCTACTTGATTAGCACCTCTTGTGTCCCTGTCTCCCCTCTACATACGCTTGCTATTTTGATAGAAAACAACCACCAATAGTATAGAAACTTGAGAAATTTAGCAAAATGGTGCAGATTTTTCAAGCTTTGTAGAGAAATAAAATAAATAATCACTTTAATTTCAACAATAGAAGAAGAAAGCAGCAAACCGATATAAAAATCTTCAATTCGAGAGGAAGATTCAACTCTCTAAATCTCTAGCCAAAGCTTAGAGCCCAAAAGCAAAACCAAGATCTCAAATTCAGCCTCCAAATTCAAGATAACCCTAACCCTAGCAAGAAGATAATAAAGGACAATTACTAAATCCCTAAACAACCCGTAATTTCAAATTTCCCTCCAATACAACACTAATTAGTGTGTGGGCCCCCTCACATCATCCACTACCTCTCTCTCTTTCCCTGGTTCCGCTCCACCCCTTGGCCTGCCGTTTGTAGACTTGAACCAGTCCAGGATGGACCCTCGGGCCTGCCAAACATTATCCCCCTCCCAAAGACTCACCTTATCCTTAAGGTGAAATGAAGAAAACTGATGCTTCACACTCTCATACGGTTTCCAAGTGGCGCCAAAGTCTAGAAGGCCCCTCCATTTAATCAACATTCTTTATTCCCCTCTATACCTAATCTCACCCCTTTTAGCTCCAGTAGTTCTAAAACCACTTCCAACTCCTCAGTTAGTGTCATCGGTAGCTCTACACTAACTGCATGCTCCCCTATAGCTTTCCTCAATTATGACACATGGAATACTGTGTATGGTGGCGGTCAGGAGTAACTTCAACCGTTACGCCACTGCTACAATCCTTTCCACTATCTTGTAGTGCCCAAAATATCTTGGGGCCAATTTCTGGTTCCTCCTGTGGGCCAATATCTTCTGTCTGTAGGGTTGCAGTTTTAAGAACACCCTCTCCCCTTACTTCGAATTGGATGTCCCTCCTATGTGCATCTGCCTACTTCTTTATTATCTGTTGTGCACTCAGCAGGTCTCCAAGTGTTGCTCCACTGATAAGACTGGTGTGCTTCCTTGCCCAAAATGAACCAAGTGTGGAGGGTCCCTTCCATCTGAGAAGCTGAGTGCTACGATGTATTGTACCAATATTCGACCCAAGCTAACCACTTGGCCCACATCTGTGGTGTTTCCAAAGAAAAACACCTCTAGTAAGTCTCCAAGCTTTTGTTAACTACCTCCGTTTGCCCGTCTGTCTGAGAGTGGTAGACGGTGCTTCTCTTAAGAATTGTACCCTGCAATCTAAACAACTCCCTCCAAAACTGATTGAGAAATACCTAATCTCGGTCAGAAACTATCGACTCTGGAATTATATGAAACCTAACCACCTCCCTGATGAATGTTGTAGCCACTGTGATTGTGGTTTAGGGGTGTCGGAAGGAGATGAAATGTGCATATTTACTCAGCCTGACTACCACCACTGTAATAAATGTGAATCCCTCAGATTGTGGTAGACCATCTCTGAAATCCTTGGACACTTCCTCTCATACCCTGTCTGGAAGTGCTAAGGGTTATAGTAACCCCCCTGGAGCCATAGACAAGTACTTATTTCTCTAGCACACCTCACACCTTGTCACCATCTCCTCCACATCTTTATTCATACCCTTCTAGTATAATTCAACTGACAGACTTCTGTATGTCTTATGTACCCTGGAATAGCCGCCAACCACACTCCCATGGAACTCCTGTAGTAGGTGGGGCATATGGATGGAGGTTCGTGGCATCACAAATCTCCCTTTGTACAATAGCCTCTCTCCCTCAAGGGAATAGTTTTGGTGGCTTGCTGCTATCATGTTGCAAATCCATCTGAATCTTCCTCAAATCCTCGTCCAGCACACTTTCTTCATTGATAGCCCCCCAATCCACCATCAAGGGTACTGAAATGGTCATCTCCTGAAGCTCTCCCCCACACTTGGATAAGGCATCAACCGCCTTATTCTCTAACACTAGTTAGTACTGAATCTCAAAATTGTATCCCAAGAGTTTGGACAGCCACGTCTGATGTTCCTCAGTCACCATTCTCTACTCCACATATACTTCAAACTCCTTTGATCTATTTTGACGATTAAGTGTCGGCCCAGCAAGTATGGACATCACTTATGAATGGCTAACATGATAGCCATCAATTCTCTTTCATACACAGACTGCATCCTAGCTCTAGCTGTCAACACTTGACTAAAGTAGGCTATGGGTCTATGATTCTGCATCAGCAATGCCCCCAACCCAAATCTGGAACCATCTGTCTCCACCACAAAAGTCTGACTAAAATCTGGTAAAGCCAAAACTGGTACTGTGGTCATCGCCTTCTTCAGTTTCTCAAAATTCTGGGTAATCACTTCCCCCACAAAAAGTTATCCTTCTTTAACTGTTCTGTCAGAGGCTAAGCAATGTTGTTGTACCCCTTCACAAACCTCTAGTAGTATCATGTCAATCCTAGGAAACCCATCAACTCTCTCACGTTCCTAGGTAAAGGCACTTCTGCATTGCCTCAATTTTGGCTTGATCAGCTGCCACCCCTTCATGTGATACCGCATGCCCCAAGTGCTCCACCCTAGCCTATGCGAAGCTGCACTTCTTTAGGTTGGCTCTTAACTGATGCTCTTATAAAACTTCAAAGACCACCCTCAAATGTTCCAGATGCTCCCCTTTGGTCTTGATGTACATCAACATGTCATCAAAGAAAACTAAGACAAACTTTCAGAGGCATGCCCGGAACACCCTGTTCATCAAGGATTGGAAAGTAGCAGGAGCATTAATAAGCTCAAACGGCATCACAAGAAACTCGTAGTGCCCCTAGTACGTCCGGAAAGCCATCTTCTAAACATTTTTCTCTTTTATTCTGATTTGATGATTGTCTGACTTCAAGTCCAACCTGAAAAGCACCACTGCTCCATATAAATCATCAAGTAAGTCATCAATCACAGGAATATGAAACTTATTCGGCACACTCTCCTTATTCAATGCCTTGTAATCCATACAAAACCTCCAGCTCCCATCTTTCTTCTTAACTAGTAGGATTGGACTAGAGAAATGACTCACACTCAGCCTGATGATCCCTTCCTCCAACATCTCACGAATTAGCTTCTATATCTCATCCTTCTGAATTTGAGGCTGGCGATGTGAATGAACACTGATTGGTGACGCCCCCTCCTTCACTGTAATGGAGTGCTCTAGCTCCCTCTAAGGGGGTAGGCCTTGGGGTGGTTGAAAAACCCTCTTGAATTGTTGAATGAGTAGTTGTACTGACAAAGGAATGTCTCCCCCTGCCTCCAAAGTCACCCCTTCTAAGCTCTGGAGTTCCACCAGGATCCCTCCCCCCATCTTCTGTATGGTCCCGACCATGGTCTTGAGAGACACCATAGCTCTAGATAATCCTACATCTCTCTTAATCACCATCCTCATTCCCTCCCCCTCCAGTTCCATCCTTAACGCTCCCTAATTTACCTTGGTATATCCGAAGGTTTGTAGCCAATTCATCCCCAGGATGACGTCATCGCTTCCCAATTCCAAGGGAATGAAATCTTCCCTCACCTCAATCCCCTGAATAGTAAACACTACTCCCATACATACTCCTCTACCCATCTCCACTTTTCTTGTGCCCATCATCACCCCATAGCCCCCGGTCTCTACTAATTTCTCCCCCAACAGAACAATAATCTGATTGGAAATGAAATTGTAGGTGGCCCTACTGTCGATCAGTACTACCACCTCTCTGTTAACTATCTTTCCCTTCACTTTCATAGTGTGATTTGAGGTGAATCCTATCATGAAGTTCAGAAAGACTTTTTCCACATCCAGATGTATCTTCTCCTCTTCCTCTTCCAATGGTCCACTCTCACCTCCCTCTTCAACTTCCTCATCATCACAGGTGATGAGAACCTGAAGAGTTCAATTCTTGCATCTATGTCCTGACGTGTACTTCTCGTCACATATGAAGCACAACCCCCTTACTCGCTTCTACTGCAACTCCTCCATGAGCTTCTTGAAATTTCCCCCAAATCTTCCTCCTCCAGTTTTCTCCTTCGAGACTTCTCTCAGCTTCTCGGTGTGGGCCCCTTGGGAGCTAAAAAGGTGGTAGTCATCCTGTCCCTTGAATTGCTTCCCCTAGCCCCCCTCTCCAGGTACTTTTGGTCCTCCACCAATTGTGCCAGCACCATGGCCTCCCATAATTCATGTGGCCTCATCACTCTAACTGCTACTCTGATCTCTAGTTTAAGCCCCATCATGAAGTTTCCCTCTAGCACTGTCTCTGACAGTCGGTCTAGCTTGCTGGCAAGGTACTCGAACCTTTCATGGTAGTCTGCCACATTCCCCTCCTGTGTCAGGGTGAAGAACAGCTCATAGAAGTCTTCTCTCCTACTAGTTCAGAAACGTTCTAGTAAACAGTCCTTGAACACCCTCCAACTCCAAATAGGTCACCTCATGTCCCTCCACTGATACCACGCCAATGCCTTCCCCTCCAAAAAAGTCCCGTTACTATTAATTTCTCCTACTCAGTCAACCCATTAACTGTAAAGTACCTTTCCACCTTGTATATCCACCCATGTTCATCTTCTTTTCAAAGATGGGCATCTTCAGCTTCCTTACTCTCAGGCCATCTCTGTTTCCCCGAATCCTCCATGACCACCCATTCCTCGCAAAGGATGTTCTCCCCAAGTGTCATGCTCTACCCTTCGGCACTCAAACCCAAAGCCTTCATCAAATCCGCTCTCCTCCTTTCAAAATCAACACCCCGACCATAAGCGGATCCCAAAAGTAGTGAGGGGGGCAAATGCCCACCCTTAAATTTTTTTTTTTAAATTTTAGAGGGTATATTTTTGAATATTTTGGGTATTTTGCCCCCTCTCAAAAAAATTTTTTTGCTCTAATTTTATCAGTCTTTGCTCATTCCCTACCAAAAAAAATTATTTTGCCCACCATGAAAAAAGAAGCTGGATCCGCCCCTGATCCCAACGTTCATATTCCGCACCTCTCCTTAAAAAATCAGCACCCCTTCGTTCGTACCTGCTACTTATCTCCTCCTTAGAGAGTGACTTTAGCGGTTGCATTTTATCTCCTCCATCCAGAATCTCCACTTCACGATCGGACGTCTTCTAAACAACGGCGCACGTCAATTTCCTTAATTTGCACGTCGTTGCCTCTAGACCCGCGTCAATTTCGTCGGGTAAGTTTCTTTGACCAAATTGAAAGTGATTTTTGAGTATTGATGATGTTATGAATGCAACGGAGAAGTCCATTTTGCGATTGAACATGTTTGGGTAACGTCGCACGATAATTTCTTTGATTTGTGCGCATTTCCTCGAGATGCTTGCCAATATTCTCGTGCAGCTTTAATTGCTCAAATTTATTGTCACTTTTAGGTATAAACGATGTTTTGAACGCAACAACGAAATCCATTTCATGAACAGACATCATTTGGGCGGCGTCACACACCAATTTCCTTGTTTTACATGTCGTTGCCTCGGGATTCGTATCGTCGCCTCGGATGATTCCAATTAAACAAGTTGATAGTGATTTTTGGGTGTGTGGGCTCCGAAAATTCAGCCCCGGCCTCCGCTCGCTTTTCTTTTTATTCGGCGAGGGAGTTTTAACGGAATAAGTTCCGAGGTAAATTTTGGAAGGCAGATGGGTTTGTAGATAAGACACTACCCAGAGATTTCGCCCTCATTTTGCGAGGGCTTTATGATCTGAGTTCTGGTTTCCTATAGGCGCAAGCCCCTATAGTTAATTACCCCTCCCAATAATGAGAGAGAACTTTCGATTAAGGCTAGTCGTCAATCAGATACGTAGAGTATACGTGTTATCTGGCATATAGTAACAGCATAGGTTTGGAATATGAGAACTGGATTTGGATTTGTGAATTTGGGAAGTTTGGATATTTGGAAAGATTTAATATTTAAAATAGAAATTTCATCATCTTTCACTTAAAGTGGATGGTGGGGGAATGGATGATGGGCCCGATCAAGATCCCATGGTTCCGTCGTCCCGGGCCATCGTGGTCCCTGGTCTACTTAGTCAGAGGAGGTAGTCGACCAAACCTGACAGAATGATCCTTGTCGGCAGCTATGGGTTGCTTCGTCCAAGGGGACCTTGTAGACTGGGGTTTGAATGTTTGTCTAAGAGGACAAATTTGAATTCACCTTAGCTAACAGAGGGCTTTGTACCCTATCGATCATATCCTATTGATTTATATTTCAAGGATTTAACGCCATTAAGGAGCGTATTGGCTCTGGCCATAACCGCTATCTATGGTGTCATTTGGCGGCAAAACCACTCGGTTCAGAGGGCCCTGGGTCATAACCGTTTACCTGTAGTGCCATTTGGCGGTGAAACTATCGGTTAGAGGACACGTACCACGTCCTTACTGGCAAGAGATTGTTTGAGAATGAATCCTAGTAATATTTTCGACTAGGCATTTGGCTCTTTGTGAGCTAGAGTTTATTTGAATTTGTCCACCCCGACAGACTGTTTCGGAGGGTGGATGGGCTTTGCTTTAAGCGATTGATGGTTTGATTTCATTTTTAAATATATGGAATTTTGGGACTTTTGGATTTTAAGATTTTTTTGGATTTTTGGATATTTGGGATTTTTATGGGTATTTTGGTGGAATTTGAAAGTGTTTGGAATGAACCCCTACGGTTGAGATTTGTTGTTCAACACGGCCATCATCGAAGTGTTAGGGGTCATTTCTTTTTTGTTGATTGAACCCTGTCAACTCGGCAAAGCTATTGATCGAGGATCGGGTTTCGTAGGCTTTATGCCCTTGATAGTGAATTCTCATTATTATAGGCCTTGAAGGCCTAATATAAATGTATTAAGACAAATATGACGGTCGCCATAACCGTATATTTGTTTGTTGGTTCGAACCCTGTCGACTTCTATTGACCCGTATAGAAGGATCGGTTTCGAATCTGAATTCACTTGTCAACCCACGCAGCATCCCTATACGTAACATGTGTACCAATAACACGCTCGCCGAGGCCCATGCGGGTGTTTGGGGGTATTTTATAATTGAACCCTGTCAACTCTTTTTACTTGTTAAGGAGGATTGGGTTTAAATTTAATAACCCGCGCAGCATCCCTTGACGTCACGTGTGTACCAATAACACGCTCGTCGGGGCCCTTGCGGGTTTTATAATTGCTTTTACCCCTTTAGTGTACCTATGTGTATACAAACTACTGTATACGTACGGGGGTACATTGAAAGTATTTATAGACGTCTTCTGTCCGCTTGCATAGAAGTTGCGGATTCGGTGGCGTGGCGTAGCAGCTTCTGAATAGAGTGGTTCGCTGCTTTGTACAGATAGACTGTTGCTCACTATTTGTTAATTTTTGTAGGCGGATCATAGTGCACTAACTAATCTCCTGCCTTTTTGCTTGTAGATGCCTGCATTTATTACATGACATTCGTCTTTGCTTGTAGATGACACTTTACATACATGAAAAGCTTCCTATGATAGGTTTTAGGAATTTGGATTCGCCGTAGCCTTATATCTTTGCTCGCAGAGAACATGTGTACTTGTATTAATAGAAGATTTGTTGCACTTGATATGTCCATCAACCACCTTCTACTTGCAAGGGATATATGTGTTTGTATGGTAACTTAGTTGCGTTCATTCGCTTCTTCATGCATATTGATTGTCGTTGCTTGTAGGTTTGATTGCATTTGCTTGTGTTTTGACATTGATCATAGAACATCATCACATTCACTCCATTCATATCATTTGTTGACATTTGCTTGTACTTAAATTACATGCTGAATTTCTTTTGGTCACATTTGATTGCATGAATCTTTATCATCATTTGGTGAGTAGATGATATTTGCAAGTTCTGTATTCACTACAAGTCTTGTGTATCCTTCTTTTGCATTTAATTTGTACTTTTCTATCTCAAAAAAATTATAACTTTACTTTGAATATTGTATTATTCTCCTTGTAGTTCAAGTTATGTCCTCTTGAGTTCAACTGTTCAAGTCCAAAAGCATGTTCAAGTCCAATGACAAAAGTTCGTGTTCACAAGTCTTCTGTTGTTCTTCAAGGTCAAGCCTTGTCGGCTTAATGTTCAAATCAAGTCCTTGTTCTAGCTCAAGTCTTCATTGTAGTTTATTTGCAAGTTCAAGTTCTCATTTGACCAAAAATGAGTTCAAGTCCGAGTCCAAAATGAGTTCACTCAAGTTCTCTTATATTTTTCAAATTCACTTGAGTTTTAAGCTCATTTTGTTCAAATAAGTCCAAGTCCAAGCTCTTTTTTTTGGTCAAGTCCTTGGATTTTCAATCCAAATTTCGGCAGCCTCCCGGTGTCTTCCCCGTTAAGGAGAAAAAACCAAGAAGTCGCCTTTCACCCGCCACGCCACCAAAGGCGTGCACGGTTGGTGTTTGTGAGACACCGCGGTGGTAATTTTTGTTTTCTCCCACCATGTGCAATAAAGGCGTGCATGGGGTTTTTTAAAAATCATTTTTTTTTTTGAAAAGCAAATTTTGATATTTCCCCCCGTTCGGAGGTACTTATGAGCGACCCCGCCTCGCCGTAGGTGCCGCACCGGGGTCCCATCCCACCACGCGCAGCAAAGGCGTGCTTGGGGCAGTTTTCCGGTTCGCCACGAACATTGAAGCAGAGTTTTGAGTATAGAAAATTTCATATCTTTGCGGGATTGTCGTTGTTGGCACATGTATCGAGGGGTCACTCGCCTACCTCGTCGTAGGTGTCGCACCGGGGTCCCATCCCACCACGCGCACCAAAAGCGTTCTTGGGGCGGTTTTCTGGTTCGACACGTATGCCGAGGTAATAGAAAGGAGGGGATCATTATATTATTTTTAATCAATCATAATTAATTACAATTAATGGAATTAATTATAATTTAAAATAATTAAATATAATTGTAATAATTAATCATATTTAATTATAACTAATAATAATTATTTTTAAATTAAAATAGCTAATTATAATTAATTTTAATAAATTACAATTAATTATTAATAACAATAATTAACCATAATTATCAATTAATTATAATCTATTTTAATTAAAAATAATTATTATTAAAAGTAATTAAATATAATTAAAATATTTAATTATAATTATTATAATTAATTATTATTATTATTAACTAATTATAATTAAGTAATAATATAATAATAAATAACAAATCCCACTCCTCTGTTTTGACTTACGGGATCAGACAATAGAGAAGGAGATCAACGGAACTTAGCCGAAGAAGCTCGTGAAAGGGATCAAGTTACCTTCACAACCAACGAATCCCGTTGCTGCTTCCGATTTAAAATGTTGTAATTTCCGATTAAACAGGAAGGGAAAGTCGTAGGAGCGGGGTCGGACAGCACAAAGGAGTCGGAGAAGGGGCACGAGCGGCTTGAAGAGGAGTTCGGCCAGGTAGGGAGATTCGGCTCTCTTTCCCTCTATCTCTCTCTCTCTCTCTCTCTCTCTCTCTCTCTGTGCTTGTGACTGAATCGAAAGAAACGAGAGGCAGCAACGGGATTCGGCTGGAGAAGCGTCGGGTTGGAGGTCTGCGATAGAGAGGGAGAGTAGCAGAGGGAGTAGCGACTGGAGCTCGATCGCGTGTAGAGAGCCTTCAGTTGGTTCGGTATTTAACGACACTTATAGGAGCGGGATCGAGGCGAGCGTGTATGAAACGATTGAAATCGATGCCGTTTGCAGAGAGTGGGTCGCTGTAGCGGGATTTCAGCCAGATACGAGGGATGGGCAACCGACTGTGGCAGATTACAGGTATGATGTGGATTTTCTCTCTTTTTTTTTGTTCTGTCTTTGAAGTCAACAAATGCCCCCCCAACAAATGTGGTACGCGTCTAGAGCGAATCACGTTTGTTATATGATTATTGACCCTGTGGATTTCTAGATACTTACTCTAGATGTCACACATAAGGTTTTCATTTAGTGGATCTCCAAGAATTTGCTTGGATGTCACACTAAAATTCTCATTTAATGGATCTCCAAAAATTTGCTTGGATGTCACACTAAGATTTTCTTTCTCCATGGATCTTTCAGATGTACCGTAGAGGGTTGAAATATTGATTTCTTTTGTCATGTGCTTTGTACTGTGGACATTGATGGAGGATCGCCTGATTTGTCTTTACTGACTTGTCAGGTGATTTTTGTACCTTCGGCCCTATGCTTTCTTCTTTGGCGGGCTTGTGGAAGGAGTAGATGTCGATGACCTAAACCCTTAGGTTTGTATTAGGTCGATGGAGAAAAGTCATCGGTCCAGAGCTTTGTGCGTAGCGGACTTATTGATAACAGAATCCACTTAGTTCAGCCTTAGGCTTTGTGTGAACTTTGGGATAATTTTCTTCGGTCATTTGCTTTGCGTTTTGGTGGACTTGTTGAAGAAAAATTTCTTCGATCCTTGCTTTGTGCTTTACGGATTTGTTGAAGGATTTGCAGGTTCTGGATTCAGTTGATAGTACAGAACGTAGGTAGTATATTGATCCTTAACCACTTGAGAAGACTTTAATCTGAGTCACTTGAGTTCATCAGATCGGGAGAGTCAGAATTTGATAGCTTTTTGTCCTCTAGTTGCTGAGATGGGGGTTCCTCTACTGCGGCCATTCTTATGGCTTGTTGAGTAGATGGAGCTGTCAGCGATCCGGCCATATTTAGGCGTGTGGGATCTGACCTTTTACACTCATTCAGGCTTCAGACTTGAGCTATGGGAAATGCGCTTCCCAATGCTAATTTTACTGAAGTTAGTAGATTTGGAGTCATCCTTTGTAGTTGCAGATTTTGGAGCCTACGAACATTCAGCAGTTGTTCAAGACTCATCCTTCTACTGAAACTTTAATTCTCCAATCATTTGAGAGAATTCGGTGAACTACGATCACTTTCGGTGAACTATGATCACTTGAACTGGTCGAGTCAAATTAGCCTTCATTCTTCCTACAGTCCCTACTGACGGGTTGACGAAATGGGGGTTCCACTATTGCCTTTCTTATGGCTTGTTAAGTAGACGGAGCTACCAACGATTCGGTCATATTTGGGCGTGTTGGATCCGACCTTTTACACCCATTTAGGCTTCAAACTTAAGCTATGGGAAATGCGCTTCCCAATGCTGATTTTATTGAAGTTGGTAGATTTGGAGTCATCCTTTGTGGTTGTAGATTTTGGAGCCTACGAACATTCAGTAGTTGCTTGAGACCCATCTTCTCACTGGAACTTTAATTCTCCAGTCATTTATTTTGGGAGAATTCTGTAGACTACGATCATTTGAACTGGTCGAGTCAAATTGACCTTTGTTCTTCCTACAGTCCCTACTGATGCGTTGACGAAGTGGGGGTTCCGCTACTACGGCCTTTCTTGTGGCTTGTTGAGTAGACGGAGCTGCCAGCAATCCGGCCATATTTGGGCTTGTTGGATCCGACCTTCTACACCAATTCGAACCTTAAGCTTCAAGCTGTCGTAAGACTTCAAGCTTTTCCGGCTCAATTTGTAAGAGCGTGTAGTTACAAAAGACTCTTTCTTGACCTCTTGGTTTATTGGAGGTGTCTCGATCTTTTGAGATGTCACCTGCATGTACTTTGAAAAACAAGTATCTGTATTCTTTAGCACAAAGTAATATTTGAATTGATAATTTTAAATGTTTATTTGGGAATCTCGGCATGCAGCGCGATGTCGACCGAATAAATATTTAAAATGCTCCTTGTCTCGCAGGGACATTTTAAAATGAAATTAACTTGAAATTTTAATATTTTAAATATTCATTTGGGGATCTCGGCATGTAGCACGATGTCGACCCAAATGAATATTTAAAATGCCCCTTTGTCTCATAGGGACATTTTGGATAGGCTTTGTATTTTTGAGATATTAAATATTTATTTGGGGATCTCGACATGTGGTATGATGTCGACCCGAATAAATATTTAAAATGCCCCCAGTTTGATGGGGATTTTGAAATACATTCTTGCTATACAAGAGAATTTCAAAATGTTAATGCATTGCTTATATATATGTATGAAATATATAGTATTTTCTTGGGCAATTTTATAAGTGATATTTCTTTAGATATTGACCGTTGATTGATGATATAGGTCTCTGAACCTCCATGTCGAATAACAGATAAGCTCATCCATGAAACGCCTTCTCGATAACAAAGGGGGCTCTCCCAATTAGATACAAATTTATCATCGATTTTTTGGTGTTGGTTGATTGATCTCCTTAGCACCAGTAATATAACACTCGGTCTTTTGATCTATTAGCTCATCAAATATACATGTCTTTACCCATTGATAGGTGACACTAATGTTCTTTCGGCCGAAAAGCATGACCGTATGATAGAAAATACTGATGAGCGTTCTGAACGATGTATGCTTTTCATCCTCAGGGGTCATTTTGATTTGATTATAGCCTGATGATCCATCCATAAATGAGAACATATCATAGTTGGAAGTGTTATCCACTAGTAGTTCTGATATAGGGAGTGAAAAGTCATCTTTTGGGCATGCCTTGTTGAGGTCTCGAAAATCAATGCATATACAAATCTGACCGTTCTTCCTCTTCACCGGGATAATATTGGCGAAAGGCATCGATTATCAAGAATATTTTATGTAGGGGTTCTCATTGGGACCCACTTTAATGAATTTCTTTAAAGGTGGATCTCTAGAGATACGCACTAGATGTCACACCATTCTTTTGCATATATTTGTTTTAGAGATGTTGGTCTTCATATTTATTTTTTCCTTATGTCGGGACCTTTCAGCGGTGGATTCTTAGATATACGTCCAAGTGTCACATATCGATGCTCACCTTACATATCTTGATTCTTTATTTGTTTTACCATCATAATAGATGGTTGCTTTTACCTTTATCGGGACCTTTCAGTGATGAATCTTTGGACATAAGGACCAAAAGTCACATCTAGATGTTCAACGTATATATCTCAATATTATCATCATTTTTGCTGCTACTATAACATTTAAGTGACTAGCCAGAGATGTAAAGAGAAACCATTCCCCACCAGAGTCGCCAGAAATCTGTGGACTCCGAAAATTCGGCCCCAGCCTCCGCTCGCTTTTCTTTTTATTCGGCGAGGGAGTTTTAATGGAATAAGTTTCGAGGAAGGCAGATGGGTTTGTAGATAAGACACTACCCAGAGATTTCACCCTCATTTTGCGAGGACTTTATGATCTGAGTTCTGGTTTCCTATAGGCTCAAGCCCCTATAGTTAATTACCCCTCCCAATAATGAGAGAACTTTTGATTAAGGCTAGTCGTCAATCAGATACGTAGAGTATACGTGTTATCTAGCATATAGTAGCAGCATAGGTTTGGAATCTGAGAACTGGATTTGGATTTGTGAATTTGGGAAGTTTGGATATTTGGAAAGATTTAATATTTAAAATAGAAATTTCATCATCTTTCACTTAAAGCGGATGATGGGGGAATGGATGATGGGCCCGATCAAGATCTCATGGTTCCGTTGTCCCGGGCCATCGTGGTCCCTAGTCTACTTACTTGTCAGAGGAGGTAGTCGACCCAACCTGACAGAAGGATCCTTGTCGGCAGCCATGGGTTGCTTCGTCCAAGGGGACCTTGTAGACCAGGGTTAAATGTTTGTCTAAGGAGACAAATTTGAATCCACCTTAGCTAACAAAGGGCTTTGTGCCCTATCGATCATATCCTATTGATTCATATCTCAAGGATTTAACGCCATTAAGGAGCATATTGACTCTGGCCATAACCGCTATCTGTGGTGCCATTTGGCAGCAAAACCACTAGGTTCAAAGGGCCCCGGGTCATAACCATTTACCCGCAGTGCCATTTGACGGCGAAACTGCCGGTTGGAGGACATGTACCACGTCCTTACTGGCAAGAGATTGTTTGAGAATGGATCATAGTAATATTTTTTACTAGGCATTTGACTCTTTGTGAGCTAGAGTTTATTTGAATTTATCCACCCCGACAGACTGTTGCAGAGGGTGGATAGGCTTTGCTTTAAGTGATTGATGGTTTGATTTCATTTTAAATATATGAAATTTTGAGATTTTGGATTTTAAGTTTTTTTTGGATTTTTGGATATTTGGGATTTTTGTAGGTATTTGAAAGTGTTTGGAATGAACCCCTACGGTTGAGATTTGTTGTTCAACACAGCCATCATCGAGGTGTTAGGGGTTATTTCTCTTTTGTTAATTGAACCATGTCAACTCGGCCAAGCTATTGATCGAGGATCGGGTTTTCGTAGGCTTTATGCCATTGATAGTGAATTCTCATTATTATAGGTCTTGAAGGCCTAATATGAATGTATTAAGACAAATATGACGGTCGCCATAACCGTATATTTGTTTGTTGGTTCGAACCCTGTCGACTTCTATTGACCCGTATAGAAGGATCAGTTTCGAACCTGAATTCACTTGTCAACCCGCACAGCATCCCTAGACATCACGTGTGTACCAATATCACACTCGTCGGGGCCCATGCGGGTATTTGGGGGCATTTTATAATTGAACTCAGTCAACTTCTTTTACTTGTTAAGGAGGATCGGTTTAAATTTAATAAACCGCACAACATCCCTAGACGTCACGTGTGTACCAATAACACGCTCGTCGGGGCCCTTGCGGGTTTTATAATTGCTTTTACCCCTTTTTGTGTACCTATGTGTATACAAACTACTGTGTACGTGCGGGGGTACATTGAAAGTATTTGTAGACGCCTTCTGTCCGCTTGCATAGAAGTTGTGGATTCGGTGGCGTAGCGTAGCAGCTTCTGAATAGAGTGGTTCGCTGCTTTGTACAGGTAGACTGTCGTGCACTATTTGTTGATTTTTGTAGGCGGATCATAGTGCACTAACTAATCTCCTGCCTTTTTGCTTGTAGATGCCTGCATTTATTACATGGCATTCGCCTTTTCTTGTAGATGACACTTTACATACATGAAAAGCTTCCTACGACAGGTTGTAGAAATTTGGATTCGCCGTAGCCTTATATCTTTGCTCGCAGAGAACATGTGTACTTGTATCAATAGAGGATTTGTTGCACTTGAAATGTCAATTAACCACCTTCTACTTGCAAGGGATATATGTGTTTGTATGGTAACTTAGTTGCGTTCATTCGCTTCTTCATGCATATTGATTGTCGTTGCTTGCAGGTTTGATTGCATTTGCTTGTGTTTTGACATTGATCATAGAACATCGTCACATTCACTCTATTCATATCATTTGTTGACATTTGCTTGTACTTAAATTACATGATGAATTTCTTTTGGTCACATTTGATTGCATGAGTCTTTATCATCATTTGGTGAGTAGATGATATTTGCAAGTTCTGTATTCACTATAAGTCTTATGTACGCATTTAATTTGTACTTTTCTATCTCAAAAAAATTATACTTTACTTTGAATATTGTATTATTCTCGTTGTAGTTCAAGTTATGTCCTCTTGAGTTCAACTGTTCAAGTCCAAAAGCATGTTCAAGTCCAATGACAAAAGTTTGTGTTCACAAGTCTTCTGTTGTTCTTCAAGTTCAAGCCTTGTCGGCTTAATGTTCAAATCAAGTCCTTGTTCTAGCTCAAGTCTTCATTGTAGTTTATTTGCAAGTTCAAGTTCTCATTTGATAAAAAATGAGTTCAAGTCCGAGTCCAAAATGAGTTCACCAAGTTCTCTTATATTTTTCAAATTCACTTGAGTTTTAAGCTCATTTTGTTCAAATAAGTCCAAGTCCAAGCTCTTTTTTTTTTGTCAAGTCCTTGGATTTTCAATCCAAATTTTGGCAGCCTCCCGGCATCTCCCTAGTTAAGGGGAAAAATCAAGAGGCCGCCTACCCGCCACGCCACTAAAGGCGTGCATGGTTGGCGTTTGTGAGATACCGCAGTAGTAATTTTTGTTTTCTCCCACCACGCGCAATAAAGGCGTGCATGGGGTATTTTAAAAGCTTTTTCTTTTTAAAGCAAATTTTGATATTTCCCCCAGCTCGGAGGTACTTATGAGCGACCCCGCCTCGCCGTAGGTGCCGCACCGGGGTCCCATCCCACCACGCGCACCAAAGGCGTGCTTGGGGCGGTTTTCCGGTTCGCCGCGAACATTTAAGCAGAGTTTTGAGTTTAGAAAATTTCATACCTTCGCGGGTTGTCGTGGTTGGCACATGGATCGAGGGGTCACTCGCCTACCTCGTCGTAGGTGTCGCACCGGGGTCCCATCTCACTAGGCACACCAAAGGTGTGCTTGGGGGGATTTTCCGGTTTGACACGCATGCCGAGGTAATAGCGTGGAGGAGATCATTATATTATTTTTAATCAATCATAATTAATTACAATTAATGGAATTAATTATAATTTAAAATAATTAAATATAATTGTAATAATTAATCATATTTAATTATAACTAATAATAATTAGTTTTAAATTAAATAGCTAATTATAATTAATTTTAATAAATTATAATTAATTATTAAAAAACAATAATTAACCATAATTATCAATTAATTATAATTTATTTTAATTAAGACTAATTATTATTAAAAGTAATTAAATATAATTAAAATATTTAATTATAATAATTATTATTAATTATTATTAATAATAACTAATTATAATTAAGTAATAATAACAATAATAATAAATAACAAATCCCACTTCTCTGTTTTGACTTACGGGAACAGATAATAGAGAAGGAGATCGACAGGACTTAGCCGAAGAAGCTCGTGAAAGGGATCAGGTTACCTTCACAACGAGCGAATCCCGTTGCTGCTTCCGATTTAAAATGTCGTAACTTCCGATTAAACAGGAAGGGAAAGTCGTAGGAGCGAGGTCGGACGGCACAAAGGAGTCGGAGAAGGGGCACGAGCGGCTTGAAGAGGAGTTCGGCCAGGTAGGGAGATTCGGCTCTATTTCCTCTCTCTGTCTCTCTCTGTTGGCTCAAGAAAAATGGCACGAGTGCACGAATCCCGCTTTGCAGCTGTAGGATTCCATTTCCCTTAAGTCAGATTGAAATTAACCAGATTTCCCCTGAGGGTAGTGTCAGGGTTTATAGATCTGGGGTTCTTACTTCCTATGAGCGCAAGCACTCATAGTTAATTACCCCTCTTACAACGTAAGAGAGAACTCTCGATTAAGGATGAAATAAATTTTAGTTAATTTTAGTCTCAATAGTGGGGGAAATGGAGGAAACCCGATCAAGATCCCATGGTTCCGTCGTCCCGGGTATACCATAGATTTCAGTCTACCAACACTAACAATCATTGACTGCAGTGTCCAGGGAATCTGATTAGCAGCCATGGGTTGCCTCCTCTCAGGGATCCCGAGTAGACTGAAGTGGAGATGTGTGAATTTTAGTTTTTAGTTTAATTTGGGTTGGGGCTTTTTATGAGTTGCCCAAATTTGATTTAGAATGGGGCTTATGCTCCAATTTAGGAGTTTGCCAATAGATTTGTTTTAGATAAGGGGCTTATGACTTCCTTAGAAGTTGCCCAGGGATTTAGGTTTGGTTTGGGACTTATGGCTTTCTTAGAAAGTAGCCCAGAGATTTCAATTTGGAATTGAGACTTATTACTATATTTATTAGTTGCCCAATGATGGGTCTTACAACCTAACTCTATAGTGAGGCTGCCCGGAGGTTTTAATTATTTGAGTAGGACTTATAGCTTCCCTTAGGAAGAAGCCTTAAAAGCGGGTCTTACAACTTAATCATTTTAGACTAAGATGCCCATATGTTTAAATTTGCTTGTTTGAGGTTTAGGATCATTGCTATTTATTTTTACAATTTTCCTAAAATGTGGGGGCTTACGACTTCATATAGAAGTTGCCCGATAGTGGGTCTTACAACCTAATCCTATAGATTAGGATGCCCAAAAGCTTGAATTTCGCTTGAATTGGATTTGGATTAGGTCTTAGTGCTTCCTTAGAAGTTGCCTATTGATGGGTCTTACGACGTAGCACTATAAGCTAAGCGGCCCGAATTGTGGGTCTTACAACCAAGTCCTATAGACTAGGATGCCCAAATGAGAGGTCTAGGGTTGTATTATCACCTAAACATTTGCCTTAGAAGTCGGACTTACGACTTCTATTAGAAGTGGCCAGGGGTTTTAATTGGGTTTAGCGGTTAGGTCAATTACACTTAAAACATTCCCCTAAGATCGGGCTTACTGCTTTCCTACGAAAGTTGCCGTGTAGCGGGTCTTACAACCTAGTTCCTATGAACGAGGCTGCCCAAACATTTAAATTAGATTTTAGATAGGTCTTATTATTTTCCTTAGAAAATTGCCTGAAAAGCGGGTCTTACAGTTTAATCTCTTAGACTAAGATGCCCAATTATTTGAGTTTTGGTCCTAGGGTAATATCCCTTTAAAAAAAAAGTTTCCTATTTTGATATTGTATGCAGCCAATATGCATCTTGCTTGGATTATCTTGAATCTCAAACCAAACCCTCTCATATATATTTATTTGCAGGCTCATGTTGAGCCTATTGTATATTCAAATTTGTCATAAAGCCATTTTTTATTTGTTTAGTCATAAATATTAGATTCAATCGGGAATGAACCTAAAAGAATAAGCCTCATTCATTTGTTGTCTAAGAAGCATTCATATATATTTATCAAATATTTAAGGAAGTCATTTATTTAATGACGATTCTTATTATGTTTGAAGAAGCAACACACTACTAACAATATTTTACTGTTTATTGCAAACCTGAATTATATTGTCATTGCCTTAAATAATATGCTTCTCAAATATATGATATTATAAGAGTTTTGCTTCATTATGTGTGCAGGTTGATGGACTCATTCGTTCCATTTGGAGGTTCATTTTTTCAAGATTTTAAATCAATTGGAACATTAAATAGTTCATCTCAATCAATAATTTATTTCCATCACTTGGTCTTGGCTGCAAAAAAGCTGATGTTCTTGGCATTAAAGGAGGATTTGATCTCTCAATGAAACGTCTTTTGCTACACTTTTTTTTTGTTCTAATTTTCATTGTAAAAAAACTTTTGAGGACTCATTTTTTTTTATCTATTTTTGTTGTTCATACAATTTGCCCAAGTATTAGCTTATGATTGGCCATTGTAATAATTATTTGCACATTCTCGACGGGTTTAATTCATATGCAATTATCAACTTTATTTTGTACTTTCGCATCGAGTAAATCTACTTTCACTCGTTATAGGTTAAAGATAATAAGTTTTAGAGATCCGTACTTTTTTTCTCAAAATTCATTAAGTCCAGACTTTTCAAGAAAAATTTTGTAAGCCTCCCGGCGTCACCTCCCCACCGAGGGAGAAATCTGGACGGCATTTGCCGATGTGTTCTTCCCGGTCGGACCTAAGGTCGACAACACGAGGCCTTGAATTTAAAACCATCTCGGTCGGATCTAAGATCGACGACACGAGGTCTTCAATTTGCAACCATCTCGGTCGGATCTAAGATCGACGACACGAGGTCTTCAATTTGAATTCTTCCCGATCGGATTTGAAATCGACGGTACGAGGTCTTTGTATTTTAAAATCATCTCGGCCGGATCTAAGATCAACGACACGAGGCCTTCAATTTGCAACCATCCCGGTCGGACCTAAGGTACGACGGCCGGGGTCTTCGACACCTGTTGAAAAATCAATTTATTTCTCTTCACTCATCTCTCTCTCTTTTTCTTTTATTTCATTACATGTAAAATCTTATTTTATTAATAATATATAATATTATATATATAATTTAATATATTATATAATATTATATATATGTATATAAGATATTATATATATAATATATATAACTTAACATTATATATATTATATTATAATAATATAACTTATATTATATAATATAGAGAGAAAGAGGGAGCAGGGGATCGGATAGAGAAGCGAAGAAGTGACAGTGCAATCTCTGCACCTCTCGTAAAGCAGGGAAGTCGGACAGCGATAAAGGAGCGGAAGAGGCAACGCGTGCAGCCCTTCCCTCTCCAGCGAAGGAACGAAGTCGAACGGTGACGAGGGAACCGAAGAAGTGGCGTGCGATCTCCTCCCTCCCTCAAAGCAGCGAAGTCGAACGGCAAGGGGCCGCAAAAACGACGTCGAACAGCAACAAGGAGCCGCGAGAAGACGGGATCGGCGGCGTCGGATGCGGGTCAGGCGTGGGGGTAGGACGTCGAGGTTGGAGAAGCGAAATCGGACACAATGAAGGAATCGAATGAGCGATCCGTGCGATTTCGCCCTCTCGAGCAAAGCAACGAAGTCCAACAGAAACGGAGGAACCGAATGAGCGAGAGAGTCTTTTTTTTTTTTACGGGATTCCTTCCTTTTTATCGCTTTGAGTTGTCGGTGTCTCCGAAGAGGTGTGTTTTTTCGGAGACGTGGGGACGGCAGAGGCGGTTGCTGGTCTAATTTTTTTTTTGTTCTAATTTAATTTAATTAAATTTTTTTTTTAAGTCAACAAATTGCCTCCCAACGAATTTGTTGTGTGACTTTCACACAAAGAATTCGTTGCAAACTTTGATCATGTGATTTCAATTCTTTAGATATGTTGATGAAAAATAGCTCACTCCTTAGATTTATGAGCATATAAGATTTCAAAGTTTGTCCCTTAGGCATGTTGAACTTTGTGGATTTTAGCTCGACCCTAAGGTTTATGAGCTTATTAGATTTAAAGGTTCGGCCCTTAGGCTTATTGAACCAATGTGTTTTAGCTCGACCCTTAGGTTTATGAGCATAGAAGATTTAAAGGTTCGGCCCTTAGGTTTATTGAACCAATGTATTTTAGCTCGACCCTTAGGTTTATGAGCTTAGAAGATTTAAAGGTTCGGCCAATAGGCTTATTGAACCAATGTGTTTTAGCTCGACCCTTAGGTATATGAGCAAATAATATTTTAAAGTTCGGTCCATAGGCTTGTTGAACTTTGTAGATTTAGCTCGACCTGAGGTTTATGAACAAATAAGATTTTAAAGTTCGGCCCTTAGGCTTGTTGAACTTTAGGGATTTAGCTCGACCCTTAGGTTTATGAGCTTATTAGATTTTAGAGGTTTGGCCTTTAGGCTTATTGAACCTCGTGGGTTTAGCTCGACCCTTAGGTTTATGAGCATATAAGATTTGCAAAGTTCGGCTCTTAGGCTTATTGAACTTTATGGATTTTAGCTCGACCCTTAGGTTTATGAGCATAAAGATTTTAAAGTTCGTGCCTTAGGCTTGTTGAACTTTGGGGATTTAGCTCGACCTTGAGGTTTATGAGCAAATAAGATTTTAAAGTTCGGCCCTTAGGCTTGTTGAACTTTGGGGATTTAGCTCGACCCTTAGGTTTATGAGCATAGAAGATTTAAAAGTTCGGCCCTTAGGCTTGTTGAACTTTATGGATTTAGCTCGACCCTTAGGTTTATGAGCTTAGAGATTTCAACTTCACTCATTTTATTTACTAAATGGGATAAAATTGTCTCTTGACTTTTCATGAGGGGATTGAACTTGCTTCCTGCATTGTAGGAAAATATAAAATTGCCTCCTGTCTTTCAGGAGGGAAGTGAATTTCATTTCTCCCATTACATGATAATATAAAAATTGCCTCCTGTCTTTCAGGAGGGGATTGTATTTCATTTTTCTTCTCGTAGAGGAAATATAAAAATTGCCTCCTGTCTTTCAGGAGGGAATTTAGAAGGCTTTTGTCTGATAAGCAGATTTTCATACATAACATTCTTTTATGTATGATATTTCTTTAGAAATTGACCATTAATTGGTGGCATAGGTCTTTGACCATTTAAATCTATGAGTTGATAAGCACCTCCTTCATATACTATTTCAATGATGAAGGATCCTTCCCATATTGGATCAAATTTACCGCCAAGGCGACGGTGAGGGATTATAGGTCTTCGGCGGACTAGAACAAGTTCACCTTCTTTGAAGCTTCTAGGACGAACCATTCTATCATGGGCCCTAGTCATTCTTGCTTTGTAGGATTCTAAATTTTGTTGAGCCTGAAGTCTAATTTCGTCAAGGGCTTCAAGTTCTTCAAGTCGTAGAAGATCATTTTCTTCTTTAGTTAATTCGTATTGAACAGCAATACGAAGAGATGGCAACTCAACCTCAAGAGGTAATATTGCCTCGGTTCCGAAAACTAGCGAATATGGGGTGGCCTGCGTCGCAGTTTTATAAGTGGTACGATATGCCCAGAGAGCTTCTGTCAATTTATCGTGCCACTCTCTCTTATTTTTAGAGAGAATTTTCTTGAGTAGTTTAACCAAAGTTTTGTTAAATGCTTCGGCTAAACCATTGGCTCTTGGGTTATATATCGATGAATAACGCCAGTCTATCTTATGACGTTCTATAAATCGATAAATTTTGGTACTTTTAAAGGCGGTACCATTGTCTGATATAATTCGACGTGGCACTCCAAATCGATAGACAATGTTATCTCGAAAGAATTTCATCACATTGTCCGCTTTAACTTCTCGTAAGGGAATTGCTTCAGCCCATTTTGAGAAATAGTCAGTGGCTGCTAAGATGAACCGATGTCCTAAAGAATATGGTGGTTCTATAGGACCTATTATATCAGTACCCCAGCTTTCAAATGGCCATGATGCTACTGTAGGGTGTAGCGGATTCGGAGGTCGATGCATGATATCTCCATGTACTTGACACTGATGACACTTTTTAGCATGATCGATGCAATCTTGAACCATACTTGGCCAATAGTATCCCATACGTTTGATTTTGATTTTCATTTTGGGTCCAGATTGATGTGCACCACACAATCCTTCATGAACTTCACTTATAACTTTTTGGATTCATCGGGACCCAAACATCGTAGCCACATTTGATCAAATGATCTACGATATAATGTATCATTCACAAAAGCATATCTTAGTGCTCTTCGTGCTATTTGAGAAGCTGCGGATTTATTTTCGGGTAATCTCCCTTCTTTGAAATATCTGATGAATGGATCTCTCCAGTCATTTTCATCAGATATGACTAGGCTTTCTTGCATTTCTTCTCCTTCATCATCTTGTATGATAGCTGGAGTTAATGTATGCCTGTTTTGAATAGTTATGAGAAATTGGATCATTTTGTGGATTTGCTAGTTCTTTAGCTAGCTTTGCCAGCGCATCGGCTTTGCCATTTTCGCTACGTGTAATCCTTGTGAGAGTTACCTCAGGAATTTGTCGTAGGAGTTTTAGAGCGTACTCATGATAAGAGATTAACTCAGGCTTATTGATTTTGAAAGCACCTATTATTTGTTTGATTATGAGTTGAGAATCTCCATATATATGGAGTTTCTCTATTTTCATATTAATCGCCAACTCAAGGCCTGCTATTAAGGCTTCATATTCGGCCTCATTATTAGTGCGAGGCTCTGTTAAGCTATAGGAATATCGGAGTATTCCTTTTTGCGGTGTAATGAATATAAGGCCGATGCCTACTTGAATTATTGGGAATTTAGGTGGCTTGGATGGTTTTATTGATGAAGCTCCATCGAAATAGAGCTCCCATTCTTGCAGATTTTCTTTTTCTTCCACTTCAAGTGTTTGCTCATCTGGCAATTCATCGTTGAGTGGAGAACCTGCAGGTAGAGGATGGGCTGCTAGAAAATCAGCTAGAGCCTGTCCTTTCACCGCTTTTTGTGGCATATATGTTATGTCAAATTGCATTAGTAAGACAGTCCATTTAGCTAGACGACCAGTGAGAGTGGGTCTAGTCATTAGAAATTTTAATGGATCAACTTTAGATATTAAAGTGATTTTATGGGATAACATATAATGCCGCAGTTTTTGAGTGGCAAAGATCAATGCTAAGCATTGTTTTTCAATTGGTGAATATTTAGATTCTGCTCCTATTAATCGTCGACTGATATAATAAAGGGCATTTTCTTTGTCATCTTCATTTGTTTGTGCTAGCAATGCTCCGAGTGATTCTTCAAGAGCAGCTGTATATAGGATTAGGGGTTTCCCTGCGATTGGGGCAGCAAGGATTGGAGGATTCAATAGATATTGTTTTATACTATTAAATGCCTCTTGACAAGCATCGTCCCACACGAAAGGAGTATCTTTCTTCATCAATCGTGAAAAGGGTTGACATCTACCCGAGAGATTAGATATAAATCTTCGGATATATGTCAATCTTCCTTGTAAAGAACGAAGTTGTCTTAGAGTTTTTGGAGGTGGCATTTCCACTATTGCTTGAATTTTATCAGGATCAATTTCAATCCCTCTATGACGTACAATAAATCCGAGAAATTTACCGGATGACACACCAAAAGCGCATTTAAGCGGATTCATTTTCAAATTGAATTTGCGAATTCTTTCGAATACAATCTTGAGATCATTTACATGTTTATGTTGATTTTGCTTTTTACAACTAAATCATCCACATAACATTCTACATGCTTATGGATAAGATCATCAAAGATTCGAGTCATCGCTCTTTGGTAAGTAGCTCCAGCATTCTTCAAACCGAATGACATTACTTTGTAGCAATATATGCCAATGGGAGTTCGAAATGAGGTATGTTTTTCATCCTCTGGCTCCATTTTGATTTGATTATAATCCGATGATCCATCCATGAATGAGAACATGTCATGATTCGAAGTGTTATCGACCATAAGTTCTGCATTGGGCAGTGGAAAATCATCTTTTGGGCATGCTTTGTTCAAATCCCGGTAGTCTATACAGACACGAATTTGACCATTTTTCTTCTTCACTGGAACGATATTAGCGATCCAGTTAGCATACTTCTCTTCTCGAATAAAACCAGCTTCAATAAGCTTCTTGGTTTCAGCAATGACTTGTTCTTCAATTTCAAGTCGCATTCGCCTGGGTGCTTGCTTAACAGGTGGTATTTTTGTATCGATGGAGAGTTTATGCACTGCCACCTCTGGTGATAAACCAGGCATTTCAGTGTAGTTCCATGCGAAACAGTCTTTATATTCGAGAAGTAACATTCTTAGCTCCTCTGCCTTGTCTTGCGAGAGATCAGAGCTGATGAATGTAGGTTTTGGATCTTCTTCAGTACCCAAGTTTATTTCTTTGAGCTCATCCACAGTAGCTTGGCCACCTTCTTCAAATTCTTTTGGAGCTTCTTTTAGATCTACTATTAGATCTTCAATTTGATTTTCAGACTCCGACAGCCTCTCCTCCTTGTCTGTAACATTATAGGAGGTTGCATATGTAAGACGTGGATGTTGAGGGTATTCAAGATAATGATAGGATGATGCTCGTGTAAGGTGTGAATGTCGAGCATATCCAAGTCCCCAGGTTGTTGACAAGCCTTGACCAACAGGTCTTTGTGCATGCTCATTGTGCCAGAGTTCTCTAAAATAACGAGCTCGTTTGTTTGTTTGCACGAAAAAGATTCTTCTTTCTATCAGCTTTCTCATAATGGGTGAAGGGTATTGAGGAATAATTATCCACATATCTTCATTGTCCCATTCATCTTCATTTTCTATTTCATGAGTAATATGTTGCGTTATCACTTTTGATTCATAGAAAATGGATCCACGTTCATTGAGACCTCTTTTGGGAGGGACATAAAAAGTTTTTAACATTTCTATGTTTGTATTTGGCGAGGTAGTCAATGTTTTGGAATGTGCCCGGCATTGGCACTATTTTGATGATATCTGTAGATATTTGTTCTTCAGACACCCTTATCATTGAAATTGATACTTTTTGCAATTTCTTAGATATGGAACTGGGTCCTGGGTCCCCTTCTTCCTGAGATTCTGTAGTACCCTTGGGCTGATACACAAATTCTTCTTCTCCTTCGATGGTCGGTTTACTTGAACACCGTACATTGTTTGTGTGATTAGCTTCGTAATCAAAAGGGACAGTTGATAGTTTATTCTTTCTTTTCCCTATGATCAAGGGTTTGAAAGTTGTAGAGATATCGTCCTCTTCGGAATCACTGCCGAGATGAGGCACTGAGCAAATTTGTTTCGATTGATTCTTGTTTTTATCTTTTAACATTTTCTTGTCCAGTGTAAGAGACTGAATTTTTGAAAGCTCATTGCCTTTTGGCTTTTGAGCTATAAAGTACTTGGCGTCATCGTAGATTTTGACTTCGTGCACCAAGAATGGTTGTTCATCACCATCAATGCAATATTCTTCATTATCTCGAATGTATTTCATGCATTGATGAAGTGTTGAAGGCACTATACCATACTCGTGGAGCCATGGTCTTCCAAGAAGTGCTTTGTATGATGTGTTGGCATCAATGACATGAAATGTTGCCTCTGTATTAAGTTCCCCAAAGTTCAAAGGCAAAACTAAAGATCCCAGGATTCTTTGCCCTTGTTCATTGAATCCTTGCAGAAACACTGTGCTTTTGTTCAAATATTGTACGTCCAGGGCTAGTCCTTTGAGCGTTCTGAGACTCATTAGATTAACAGAAGAACCTGGATCAATCAAAATTCTATTTATTTCAATATTGTTACTCTCCGCTGTAACATATAATGGTCGATTATGCTCTGCAGTTCCCAGGAGCATATCATTATCACAGAAAGTGATTGTAGCAGTATTTTGCGTATGTAAGGCTTCTTTCAAATTTTGCTCAGCAAAGAATGCCTCGTATTGCTCAGGATTTTGCAAAGCTTTAATGAGTGTTTCTCGAAGATTTTTAGACATCAGAAGCGCGTCGTAGACACTCAACAGTGCAGGTAGTTTGCGGAGATGAGATAATATGTTGTAATCCACATTTGAACTAGTCACCTTGGGCTTAGAAGGCTCTTGTGGAATAACAGCTTCATTGAGTTGGATATTCTTCTCATTATCCTTTATTTTCTTTTGAGGTGGAGGAACCTGCTTTCCACTTCTCAGCTGAATTTGTGTCACCTCTGAAGATGATCTAGCTTCAGCTTGAGAATTCTTTGAGATTTTCAAATCATCAACTTCCTCGGAGTCTGAGTCGCTTCCGAGTTTTGGACATTTTTCTTTAGGCATGTTCTTTCCCTTATGATCACTTTCTTCATCGGGAAAATATAAGTCTTCATCTGAGTCGGTGAAAGGTGCTGGTGTACGATGTACTTCCTTAGAAAGAATTTTCGTGTCAGCTTTATAGATAGCAAGAGGTGCATTGCGTCCTCTTGCAGCCCTTCCACCTCGTTGATTTATGACTCGGCAAGTCTCAATTGGAATACTCTCTTCCTTTTCTGACTTTGAGTCAAGAAATAAATCAGCCATATACTCCTCTAACTTGACAGGACGCCTTAGAGGTTGCTGATATTCATCGATGGAGTCGATATATTTTTGTATTACAGTATTCCGCTTTGTTAATTTCTTCTTCTTTTCTTTCTAAGATTTTGATTTAGGCTTGTTTTTTTCCTTTTTGATCTTTGAAATATTTCAAAGGTTTCTTCCTGCTTGAACTGGGCCCTCCTATCACTGGATTTTTCGAAGAAAGAAGTTTAGGATCAACTTCCAATTCTAAAGCACTTTTACGACGAATGCCTTCAATGGCCAACAGAACATTCATCATCTGTTTAGTTTTCTTTGAGATAAAGGTCTCCCAACCACCTTCATCCTCCTGGGGTGCTTTCCCTTTTTCATTCTTTGTGCTTTGACAAGGAGTAGAGGAGATAACATTGGTTTTCTCCCTCTTAGGATTGATAAGGACACTATTAGAAAGTGTAAGCTCACCGTTCTGATAATTTCTTTCGACCCAATCTTTAAATATAAAACAGTCTTCGATTGGGTGACTTATGATCCTATGATACGGACAATAATTTGGATCATTTGTCATGCCATCCTGTTCTGGTCGGCGAGATTCTGGCAATTGAAGGCCAATTTTTAGGGCTTGCCTAAAAATCTTTCCCGTACATTCTTTTTTGAAAGAATATGACTTATTGATTTTCTCCTGCAAGGTAGGAGGCCTTTGCCTTTCTCTCATTTGTTTCAATATCTTCGATGGATTCATTGAATCTTTTTTTTTCTTTCTTTTCCAAGGAAGACGGGAATGTAGCATTTACTTCACCCCTTTTCGGATCATAGATCTTGATTTGTTTTCCTTTCCCTGGTGGATTATTGTTGTAGTTGAAACCAGCACTTCTAGGCCTGGGTAACCTTTCAAATTTGGCTACACGATCAAGTAACTCCTGAAACGTATTGATTGTAGCCATCGCCAGATATGGAGCCAGATAATCATCTATGTTTCCCAGTAATAACTCAACAGCATGTTTCTCGGTGAGTTGTTGCTCGCATTTCATGCTGAGATTTCTCCACCTGGTAATGTACTTGGTGACTGATTCCTCTCTTTTCCTTTTCTCAAGAGCGAGGTCAGCGATAGTCACCTTCTTTGTTGCACTGGCAAATCTTTTGATGAACATCGTCTCTAATTCGGCGAATGTTCTCACTGAGTCGTTGGGTAACTCAGCATACCATTCAAAGGCTGTACCTGTTAAACTACTGACAAATTGGCGTAGTAACAGAGCATCATTGCCTCCTGTATTTCCACAGGTAGCTCTGAATTGTGCTAGATGTTGGCGAGGATTTGCAGTGCCGTCAAATAAATTGAACTTTGACACTATGTATCCCTTAGGATATTTCTCCTGGTCATATTCTGTCGGATATGGACGACCTTTTCCGACCAAGGCTTCAACAGCTTCAGAAGCAATAGCTGCTTTAACCTTTTGACTAATGAGATTCTCAATTTGAGATTTGCTGACCATTTCTTCTTCCTTAGAAGCCATCAAAGTTGGCTCATGTAACTCTTCTGGTCTTCTGTCAGGAGGTGCCAATGCATCAGGGATAGTTTGGACATTCCCTTGAGAATTTGTTATAGGTGGTTGATTAGTTGTAGCCATCATACCAAGTTGTCCAAACAACTGTTTCATCATATTACTCATCTCATCAAGACGGGCATTTAAATGATGGATTTCCTGATCTTTCTTCTGTTGCATAGACTGCATTTCTGCTTGCAACCTCTTTACGATTTCTTCAGCTTCTTCTTCCTCAACTTCTTCTAGTTGTGGAGCTCTATTCACAGCTGTTGCTTGTTCTTGATCATCTCGTAGTTGTTCTTCATTTTGTAAATTCAGTGCAGCACTTCTACGAGTATATCGTTGATTAGCTCGATCAGGTATATGATCAACCATTCGGACAACTTCAATGTCCATGGGACCAATACCCTCTTCCATTTCTTCATCATTATCATAATAATTATCATCTTCTTCAAACTCATGATTTTCTCCAAGTTGGGACCGCCGCTTCCAGTGTATGGCTGGAGAGTCGGGGGATTCTTTATACACTTGACAGCTTTCTTCTTTTGTTTTAATCACATCAACAGAAGTCTCCTTATTAGGGGATAACTTCTGGACATGAGATTTAAGTCGCCCTTTATAGATTTGTTGATCAAGATCATCTTTCTAAGCTCGAGGATATGTGGGTCTTTTGGGAACCCAGACTTGCTGTCTTCTTGGAGTCACATAACGATGACCACCAGCATCGAAATGTACTTTTGAATGGGCAGATCTATGATACCATTGTTGGGGCCTTCGTTCATCATATCTTCCATTATAGTCTCTTACATGTAGACTATTAGAAGGCTCTCCCAACTGTTTTCTTCCATAATATGGATATCGACCCATATTAGGACAGAACTCTCTTTGCTTTTGGTAGTATGGAGGACGTCTAAACTCCTCTCTATAAAGTTTTGCTGAAAATTTATTGTTTTGAGGACGAATTTCAGTTGAGGCAATGGCTTCATTAACAGATTTCCTCAATCTACGCTGTAGATTTTTATCTTTAACAGCCTTCAGTATTTTATATATATTTTGGAAGAGGCAGATTCTTCCTTCTTGGGTGGTTGTGGCTGTTGACGTGAAGTCTCCCAGAAAGACTTCTTCAAGTGACCCTTATCATCATTCCTTTTTACCTATTTTAATGGCTCAAAGCCGTTATTAACTGGTATATTCGCCTCTAACTGCGGTGATGATTCTTGAAGGGTTTCAGGCATCCAGCCATTAGCTCGTAGGCGAGCATTGGCCTTCCTTCTGGTTTTCCTGGAAAGTTTAGCACTTGCTTTAGGAATTTCAGCATTGTATTCTTTAGGCATTTCATCCTGGATTATGTTTTGACTGGCAATATTCATGCCAACAGATTGCAGCTTTGGCTCAGGAATCTTCTTTTGAATCGCTGGAGCAACAACAGGTGCTACGGAGAGTCTTGAAAATACAGAGGCCCTCTTGGGAGCCTTCTCATCGACAGCTTCAGTAGTAGACTTCTTAGCGACACCTTTGGCAGTAGGTGCACTAACAGTATTCTCAGGAATGAACTGTTCGAACTGCATGACTTCGGAAATAGTTCCGAATTGAATAGTTGCTCCAGCATAGCCTGTGTTCAGAACAGCTTGAGGGAACTGAACTCTGGCTCCCTCACCCAGTTTCACAGTCATGAATGACTTTGCAGGCGTCATGTTATCAACCTGCCAACAGAACTTACAGGGAATAGAGTCAACCTGAATTTTGCTGGAAAAGAAAACACAGAATTGCATTGAATAAACATCTACATTTATTTATAGATGTTTCATTATGTGAGACTAAATATAAATTGTCTTTTCATCCAAAGATGGAGAGAAAAGTAATCCCCAGTGGAGTCGCCAGAAATCTGTTGGCTCAAGAAAAATGGCACGAGTGCACGAATCCCGCTTTGCAGCTGTAGGATTCCATTTCCCTTAAGTCAGATTGAAATTAACCAGATTTCCCCTGAGGGTAGTGTCAGGGTTTATAGATCTGGGGTTCTTACTTCCTATGAGCGCAAGCACTCATAGTTAATTACCCCTCTTACAACGTAAGAGAGAACTCTCGATTAAAGATGAAATAAATTTTAGTTAATTTTAGTCTCAATAGTGGGGGAAATGGAGGTAAACCCGATCAAGATCCCATGGTTCCGTCGTCCCGGGTATATCATAGATTTCAGTCTACCAACACTAACAATCATTGACTGCAGTGTCCAGGGAATCTGATTAGCAGCCATGGGTTGCCTCCTCTCAGGGATCCCGAGTAGACTGAAGTGGAGATGTGTGAATTTTAGTTTTTAGTTTAATTTGGGTTGGGGCTTTTTATGAGTTGCCCAAAATTTTGATTTAGAATGGGGCTTACTGCTCCAATTAGGAGTTTGCCCAAAGATTTGTTTTAGATAGGGGCTTATGACTTCCTTAGAAGTTGCCCAGGGATTTAGGTTTGGTTTGGGACTTATGGCTTTCTTAGAAAGTAGCCCAGAGATTTCAATTTGGAATTGAGACTTATTACTATATTTATTAGTTGTCCAATGATGGGTCTTACAACCTAACTCTATAGTGAGGCTGCCCGGAGGTTTTAATTATTTGAGTAGGACTTATAGCTTCCCTTAAGAAGAAGCCTTAAAAGCGGGTCTTACAACTTAATCATTTTAGACTAAGATGCCCATATGTTTAAATTTGCTTGTTTGAGGTTTAGGATCATTGCTATTTATTTTTACAATTTTCCTAAAAAGTGGGGGCTTACGACTTCATATAGAAGTTGTCCGATAGCGGGTCTTACAACCTAATCCTATAGATTAGGATGCCCAAAAGCTTGAATTTCGCTTGAATTGGATTTGGATTAGGTCTTAGTGCTTCCTTAGAAGTTGCCTATTGATGGGTCTTACGACGTAGCACTATAAGCTAAGCGGCCCGAATTGTGGGTCTTACAACCAAGTCCTATAGACTAGGATGCCCAAATGAGAGGTCTAGGGTTGTATTATCACCTAAACATTTTCCTTAGAGGTCGGACTTACGACTTCTATTAGAAGTGGCCAGGGGTTTTAATTGGGTATAGCGGTTAGGTCAATTTACACTTAAAACATTCCCCTAAGATCGGGCTTACTGCTTTCCTACGAAAGTTGCCGTGTAGCGGGTCTTACAACCTAGTTCCTATGAACGAGGCTGCCCAAACATTTAAATTAGATTTTAGATAGGTCTTATTATTTTCCTTAGGAAATTGCCTGAAAAGCGGGTCTTACAGCTTAATCTCTTAGACTAAGATGCCCAATTATTTGAGTTTTGGTCCTAGGGTAATATCCCTTTAAAAAAAAATTTCTATTTTGATATTGTATGCAGCCAATATGCATCTTGCTTGGATTATCTTGAGAATCTCAAACCAAACCCTCTCATATATATTTATTTGCAGGCTCATGTTGAGCCTATTGTATATTCAAATTTGTCATAAAGCCATTTTTTATTTGTTTAGTCATAAATATTAGATTCAATCCGGGAATGAACCTAAAAGAATAAGCCTCATTCATTTGTTGTCTAAGAAGCATTCATATATATTTATCAAATATTTAAGGAAGTCATTTATTTAATGACGATTCTTATTATGTTTGTAGAAGCAACACACTACTAACAATATTTTACTGTTTATTGCAAACCTGAATTATATTGTCATTGCCTTAAATAATATGCTTCTCAAATATATGATATTATAAGAGTTTTGCTTCATTATGTGTGCAGGTTGATGGACTCATTCGTTCCATTTGGAGGTTCATTTTTTCAAGATTTTAAATCAATTGGAACATTAAATAGTTCATCTCAATCAATGATTTATTTCCATCACTTGGTCTTGGCTGCAAAAAAGCTGATGTTCTTGGCATTAAAGGAGGATTTGATCTCTCAATGAAACGTCTTTTGCTACACTTTTTTTTTTGTTCTAATTTTCATTGTAAAAAAAACTTTTGAGGACTCATTTTTTTTTATCTATTTTTGTTGTTCATACAATTTGCCCAAGTATTAGCTTATGATTGGCCATTGTAATAATTATTTGCACATTCTCGACGGGTTTAATTCATATGCAATTATCAACTTTATTTTGTACTTTCGCATCGAGTAAATCTACTTTCACTCGTTATAGGTTAAAGATAATAAGTTTTAGAGATCCGTACTTTTTTTCTCAAAATTCATTAAGTCCAGACTTTTCAAGAAAAATTTTGTCAGCCTCCCGGCGTCACCTCCCCACCGAGGGAGAAATCGGGACGGCATTTGCCGATGTGTTCTTCCCGGTCGGACCTAAGGTCGACGACACGAGGCCTTGAATTTAAAACCATCTCGGTCGGATCTAAGATCGACGACACGAGGTCTTCAATTTGCAACCATCTCGGTCGGATCTAAGATCGACGACACGAGGTCTTCAATTTGAATTCTTCCCGACCGGATTTGAAATCGACGGTACGAGGTCTTTGTATTTTAAAATCATCTCGGCCGGATCTAAGATCAACGACACGAGGCCTTCAATTTGCAACCATCCCGGTCGGACCTAAGGTACGACGGCCGGGGTCTTCGACACCTGTTGAAAAATCAATTTATTTCTCTTCACTCATCTCTCTTTCTTTTTCTTTTATTTCATTACATGTAAAATCTTATTTTATTAATAATATATAATATTATATATATAATTTAATATATTATATAATATTATATATATGTATATAAGATATTATATATATAATATATATAACTTAACATTATCTATATTATATTATAATAATATAACTTATATTATATAATATAGAGAGAAAGAGGGAGCAGGGGATCGGATAGAGAAGCCGAAGAAGTGACAGTGCAATCTCTGCACCTCTCGCAAAGCAGGGAAGTCGGACAGCGATAAAGGAGCGGAAGAGGCAACGCGTGCAGCCCTTCCCTCTCCAGCGAAGGAAAGAAGTCGAACGGTGACGAGGGAACCGAAGAAGTGGCGTGCGATCTCCTCCCTCCCTCAAAGCAGCGAAGTCGAACGGCAAGGGGCCGCAAAAACGACGTCGAACAGCAACAGGGAGCCGCGAGAAGACGGGATCGGCGGCGTCGGACGCGGGTCAGGCGTGGGGGTAGGACGTCGAGGTCGGAGAAGCGAAATCGGACACAATGAAGGAATCGAATGAGCGATCCGTGCGATTTCTCCATCTCGAGCAAAGCAACGAAGTCCAACAGAAACGGAGGAACCGAATGAGCGAGAGAGTCTTTTTTTTTTTTTTTTTACGGGATTCCTTCCTTTTTATCGCTTTGAGTTGTCGGTGTCTCCGAAGAGGTGTGTTTTTTCGGAGACGTGGGGACGGCAGAGGCGGTTGCTGGTCTAATTTTTTTTTTTGTTCTAATTTAATTTAATTAAATTTTTTTTTTAAGTCAACACTCTCTCTCTATCTCTCTCTCTCTCTCTCTCTCTCTCTCTCTCTCTCTCTCTCTGTTTCTCTCTGTGCTTGTGACTGGACCGGAAGAAACGAGAGGCAGCGACGGGATTCGGCTGGAGAAGCGTCGGGTTGGAGGTCTGCGATAGAGAGGGAGAGTAGCAGAGGGAGTAGTGATTGGAGCTCGATCGCGTGTAGAGAGCCTTTAGTTGGTTCGGAATTTAATGACACTCATGGGAGCGGGATCGAGGCGAGCGTGTATGAAACGACTGAAATCGGCGCCGTTTGCAGGGAGTGGGTCGCTGTAGCGGGATTTTTGCCGGATACGAGGGATGGGCAGCCGACTGTGGCAAATTACAGGTATGATGTGGATTTTCTCTCTTTTTTTGTTCTGTCTTTCAGGTCAACAGGGTGTCGACGATGTTTTGTACGCAACGGCAAAATACGTTTCGCGATCGGACGTCATTTGGGCGACTTCGCACGTCAATTTTGGGTGTCGGTCATCCCGGTCTGATTTAACTGCGAAGGGTCCCAATTCAGGCGAATTCGACATCTTGATTACAACGGTGCAATCCGTTTGACAATCGGATGTCGTGACCCTTCAAGTGATGCATCAGGTCGACACGCACGTTGCTTAGTCGTTTCAACTAAACCATCTAATGATTGATTTGTGTTTATAACTGAGATTTTATCAAGTTTAATGTAGGCCAATTTTCCTTTTCATAATGTAAAATTAAACTATTATAAAGTATTATGTTTGATTCTCAAATTTCTTGTGAAAAATCATATTTGACGACATCTAAATTATCGTTTCAATTGAATAAACTCGATAAAGTATGTTTTCTGACTTTGCGTCAAATCTCTTGTCTTAACTAAAATTGAAAGCTTAGAATACATGAATTGTGAACTTTTCTTTATTTCTTTGTTCATCTCTTTTTTTTTGGGACATTTAGGTCATTTAAGGCAAACCCACACATACGCAAAGACTCGAACCCAGCACCTCTTAGTTGGAAGCATAAGCTCTCAACCAACAAGCTAAGACGAGCTGTGTTCTTTGTTCATCTCATTTTAGGTTTATATAAGTAAACCCTATACGCAAAGTATCTTACATCGTCATCCATATTAAATGATTATCTTTAACGGGTAGGATCTTTTTTTTTTTTTTTTTGTCGAAAGTAGTTGCTATGGCTCTACTATGATTGATTGGCAATATTTTCTTTCACTCAGTTGAGACAAATGGGACGATTTCCTTGTTTCTGTTATTTTCAATCTCTTTCATTTTGCATGCCGGCAAATGTCTGCGTGCACTTATGCTTTAGCTTTATTAGGCTTTGTTGCTTTGATTTTCATATGTCCGTGTCATTTAACTGTAATTTGGCCTTGAACAAAACGTAGGGGTCCGCCAACCCCTTGTCTAGACACAAGATTTTAGAGGGGAAAAAAATGAGCATGAAAATTGGTCACACAACTTGAATCAAAGAAAATTTTATCATGTTTAACATATGGGAGAAGTAGATATTCATAAGAGGAAGATGTAACGCTTACACTGGTTTTCAACCATGAAGTTCCACTGGTAAGCAATCCCTTCATTATCTTGTTTAGATCTGATGGAAGTGAAGACAAGAAGGCGTTGGTTGTTAGCAACCATGTCGCTTATCAATGGCCAATCCTGGCCATTTTGCGGCATTTTTGACAATGGAAACCAAAACTTTAGTAAACCGGATCGATTGAAAACATTATTCAATCCATTTGGTGTATGCACATAATCTTCCAATATTAATGTAATAATCTCTGATGGGTTTGCAGATAGAAAGGCTTCAATTTCCTTGAGAGTATCGATGGCTGGTTCCTAAATTTGGTTGGTTTTCAGTAACAGAAAGTCAAGGGAAATATAATCCACCATATTATACTGAATAAAATTTATATGCAAATGCAAAAACATGTTCAAAATTCTGTAAAAAAACTCTTAGATTGATGAAAGAAATTATTGATTATACAAAAGGTGAAGTTGATTGGCACAAACCTTAATAGAACCTAACATGTAATTCTTCATTTTTAATGCGATTTACACATGCACATGTAGTTTTGAGCTCAATGATAACAATATGTATGACTTGTATGCTCCTCGTGAAAAACAATAAAGCTAATGTATGTAATCACAAAAACAATTGATTAGTAAGAACCACTTGAAATTTTCCTCAACGTGGATTTCCATTACAACTACATTTGAACTAATTAACCATGCAGATCATAAATTTCTGCTATCAAGTAAACCATAAACCAAAAGAATCAATAAAATATTCCTTTTCTTTTAAGTCCTAAATGCCCACTGAGAATGGTAAATTATGTACCTAATAAGTACTATAAGCATTCATGAGAGTGAATTTTGTAATTTAAGAATAAATGAGAAACATTAGTATAACATTTACTAACAAATGCAGTAAAATCATTGCATTTCCCTTCTGGTGAATGGCATAACCAAACATCATCTTGGAAGTCGTAAGTATCCAACATCAGAGCTCGAACGCCATTCTGCGAGACAATAGATACAAGTAAGTTTAGAAGAAGCATCTCTTCACTTCCTAAAACTACTAAACTGTCTTAATTAAAGTGTAGAAAGAACCAAGGTCAGGTACATTTAACTGTTGAGTGACAGTATCCTCTTGGTTAGTAAAGGTGATTCTTGGAACACCAGTGTGGCTTGGTTCTCCAACAATTGCATAAGAGTTGTGGGTAGTTAAATAGGCATATTTATTGAAAGGCATAGAATTATTCTGCCACGAAAAACACCATACATGTAAGCAATAAGCTAGAAGATAATCAAAAAAGAAATTTGGTGATATTCATCACATGTTCGCATTATCCAAGAATGAGTAATATCAACATTAAATGAAAAAAAAAAGCATAGAAAACAGCTTTTCTGGTGCTGAGAGATTATTGCATGTGGTGTCCGGACCGTCTGGAGGCAAATCCAAACACGCAATAACACCCGGAAACACTTAGCCCCGGGTGATGTGGCGCGTTCGGATTCGCATCCGGACAAATCTGAACGCAACACGTAATAATTTTCCCCTGGTGCTTGGCTAATTCCAGCAAGTCTGTCATTTTACGCAAAATAAATACTAACAGATTTTCTTTATAAAGATTGCAGCATATTTTCAATTTATAGCACAAAAGTTGATCTGAAATAAACTGTTCTTATCCTCGGATCTCAAGAAGTTGAATAAATAAATTGCAATAAAACAGGTCACAACAAAGCAGTTCAGATATATTATATAAGGAAATAGTTACAAGTATTAGAAGTAGTTGTATGGTGACTAAAGAGCTTTCAATCAAACTAGAATTATATTTGGAGTATTTTATATTGGTTTTAGAGATGCTTATAAAGATATTCAATAAAATTTATAGTGTATGCTATTTGAAAATGATATGCATTTGATAAGTCAGACCTTTGTTGAAGTAAAAGAAAAAAATATAAAAATGAGGGAATTTTCTTTTAACAAGAAGCTAAAGATTGGTAGAACACAGATTAACATACATGACATGATTTTAAGTTGATTTAAAAAAAATTATAATTGTTGCGTGAGAGAAATTGATGTAGACAAAGGGGGGGGTCAACACTAGTCCAAAATAAATCAAATTTTGGCTTCCCTTGAGTCTAGTAGTTCATCATATTTGAAGCAACTTTATGGTGTCGTCATTTTGTTTGCAAGAGTCGTTTGTACTGTTGTAAGTTTTCTTTTGTTTAGTTTAATTTGAAATGTAAGAGTTTGTTCGTCTCTTTCCTCGTCTTTAGTCATTTTCGTCCGTAGAAGTCCGTCGTCTCCTTTGCGATCGAGAGATATAGGCTCCCCCTATATGTTTTTGCCCACATCATTTGGTATCAGAGCAAGTTAGGAAATCCTAGGTTGGTTTGTCGAGTTTTGTTTTCAAATCAGTGTTTGTCAAAGTTGTGTCAAGTCAAGTCAGAGTTTGTGAGTTTAGTCAAGTCGTTAGTCTTGTCTTAAGTTTTTAGATTGAGTCTTGTAATTTTTTTTATTGAGTTAAAAATGGAAAATCCCAAAAATATGGCATCATTCATGGAGGAAAGTGAGCAACATGCTCCGAATGTCCCACTCCCGTTGGACAGGTGGATTCCTACAGAAGGTGACTCAACGGATCCACTTCAAGATCGACTCTACAAACTGCAATATCACATGTTCCTATGTGATCAAAAATTTGAGAAGTACAAAAGGTATCTGCAACAGCAATTTGAAAAAGAGCAAGAAGAAATTCTGAGGAGGTTTGGTGAGAAACTCAAGGAGCTCGATGAAAAGTATGCACCGCCTCAAGGGAATCAACAACAGATAATTCATCAGAAGCTGAATTCGCAAGAAGGGGAGTCTGATGTAGACAAAGGGGGGGTCAACACTAGTCCAAAATAAATCAAATTTTAGCTTCCCTTGAGTCTAGTAGTTCATCATATTTGAGCTAAACTTTTAGTTCATTTATGAGGTGGACTTTAGTTCATTTATTGAACTAAGGGTTAGCTCATTATGAGCTAACATTTTAGTTAATTTATTATCTTTTAATTAATGTAATTTTATGCTTTTTATGTTTGTTTTAATGTTTGTCTCTTGGAATTCCAAACCGGCCTTTGGAATTCCAAGAATTTGCTTTTCCTATGAGGTGACTCCTTGGTTTCCTCATGGCTTTTAGTATTTTGTGTTTGCCTCTTGGGATCTCACGGCTGGGCTCCTTCTTCCGTGACCGCATTTCCCGTGGCCGTGGCTCTCGGTCCGTGCGGTTCCTCTTGTCTCCCGTGGCTGTCTCCTTGGTTCATGGTTTGGGTGTTTAACCGTGAGCTTGGGGGGGGGAGATTTCTATGTTTTAATGCTTAGTTTATTGTGTCCAAATTAATGTAATGCGTCTCTTTGTATTCCCTTTCATACCTATAAATATGGGGGATTGTTTATGTTTGAAGTAAGTGAATGATATTTGATTTTTGGAAAAAAATATGTTAACCTGCGGGTTGCTTGGAAATCCTGCGGGCTCTTTCCACCCTTCTTTCTCATCCCCTTCAGAAATCCTGCGGGCTCTTTCCACCCTTTCTTCTCGGGCTTCTAATCTCTTTCGTCTCTCCGCAAGTGCCACTCCATCTGTATCCCTCTTCTCTAAGTGAAGCAACTTTAGGGTGTCGTCATTTTGTTTGCAAGAGTCGTTTGTACTGTTGTAAGTTTTCTTTTGTTTAGTTTAATTTGAAATGTAAGAGTTTGTTCGTCTCTTTCCTCGTCTTTAGTCGTTTTCGTCCGTAGAAGTTCATCGTCTCCTTTCCGATCGAGAGATATAGGCTCCCCCTATATGTTTTTGCCCGCATCAGAAATCTAGCAGGAAGAGTGAGAACCGATTTCGAGTATCTTCATCTCTTTCGATTCATAAACACCAGCATTTCAAATAAAGCAGGGAGCAATGAGAGGATTTTTTAAGTGGAAAATAATTAGAAGTTAAAAACTGCTAGACCTTGCATAATTGAATAGTTCAGACTAGTATAAAAGGACGATATAAGGTATTGCCCTTTACCTTAGTTGGAGAAAGCAATAATATCATGTAAAAGAGAAAGTTCTTATTGGCATGGTTAACAAAGGTGACATAGGATGGCAGTTAGCATAACCAGAGATAGTTGTCGTGAAAGTCTCAAAGTAGACATTCATGGTTTGGGTTTTGAGAGATGTATTTGCAGTGTAGTCGAGGTTGTTATACAGGACTTGTGGGTGATGATCATTGTTGGCTCAATAAAAACGGTGTTGAGGCATGAATCCCGCTTTGCAAACAGAGGATTCCATTCTCCTTAAGGCAGATCATAGTTAACCAAATTTTCCCTAAAGGTTTAGTTAGATCTGGATTCTTACTTCGTATGAGTTTAAACCCTCATAGTTAATTACCCCTCTTACTATGTAAGAGAACTCTCGATTAAGGGTGAATAGTTCTAGGTATTTTAGTCTTATTTGAGGGGGAAAATGAAGGTAAACTCGATTAAGATCTCATGGTTATGTCGTCCCGACTATATACCATAGGTTTCAGTTTACCAACATTAGCGATCATTGATCTTAATGTCCAGGAAATCTGATTAGCAACCATTGGTTGACTCATTTAGTAGCATCTAGAGATTTGGGAGAGATAGATCCTCCTCTCGAATAGAGGATCAATTATATCTTGTTTTATTTCTTCCGTTAGTTTGATTTCTTCAATAAAAAATACTGTTTTGTTGATTTTCCATGGGATTTGTGGAGCATTTTGTTGTTTTTCGTCTCTATTGATAGGATTTACTTGAAATCTTCAAGTGTTTCCTATCACAATCACACAAAAAAATTACATCCAGATCCCATCAATTTTGGGAGTTATGAATTTTCAAAGTTTTAGATCCAAAATGGACCAATTACTTTAAAAATTCACATCACAGCAATCCTAATAGCATCCGTATCAAGAAAAAATGTATGGGATGCCTAAGATGCTCAAAAAAATTTCACCAAAATTATCCAATTTGGTGAAAAATAGATTTTCTATGAATTGTTGAAGTTATTGACCAATTAATTGAATTTTTAATTCAATTTAGTAATAAAAATGGCGGCAACGCCTTTTCTTTAGCCGACATGTGTCAGAAAATGTGGCGAGACGAAACCGGAGACGTAGTTTTGACTTAACCACATCAACATGGTTTCGAATTCATTCGATTAGGCCGCGAAAAGCTCAGATTGAGCAAAGTGGCCCAATCCGGATGTAATGGCGGGCGTTTGAAACACAAGAACGTCCGCGAGGTTTCATCTAGGCAACGTGGCATCTTGTGGGCCATCCGATCACGCGTTCAGTGCGATCAGATGGTTCTAATCGAGCAAGATCGATTTCAATTCAAAAATGAACTAAAATCTTCAATTGCACATAACTTTAAAATACTCGTCCAAATTTTAAAAAATTTGAAATATAGACTAATAGTAATATATATTTACAATGTCTGGAGTTTTGTTGCTCCATGCATTATAAATTTTGAGTAGTTTGAAATTGATTTACAAGCTAAATATTGAGTTTTCTCACCAACCAATGGATGGATTTTGATGATCATGGTCTCCTTTTGCTTTTGATGATTTTCTCTCTAACTTTGTAGAAGACTTCTTAAGCTTGTTGTGTTGCAAACTACACTTTCTCCCTCTACCACTCTCTCTCTTCACTAAAATGAGGTTTTGAAGGTGGGAAATGGTGGGGGAATGGTTGTAGAATGTAGAGTTGTTGGAGAGACTAGGGGAAGGGTTTTCAGGAGTGGAGGCTGCTAAGAGGATGAACTTGGTAGATTGAGCTCTAGGTTTTGGTCCCCCCCCCCCCCCGAATGGAGGGTTGAGATTGCTTTGAGTGAACCCTTGGATGCCTGTCACATGTCCCAAGCTGCATGGGAACCAGGGAGAGGGCAGGAGGATGAGTGAAACTCACCTTGGCTCATGTGATGGGGGGCCAATTCCTTTTTTCCTATTAGGCTAAACCAAGGCTTGGCTTGGTTTAAGAGCTTCATTAGAGGTGGCTTTAGGTTGGATTTGGGCTGATTTACAGCAGATTGGAGCAGCATTTGGTGGAGAAAAAGTTTGCTTAGGTGGCTTGATCATTTAAACTCACTTGGAAGCTTGTTTAACCATTTGACTGGTAAAACCAGTCAATGGGGGCTGAGGTGGCATTAAAAACAGTACATTTAGCTATTTGGGTGAGTGGCCAAGTGCTTGGAGCAACGGTATTGGAGTTTGATCAAAGACATGGGCATGTAGTGAGTTGCCCAACTTTTGGTGAGTTGACTTGGTCAAATTCGCTAGAATTTGAGTGAATTTGACTCATCAATGATTTGGGGATTTTTTATACCATGCATTGAAGTGAATTTGAGGGTTTGAAGGGGTTGATTTGAATGCAAGAAAGAGGTTAGCCCAAATGGGCCTGCTTTGACCAGATTTTGACTCAATTGATCAAGTCAACTAATGACTGGTGGACCAAGTTGACCAATCAAGCTCAATTCACTAGGGGAGTTTTGTCACACCCCAGTTCGGCTCACCCTCAAACAATCAAACTGGAGTATAACAGAGAAGAAAAGAAATCTATTTAAACTCTCCTAATACTTCAACATATTAAACCCCACACTTAACAAAAGGAAGCATGTAATATACCTCAAGTAACATCAATTATAAACAATGTAAATACAGAGCTCTACTAAAACGTTTAAACTTTACTCACATACCCAAAAGTCTTTGTACATCTTACACTTGAACCTCTATGTACACCCAAAAAGTATGTACATCAAAATAAAGATAGTCACCCCTTTAGTGCCCTATGGACTTCTTCCCCTTTCCTACAGTACAACCACTACTAATGAGCTATGACCCAATGAAATACACAAATAATGTATAAGAAATAATTACAGCATTGCTAACCTGTGGGCTCCAAAAATTCGGCCCCGACCTCCGCTCGCTTTTCTTTTTCTATTCGGCGAGGGAGTTTTAACGGAATAAGTTCCGGGGTAAATTTTGAAAGGCAGATGAATTGTAGATAAGACACTACCCAGAGATTTCGCCCTCATTTTGCGAGGACTTTATGATTTGAGTTCTGGTTTCCTATAGGTGCAAGCCCCTATAGTTAATTACCCCTCCTGATCACGAGAGAGAACTTTCGATTAAGGCTTGTCGTCGATCAGATACATATAAATACGTGTTATCTAGCATATAGTAGCAGCATAGGTTTGAAAATTTTCTGAAATTGGGAATTTGGGAAGAGTTTGGATGTTTGAAAATTTTGATATTTAAAATAGAAATTTCACCATCTTTCACTTAAAGTGGATGGTGGGGGAATGGATGATGGGCCCGAAGAAAGATCCCATAGTTCCGTCGTCCCGGCCATCATGGTCCCTGGTCTACTTAGTTAGAGGAGGTAGTCGACCCAACCTGATAGAAGGATCCTTGTCGGCAGCCATGGGTTGCTTCGTCCAAGGAGACTTTGTAGACCTGGGATGAATGTTTGTCTAAGGGGACAAATTTGAATCAACCTTAGCTAACAAAGGGCTTTGTGCCTTATCGATCATATCTTATTGATTCATATCTCAAGGATTTGATGACATTAAGGAGCGTATAGGCTCTGGCCATAACCGGTATTTCGTGGTGCCATTTGGCGGCAAAACCACTCAGTTCAGAGGGCCCCGGGTCATAACCGTTTATCCTGCGGTGCCATTTGGTGGCAAACTGCCGGTTAGAGGACACGTACCACGTCCTTACTGGTAGGAGATTGTTTTGAGAATGAATCCTAGTGATATTTTCGACTAGGCATTTGGCTCTTTGTGAGCTGAAGTTATATTTGAATTTGTCCACCTCGGCAAACTTTTGCGGAGGGTGGATGGATTTTGCTTTAAGCATTGATAGATTTATTTCAGTTTTAAATATCTTTGGATTTCTAGATTATGGATGATCTTTAGAATTTTTGGATTTTGAGTGGACTTTTGGGAGGCATTTGAAAATGATTGAAATTAACCCCTCCGGTTGAGATCATCGTTCAACACGGCCATCATCAGGGTTACCTTAAGGTCACTTGAAAAATATTTGAATTTGTAGAAGTTTGAGGGCATTTTGAAATATTTTATGAACCCCTCCGGTTGAGATCATCGTTCAACACGGCCATCATCGGGGTGACCTTAAGGTTAGAAATCTGTGGGCTCCGAAAATTCGGCTCCGGCCTCTGCTCGTTTTTTTTCCTATTCGGTGATAGAGTTTTAACGGAATAAGTTTCGGGGTAAATTTTGGAAGGCAGATGAATTGTAGATAAGACACTACCCAGAGATTTCACCCTCATTTTGCGAGAACTTTATGATCTGAGTTCTGGTTTCCTATAGGCGCAAGCCCCTATAGTTAATTACCCCTCCCGATCACGAGAGAGAACTTTCGATTAAGGCTAGTCGTCGATCAGATACGTATAAATATGTGTTATCTGGCATATAGTAGCAGCATAGGTTTGGAAATTTTCTGAAATTGAGAATTTGGGAAGAGTTTGGATGTTTGAAAATTTTGATATTTAAAATAGAAATTTCACCATCTTTCACTTAAAGCGGATGGTGGGGGAATGGATGATGGGCCCGATTAAGATCCTATGGTTCCGTCGTCCCGGGCCATCATAGTCCCTGGTCTACTTAGTCAGAGGAGGTAGTCGACCCAACCTGACAGAAGGATCCTTGTTGGCAGCCATGGGTTGCTTCGTCCAAGGAGACCTTGTAGACCCGGGGTGAATGTTTGTCTAAGGGGACAAATTTGAATCTACCTTAGCTAATAGAGGGCTTTGTGCCTTATCGATCATATCCTATTGATTCATATCTCAAGGATTTGATGTCATTAAGGAGCATATTGGCTCTGGCCATAACCGGTATTTCGTGGTGCCATTTGGCGGCAAAACCATTCGATTCAGAGGGCACCGGGTCATAACCATTTATCCTGCGGTGCCATTTGGCGGCAAACCGCCGGTTAGAGGACACGTACCACGTCCTTACTAGCAGGAGATTATTTTGAGAATGAATCATAGTGATATTTTCGACTAGGCATTTGGCTCTTTGTGAGCTGAAGTTATATTTGTATTTGTCCACCTCAACAAATTTTTGCGGAGGGTAGATGGATTTTGCTTTAAGCATTGATAGATTTATTTCAGTTTTAAATATCTTTGGATTTCTAGATTATGGATGATCTTTAGAATTTTTGGATTTTGAGTGGACTTTTGGGAGGAATTTGAAAATGCTTGAAATTAGCCCCTCTGGTTGAGATCATCGTTCAACACGGCCATCATCGGGGTGACCTTAAGGTCACTTGAAAAATATTTGAATTTGTAGAAGTTTGAGGGCATTTTGAAATATTTTATGAACCCCTCCGGTTGAGATCATCGTTCAACGCGGCAATCATCAGGGTGTTTGAGATCATTTCCTTTTGATTGAACCTTGTCGACCCTATCAACTTACCGATAGGGGATCGGGTTTCTCGTAGGCTTTATGAATTGTTCATGAATTTTCTTTGTTGAAGGACTTGAAGGCCTAATATGAATGTATAAAATAAATATTCTGGTCAAATTCATAACCGCATATTTATCTGATGATTCGAACCCTGTCTACTCATATTTGCTTGCTTAGGAAGATCGGATTTCGTAGGCTTCGTACCTTTTGTTTGGTGAATTCTTTTGATTGTAGCCCTTGAAGGCCTAATATGAATGTATTGAAACAAATACATCAGTCCCCACAACCATGTATTTGTTTGAAGGTTTAAACCCTGTCGACTTCTATTGATTCGTATAGAAGGATCGGGTTCGAACAAGAATTCACTTGTCAACCCGCATAGCATCCCTATATATCACGTGTGTACCAATAACATGATTGTCAGGGCCCATGCGGGTGATGTTTATATACCCTTTTAGTGTGTACCTATGTGTATACAATTTATGGTGCACGTGCAGGAATATTTTGAAAGTATTTGTAGACGCCTAAGTATCTGTCATTTGAATGCACAACATTTCCTTGAAGAGCTTATACACGCCTTCTGTCTGCTTGTACGAATGCTGCAGATCCGGTGGCGTGTGTCTTGGTGTTGACTCCCCCTTTCTCATTCACCGGGGATGGTCTTTCTGAACTTTGGAGTCAATGACTGCTGATTTGGGGAGAACTCCTTTTAGGAACTTCAGTGTAGTAGACTTGTTATTTCAAGTGTTTGTGAGTACCAGAGCCATTTTTTTTCTTAAATATAGAACTAAGAAGAGACTTTAGAACACCAGGAAATTTAGTTCTAATTTGTTCAAACATTTCCTCCCTTCTGTCAGAAGGTGTCCTTTTCGTGCATAGAGTCGCCCTTGTACTCAACGCACTTGTAGATCTTGGTCACTATCGTTGTAGATAATATCCGTACTTATGTCCACAGTGATTCATTGTACTTACAATACACTGTTGTTATCCACAAGTATCCATTTGCAGGGGACCGTCGTATACGGCCTCCTAGAGGTATTCGTAGGAGAGCCGTTGTCAACTTCGCCATCTCCACCTTTCACCAATCTCAGGTGGGTAGACGATTGCACTTGCTTGTAAGTCATAGGTTAAATGCGTAGGAGCCTTCTATTATAGATTGTGGGCATTTGCATTTGTTATACGTCGTCTTCCTCTACTTGTGAACATTTCATGTTGCATATTCGACTGATGTGACTTGCAAAGGTTCCTTATATTTGTTTGAATCTTAGGTGTGAGCTCAAGTGCTTGTTCAAGTCTGATTCATACTTGGATTTCTCGTTGTCCTCTTGAGTTTAAACTCTATTAAAGTTCAAGTCTTTGGTTTAATTCAGCATTATTTAATTGAGCTTGATTTAATCTTGATGTTGTATTTGAGCTTAGGTTCAAATCAAGTTCATTCGTTCAACTTCGTTTGAGTTCAAATAGTCCCCTTATGGCTTGTTGAATTGATGTATGGTTCAGGCTCCTGATGAACCTCTTCTATTTGAGTCCCCTGTAGTTCTTTGAGTTCAATTGCATGTTCACTTTTTGTTCAAAGTCTTCTATGGTTTTTGCAAGTTCAACTACATCTGAAAGTTCTCCACCACGAGTCCCCCGTTTGTTCTTGCAAGTTCAAGTTCATATACGTATTGTTTGAATTTGACTCCAGTTTGATTTTATTTCATTTGATTTTGACCCTTAGAAATCATTTAGAATTTTGTTCAGATTTAGGTCCACAAGTTCACTGTTCTTCGTACAAGTCCTCTACGTCTTTGCAAGTTTGATTGCATGTTCAAATTGTTCACTGATGTTCAATCCGGTCCGAGTTCATAAGTCCCCTGTAGTTCACTTGAGATAAGGCTAATGATGATAATGATCAAGTCAAAATATGTGGTTTTAAATGGGAAAATCAAGATGCCAATTTTATACAGAGATATGACTAAGAGATGAAGGGAGTTATGATTTCTTCTCCCCAAATAGCATCCATTAGAAAAATAGTTCACAATCCATTTTAGTCAAAATGCATGATTTAAAGGAAAAACAAAGCATCATAAAATCAAGCCTACACCACCTACATGCTCAGAAGTGGTTGAGATTTTAAAGGATATAAAAAGATGGAAATTTTGATTTCTTCTACACCTAAGGATCTTAATATTTGTCATTTAGAAGAAAAAAAAACTACTAACCATTTCAGAGCCCACGTCAACTTTAGTTAGCAAAAGTAGAACTAGAAGTTTGACTGAACAAGAATCTGAATCTCTGACTCAGAAGATTTCTAGAGTTGGCCTAAACGCAAATACGTTTTTAGCATTTTGTTGATATTTGCATGATAACAGTATTATGTTTTAATTGGGCAAAAGCTTTAAACAACTCTTAGGGTAAAAGAAATACTGGTAAATGCCTATTGTATAGTTGTTGGTATCCTAACTCCAACCTAAGAATAAATTTAACAATTTTTAAGCAAATAAATCAGCAATCTGGCAATTTGTGCAGGAATTGGTCAACAAAAACTTTACCCTTAAATTAGAAAAACAAATTAGGTAAATATAATGTGGGCTCCGAAAATTCGGCCCCGGCCTCCGCTCGCTTTTCCTTATTCGGCGAGGGAGTTTTAACGAACTAAGTTCCGAGGTAAATTTTGGAAGGCAGATGGGTTTGTAGATAAGGCACTACCCAGAGATTTCGCCCTCATTTTGTGAGGACTTTATGATCTGAGTTCTGGTTTCCTATAGGCGCAAGCCCCTATAGTTAATTACCCCTCTCGATCACGAGAGAGAACTTTCGATTAAGGCTAGTCGTCAATCAGATACATAGAGTATACGTGTTATCTGGCATATAGTAGCAGCAATGGGTTTGGGTATTGGAAAATGGGTTTGGATTTGGGTATTTGGAAAGGTTTGAAAAGTTTGGAAGATTTGATATTTAAAATAGAAATTTCACCATCGTGCACTTAAAGCGGATGGTGGGGGAATGGATGATGGACCCGATCAAGATCCCATGGTTCCATCGTCCCGGGCCATCGTGGTCCCTGGTCTACTTAGTCAGAGGAGGTAGTCGACCCAACCTGGCAGAAGGATCCTTGTCGGCAGCCATGGGTTGCTTTGTCCAAGGGGACCTTGTAGACCTGGGGTGAATGTTTGTCTAAGGGGACAAATTTGAATCCACCTTAGCTAACAGAGGGCTTTGTGCCCTATCGATCATATCCTATTGATTCATATCTCAAGGATTTAACGCCATTAAGGAGCGTATTGGTTCTGGCCATAACCGCTATCTATGGTGCCATTTGGCGGCAAAACCACTCGGTTCAGAGGACCCCGGGTCATAACCGTTTACCTGCAGTGCCATTTGGCAGTGAAACTGCCGGTTAGAGGACACGTACCACGTCCTTATTGGCAAGAGATTGTTTGAGAATGGATCCTAGTGATATTTTTGACTAGGCATTTCGCTCTTTGTGAGCTGAAGTTGATTTTAATTTGTCCACCTCGACAAACTGTTGCGGAGGGTGGATGGAATTTGCTTTAAGTATGGATAGTTGGATTTCATATTTTAAATATTTTTGGGATTTATGAGAATTTTCTGGGATTTTGTGAATTTTTGGATTTTTTTGAAATTTGAATGGACCCCTCCGGTTAAGATCTGCCTTTGACACGGCCATCATCGGGGTGTTTGGGGAGCATTTCCATTTTCTGGATTGAACCTTGTCAACTCTGTCGGGCTTGTCGACAGAGGATCGGGTTTCGTAGGCTTTATGCCCTTATTAGTGAATTCATATTGTTGTAGGCCTTGAAGGCCTAATATGAATATTTTAAAGCAAATATACAAGTCGCCACAACTTTATATTTGCTTAATGGTTTGAACCCTGTCGACTTCTATTGACCCGTATAGAAGGATCGGTTTCGAACCTGAATTCACTTGTCAACCCGCGCAGCATCCCTAGACGTCACGTGTGTACCAATAACACGCTTGCCGGGGCCCATGTGGGTTTTATAATTATTTTTACCCCTTTTAGTGTACCTATGTGTATACAAATTATGGTGCACTTGTGCGGGGTATTTTTGGAATAGATGTCTTCTGTCTGCTTGTACGAATATTGCAGATCCGGTGGCGTGGTGTTGCAGTTTGTCTTGATATTGACTCCCCTTTCTCAATCACCGGGGATGGATTTTTTGAAGTTTATAAACATTATTTTGAAATGGAATCTTTTTAAGATCTTTAACGTAGTAGACTTGATATTTCTGATATTTGTGGATGCCAGAGTTGTTCCCCTTCCTGAATACAGGATCGAGAAGATCTTGATCACCGTTGTCGTAGGTGATACTTATACTTGTGTCCACCGTGGTTCGATGTGCTTATGAAGTACCCACAGTTGTTATTCACAAGTGGCTTGTGCTTGCTGGCAGAGGATCGTCGTATCAGCTACGAGCTCCTAGGAGTATTCGTAGGAGGACCCTTACTTTTGCATTGAAACCACCTTTCACCAATCTCAGGTGGTTCTTGATTGTACTCTTTTGTAGAGGATGGGTCTTTGATTGCTGGTCTCCAATATTGCCATCTCAATCAACATGCGTTGTAGAGATTGTCGTAGGAGATTGTGCATCGAGGTCTTGTAACGTATCTTGAGTCACTATTGACCATACAAATGTTATTGTAGTTTGAGCTCCATTGCACAGGATTCAAGTCTTGTCCTTGTATGTGTTTGGATCCAAGTTCAATTTCATTCAGACTTGAGTTTCAAACTCAATATGAGTCTTCAATATTCGTTCAAGTCTTCTACTGCCATATGGAATTCACCTGGATTTGAATCTATTGTTTGCAAACCCAAACTTTACTTGGTGTCGTGCAGTTCATGTTCAAATGAACAAGTTCTTGTTGTCCAACTTGAGTTCATCATGGTTCAATTCTAAGCATGATCATGTCTTCTTGCACAAGTTCAAACTCAATTCAAGTCTATTATTGTTCAAACTCAAATTCTTGTTTATTTGATTTCAAATTCATTTGAATTTAAAGCTCATTTTGTTTAAATAAGTCCACAAGTCCAAGCTCTTTTTTGTTCAAGTCTCAAACAATGTCACTCAGCTCAAGTTCAAATAGTCTCCTGCAGTTCATTGAGTTCAAGCCTTGTTCGCTTAATGTTCCAATCAAGTTCTTGTTTTAGATCAAGTCAAGTCCACAATTGATCCAAGCTTGACTTTAGTTCAATATATTTTTTTATTTGAGTTTAATTAAGTCAATTGAATCAAGTCCACAAGTCCATTGTCTTCTCAAGTTCAAAGGTTCACGAGTCCGAGTCCAAGTTCAATCATCCTTTGAGTTCAATCAAGTTCCAGCATTTTGTTCTTGCATGTCATTCAAGTGCAATCAAGTCCAAGTGTAGCAATATTTTCACCCGAAATTTCGGCAGCCTCCCGGCGTCTCCCCTGTTTAGGGGAAAACTACGGAAAATTGGGCCTTTCCCACCACGCTAATAAAAGCGTGCATGGTAGATGCCCTCTTTCGAGGACACCGCGGCCGTGTAATTTTTTTGATCCCCCACCACGCTAAGAAAAGCGTGCATGGGTATTTTTTTGTTTGTAGAAAAGTATTATTTTTTTGAAAATATTTTGTAAGCAAGGCAGTTATTTCCCCGCAAGCGGGTACTTATGGGCATCCCCGCTTCGTCGTGCGCATCGCACCGGGATCCCTTCCCACCACGCTAAGAAAAGCGTGCATAGGCGGGGTTTCCAAGGCGATACGAACTTCGAAGAAGGAATTGGGGTGATTACCCGCTTCGTCGCAAGCGTCGGGACGCATTCCCTCCCACCACGCTAAGAAAAGCGTGCATGGGTGGTCGTTTTGTCTCGACGCATGCGTTGAAACGGGTTCTCGGAGTTTTAAGGTTAGAGAGTTATACCTTCGCTTTCGTCGGTGCAGATCGAGGGAGAAAGAGGTATAGCACTTGCATTTCATTTTTATTATAATTAATTATAATTTAATTATAATTAATTAATTACAATTATAATTAATAAATAATTAATTATAATTAATAATGATTAATTATAATTAATTAAATAACTATAATTAGTAATTATTTATTAATTATAATTGATTTATTAATTAGTTATAATTAATTAATAATTAGTTATAATTAATAAAAATTAATTATAATTAAATAAATAATTATAATTAATCATTAACTAATTATACTTAATTAATAATTAATTATAACTACTAATAATTATAATTACTTATAATATATAAAAATAAAATAAAATCCCTCCTCTCCCTTCTCTGGCTTAGGGAATTTGGCCGAATGAAGCGCATGGAAGGGAGATAGTTACCTTCACGGGCAAGCGAGCTCCTCTCCCCACTTCCGATCAAAATGTGTAACTTTCGATCCGATCGGAAGAGGGAGTTGTGGGAAGAGCAAGGTCGAACGGCAATGGTAGAGGTAGGGTTGGCTTCTCCCTCCTCTCTCTCTCTCTCTCTCTCTCTCTCTCTCTCTCTCTCTCTCTCTCTCTCTCTCTCGGGTTGAAGGAGGACCGACGGGATTCTTGCGAATGGAAGCAGGTCGGGGCGGCTCGGCTTTAATTTGCTCGGAGGGAGGAGGTGGATCGGAGATGTCGTATGGGAGCTGGGAAGATCGGACGGGAGTCGAGAGTGGAAGAGGTTTGTGGCTTGCGGCTCGGTGGAACTCGGAGGAGGGAGACAGAGGGGGAGTCGAGAGGAAGGAGCTGCTTGCGATCGTGGAAGAGAGGAGGCGTCGGTGTTCTGCGAATGAGGGGGTTTCCTTCTCATTTTAAAGGGCCGATCCGGGATGCGATCGAGACGAGCTCGCAGCTTTTCCGCAAGATTTCGCGGGACAGAGACTGAACGGCGCCGATTCAGCGGGATTCGAAGACGTCTTCGACAGATACGAGGATTCCAACCGGGATTTCTGGCGGGATTCGTGGATCTGACGGGATACGAGGTATTTTTTTGTCGTTGATTTTGTCTTCCTTTGGGTATTATACGAAGGTCAACATATAACCATCAAACACCATTCTGAAAATGCATAGTTATAAGAGATCAAAAGGTAATTAATCTGGCTTACTTCCTACCTACCAACAAGTAATATTTGGCCTAAAACCTAAAAAGAATTAACCTTATTTAAAAGTATTCGTAAGAAAGATGAATTTACAGCTATGAATACCTGTAATAGCATATATTACTTGTGCATACACGTAAATACATAGGAGAAAAATCCAAATTTTCATGGATATAGGTTAGTGAACGATCATCTAACATAGCAGCAAAATATGTTTTTTCAACTCAACAATGAACAGAAAATTTGATGCCAACAAGAGATTCATAACATGGAAACAAAAAAGAATAACCAATAATTAAAAAATGCTGTAAAATAGTAAGGAACTTTGTTCTGTAAGTCAATTAATGAGTTAATTCAGCAATATAAATGAACCATATCAAATTAAGAAGATTATACATTAGTACTGAAGAAGATAGAAAAGAATTACCACTAACTTAAACTGATCGGTGATCATAGAACGAACACATCTTGAACCAAAGGACCCATCGAGACAAGAGAAGCAATAGGTACCAACCTCACAATCGCTGTCGGATGAGCAAGGATCAAGAAGCTACAAAAATTAAAGCCCATTCAAACCAATTAGTAATATAACCCCATGAAATATCATTCCTTCAGTATTTGAAGCTTATAAAACAGGAAGAAAAAGGCTTCAACAAGATTGAAGAAGATGAACAGAGAATACAAAAGAAGCTAAACCTTAAATAGATATAGGAAGGAGGTAGGGGTGTCCAAATTTTATGTGATGGTATTGTTCTAGATGATATCAAATTTATTTTGCTTCATTGTGGACGCTTGTATTGTGAAATTTTTCTGATTTGGCGTTAATCAAGCGATGAAAACTTTGGCTGCCTGCCTAACACTTTTTGGGCTACTATTTTTTGGGACTTCAAGCCAATTAAAGCAAACTCACAGACACGACACACATAACATACGCAAGTTTCAAACTCGAGACCTCTTGATTAGCCATCACAGATCCCAACCAACAAATCAAATCAAGCTAAGTTGCAGCTACTTTGTGCTATGAGTTTTTTTTTGTTAGCTCAAATGTTCCTAAATTGTAACAGTTAATTTTTTTCATCTTTTGGAGCATTTCTTACTCTGATTGTAGCTGCACACTTATAAATCATTTTTATAGACAATGATATGAAGCCAATGGCCCTCAATTTTCCGCAAAATAAAAAAGAATTTGAGTTCTAGACAAATCGTATAAGATTCAGGCCAATTCATATCAGATAAGCAACTAAAAAAAAATCAAGTTCTAGTCGAGTTGTGAGTTCTAATCAATAAAAAAATAATAAACAACTAGAAAATAATAATTGAACTGTTTAGTTTTTTTTATTGTAAAACTCAAATTATTATTTTTCCAAGTTGCTGCATCCAAATAAGTATCCGGCTGACAAATGTCATTATCAACACCGGAAGTACTGAAGCCACCATCCAGTTTGGTGGACTTGAATTCTCAACAGCTACTGCAAGGGTTGTGGTCGTATACAACGTAAATTCTGAAGAGCCTGCCAGGAGTCCCCATTCTGCTAGGACTACTATACGGCGTGCGCATCTGCCAGTGTAGCGAACCATTGCAAGGGCGTTCCTCAAGGAAGAATTTCTGTCTTTGAAGATTATCCCAGTCAGAAACCCCAACTATGAAGAGGGTTGTTGCTGGAAGGATAATTTCTGTAGTGATTGCAAACACCAACACCTCACCAAGGGAACCTATAGAACTTGGGAGGTATGATGTTGAAGCTTCCTCGTCTGGAGGAAAGCTTAATAGAAGACAGAGGATGAGGAAAAATGTAGAGCTGCGAGCTCAACAATTGCCACTGTCAGCCCATCCTTCTAACCTGCTGGCCCAAGAGTTAGAGACATATGTTCCCACTCAGAACAAGTTTATTAATCTAAAGCGGGTAAAGAGGACTAGCTCCTCCAGTGAGCTCAAATAATCTTTCTGGGAGCGTCGACTCCAAGCTCCGACCCCTCAGAAAACAAGAGAGCCCGAAATGTTGTATGCCTGAGTGTACAAAGTGATGAAGACAGTAAAGGAGAAAGGGCCTATGAAGAAGTTCTAGTGGTCGTTGATGATCGTTGCCAGGAGAACCCCTCTGAGAGAGCTGCCATCTGTTGTGGTAGAAGGAAAGAGAGAAAGAAAATAAGCTTCGCGTGAAGCACATCGAGGCATGACACTTAGACCGCGTGTCCAATAATCCGTCGCCGAAAGAGGCAGCGGAACAGAAAGCAGATATGGAGGCTGAAACCTCATAGAGAGAAATTTTATGAAGAAAAAAGAGTATGTTCATGCATGACATCCGGTGCAGCTTCACGGAGATCCACCCCCGCCCATAGAAGTCGTCAGAAATGGGTCCAAAAGAAGGCTCATAATGACAGTAACCATGACGGTCGACACCCTGAAGAATCCTCCAAAGGATCTCGTCACACACCAGCATCGTCAACGGAAGAAGCCAATTTTAACCATAGTCCACAAATCGAAGAATTCTTCATCCCAAGCAATGAACTAGAGATCAAGTGGCGACATCACTCGGAAATCCGAGTACAAGAAAAGGAAGAGAATGAAAAGGATACTATGTAACTTGAAGTGGATTACATGGTAAGCCATTTTGATGGCGACAACAGTGATGATGAGGATGATCGAACGATCGTCTCCATGTGGACGTGCTCACCGACGCTACTATAGAGTTGGATTCGTTGCCAGCAGAAGTGCTCGATCCTTAGGAGGAGAGGAAGAGGACGATGAAAATCCCCTCGCCGTTGAAGCTATTACACTTACAGAAATGATGAGGCAAGTGAGGAGAAAAATGAGGATGAATGATAGAAAAATCTCTCAGTTGAATGAGAAAATGACTGAGATGATGACTCAGATCGATGATGACGATGATGGAGATGATGCAAAAGTTCGCTTCTATAGGCCCTACGCCAGCTCAGCCAGTCAATCAAGCTGTGAGTAGCTCAGCCAGTCAATTATGCTATGAGCAGTGCTCCAGCAAACCCGCAAAATCCCCAAGCGCCCTAAGCCTCAAGAGTAAAGGGTTTGCCTGAAGGCAGTAAAGAAGCCGACGACCTAACCCACAAGCATATGCCACAAAATATGGCAAGCGCCTCCGAGCTTGTAACGGCAGCATACCTAGAGGGCTTAATCAGTGAAAAGATTAAAGCCATTATAGCCTCTGAACAGGCAGAGAAGTCGGTAGGCAAAGGTCGCCCACACCCAAAAGGAATACGATCAGGTGTCATATCCGAAGGGATATTTTATTCCAAAATTCAATACTTTCAACAACAACAATAATCTCAGACAACACCTAACACAGTTTAAAGCACCTGCGGGAATACGAGAGGCAACAACGTTCTATTGTTTTGGCAATTCATCAACAGCTTAATAATAACTACTTTTGAATGGTATATTGAAGTACCAAATGATTCTGTAAAAACGTTTGCGAAATTAGAAGCTTTATTTGTGAAGAGAATCGTCAGTGTGACGGAGAAGAGTACCATCGTTGATCTCGCCTTGGATAAGAGAAAGAAGCATGAGACAGTAATGAAATATATAACCCGTCGGTGCAATCTCAGCATGAAATGCGAACAACAACATGAAAAAATCATGCAGTCTAATTATTGATGGGAAACATCGATGATAAATGCAACCCTTTGTGTGCATGACTTCAATTACAATCTTCCAAGATCTGCTGGACAAGGTGGCAAAGTCTAAAAAGTTAAACTTATCAAAATTAAAAAGGCACTCTAATAAACCCAAAAAGGTCAAAGCCCCTGATGCCTGCAAGAGTTAAGCTTACTCCACACTCTCTTTCAAACCTGATAAGAGAAATAGGTGGCATATGATGTTGACAAAAGCAAATGGGCAGTATACAATATAGATAAAGGGAAGCAGCCAATGCAGTGTGAGGATAAGCCAAAACAAGTTTATAATTTTAACCCTCAACCAAAACTAGAGCTTGGGGCAAATGATAAGCCTCAAACCTTTCCCGATAGAGGGGAGCGCCTGAGACAAACAATGAGAGCTTGTGATAGAACTTTCTCATCCCTCAAGAAGAAAATGAATAAGGAATATTCATTCAAGAGGGAAAGTATCACCAAACTATTCCGACAAGCACTAAAGGATGGTTTGGAATTGCCAGAATGCAAAAGGCCGGAAGAGTCTAAACGCATATTGGAGACCCAAATTACTGTCTGTATCATCGGGTAATCAACCATCCAATTTAAGATTGTTAGTCTTTAAAGACTAACTAGAGAAGAAGTACAGAAGGGGAGAATTCAGGTTGTCATATAACATTTTAATTCATCCTAGAAACGAATCCACTCAGGTGGTCACGACCTCTTCCGTACCCCGCCTAAAGAAGGGACAGAAAAAGAACTGATTCAAGAAGAGCAATAAGAGAGTAAAGTGTCCAAGAAGACAACTAAAATGTTAAAGCAGCTAAAAGGAGTACCCGATGTTAGGTGAAAATCTCCTGCTGAGCCAGTGTTAAATTTAAAGTGGTTGTCTGTCACACATGCATTCACCTCCAAATATCACTCTAGCCAAGCTAGCTCGTCTAAGTCTAGTAAAACAAAATCAAAGTCTTACAAAAAGAAAGTCAAACCAAAGAAGCTCAAAGAGAAGAAGACAGCAACCCAAAAGACTATCGATAGTTTGGGCGAATATTACCAGACTGCGAGGCGACCTATTAAGCTTGTTGACTCCATAAAAGAGCTTAAAATAGATGAAAACAAAGAAGAAGCAGATGATGGATCACTTCCTACGGAGACATGCAAGTCATCTTGGCGACATTAGAGATATTGGCGAGGGCGAAATACGATGAAGAAGCGGCCCCTGAATCCTGTCTAATGGTGTCACCAATGGATTACAGTTCAGAAAAGGATATGTATTTTTCAAATAAAGATGATTCAGATCCCAACATAGTGTCGCAAATGGAGCAAGTGAGACTGGAGGGTGATTCTTAGTCCACAAGTAAATCTCTAGACGTGACAATAGACAACTCTGAAGAGAATGCTTTATCAAATGAGTCTGATCCAGATGAAGTGACCTAGGAGCTGTTGAGAAATGATAAGATATTTCCGCATTCACCAGAGAATGGGGTCCCAATTATCTCATTCTCTTTAAAGGGAATGAGATAATTATTAATTATGACATTATCCCTAAAGACCTTAAGAAGAAAGATGCTTCAGCTAAAAGGATAGATTATAACATCTTATCTCATTGAAGAAAAATCTCAACACAACTCAGTATATACGACGCCCTTGTAATGTATAAAGATCTTCGGGAGATTCTGATTCAAGCTCTCAAAGACCCCGAAAGATATGAGGCGCATTTGTTGAGCATAACATGATAGATATGCTACAAGCCTTAAATGAACCGATCATCACCTTCGCCAAAGACAACATGATGCTCGGAACGAGCAAATCACAATTGTCCTCTATACGTTATTGCAAAAAGTGATGGCATCTCAATCAGTCGGATCCTAGTTGATCTCGGGTCTTCCATAAATCTTATAAGCTTAAAAACATTGAAATCACTGTGCCTCGACGTGCAGCACCTCTGACAAGATAAACTGATGGTACATGGCTTCAACGAGAAGGAGCATGGTTATAAGAGATCATAAGGTAATTAATAAGGCTTATTTCCTACTACCAACAAGTAATTCTTAGCCTAAAACATAAAAAGAATTAACCTTATTTAAAAGTATTCGTAAGAAAGATGAATTTACAGATATGAATACCTGTAATAGCAGATATTACTTGTGCATCCACGTAAATACATAAGAGAAAATTCCAAATTTTTGTGGATGTAGGTTAAAAAGGTGAACAATCATCTAACATAGCAGTAAAAGATGTTTTTTCAACTCAACAATGAACAGAAAATTTGATACCAACAAGAGATTCATTAACATGGAAACAAAAAATAATCACCAATAATTAAAAACTGCTGTAAAATAGTAAGGAACTTTGTTCTGTAAGTCAATTCATATGAGTGAATTCAGCAATATAAATGAAACATATCAAATTAAGAAGATTATAAATTAGTACTGAAGAAGATAGAAAAGAATTACCGCTAACTTAAACTGATCAGTGCTCATAGAACGAACAAATCTTGAACCAAAGGACCCATCGAGACAAGAAGCAAAAGGTACCAACCTCACAATCGCTGTTAGATAAGCAAGGATCAAGAAGCTACCCAAATTAAAGCCCATTGAAACCAATTAGTAATATAAACCCATGAAATATCATTCCTTCAGTATTTGAAGCTTATAAAACAGGGAGAAAAAGGCTTCAACAAGATTGAAGAAGACGACAGAAAATACAGAAGAAGACGACAGAAAATACAGAAGAAGACGACAGAAAATACAGAAGAAGCTAAGCCTTAAATAGATACAGGAAGGAGGTAAAACAAAAATTCGATATTAAGAATTTGAGTTTGACATTGCACCGGTTAGGCTTGTTCTTTTTTTTTTTTTTTAATAATTTGTTGAAGCTGCACTGCATTGGAATTTCTTTTGATGAGTCTTCGGTACAAACTTTTATGTGATGGTATTGTGCTAGACGAATCAAGTGTTTTTCATGTTACATCATACAGGTTTGATTGAGTCGGATTTGGATTGAAATTTTAAACCTTTTATTAAGAGACTGGGACTCCAGTTCATTCTACCTATATCCATCAGTTTGCTTTTATGGAATCCAAACTGAGCCTAAAGTCTGAATGAAAGAGATTCAAGCAAAAGATTGAGAATCAAAAAGAAAAAAGTGTAAAGAGAAAGAGATTGAAGTAAACGAAAAACGCCAAGGCAACGAATAGGAATGATGAAGGTCACGCCGCACACAGCGGCCGGCATCAACTCGGCGGTCATGTCTGCAAATGCCGTGGAGGTGACGTTTAAAAGAAAACATTTTACAACTGCATTAATTTAAAGCAAAAAAAAAAAGATAAATTTATGTTTTACAGTTTTAGACATACATCACCAGTGCGAGAAGAAGAGGGGAATGGACATTGCCGATCGCTGTCGAAGGATTGCATTGTGGACGTCACGCTCTTGCTCTGCTTTTATTAGGTCCGGTGTTCGTAGAGGAACGTTCGGTTCGGGATAAAATCCTGTCAAAAAATTTGGTATTTGCTCGATATTATTAGGTATTATTTAATAATAACGAGGAATACAACTCTGTGAAGATCAATACCGAGTTATACCGAGCAATACCGAGTTATACCGAGTTTTTTCTAGGAAGAACTCGGTACAACTTTTGTATAACTCGGTGTTGCTCGGTATAATTCGGTATTGAGTCTTCACGTGATGGTATTTCTTGTTATTGTTTGGTATTGCTCGGTATTTCACGTTTTTTGGTGCGATTTAGCCTCCGACCGGACGGTCCTCTACGTCCGGTCAGAGAACGTAATAATTGTTCTTTTCAAGGAGACGAACTTGAAATTAATATATATATATATATATATATATATATATATATATATATATATATATATATATATATATATATATATAATTTAATTTAATTTAAGAGCATTTTGTTTTTTACTTTTTATCTTTAAATCAGTCATTTTTTGTATTTTTATTTTTAAAATAAATTAAGCTATATCTAATCAGTGAAAATTACTTTTAGTTGGGTTTTATAAACTTTTATTTTTTAAAATAAAATTTATCTCATATTGTTGTTTCATCTTCAGTCACCTGCCACTATTTATGGCTCGCTGCCCCATACTAAAAGATCTCATGCTTAATAAGATATTAAATATATTTTTATTTTATATAAAAAATAAATAAAGCTAAGAAAATAGAAAGATTCTAAACAACCTATTACTAAATATTAAAATAATTAAGTATTAATTATTATGAATATTCAAAGTATTGATTAGTGTTTATAACTTAATGATAAGTTTAATTAAGGTGAATATAAATTAATTGTAATAATTAATATTTAGATGAAATCGCTTACTAAATAATTAAAACTTAATAAGTTAATTTAAAATATATATATATTATTTAAGGTAGTATTTGGTCAAAAAAGGCTTGATTAAAATGTATATTAAATTTTGTCAGAGTTTTATATTTCTTATTTTAAATTTTGGAGAAGTTATTAAAGATCAAATTTAATAATCAAGCACAACAATTCATTAATATAGTAGTCCAGTCCAGCACATAAATAATTTTTAAGTTTTATGTGCTAGATTGAGCAACTATGTTAATCAAGACTACTCATCTTATGTATTTAGTTGGAAAAAGTGTGATTATATATTTTTTATTTTGCTATAGCTTTTCTTATTGTAACAAAGTTTTATCCAAAACCTACAAAAAGGGGGTCAAGGCCAAGGAAGTTTTAATAAATTCAAAGTTATTTATGCTCAAGACTTATGGTTTGTTTGGGACGAACAATTATTACGTCCTCCGACCGAATGTTGCTATAGGTTCGGCCTCCAATAGTTTTACGCCACGTAGCAGCTCGAAGACCCGACCCAAACCCGTGGTAATTACGATTTTTCACGTCTATTTTCACTAATTTGGCTGAAACGGGCGGGAAAACTTTATAAACCCGCGATTACTTTATATGAATAAACATTTGGCCTATTAGCTTCTGTACACTGAACGTTATACAGTATTTAGGGTTTACAAGTAGAAGAGAAAAGTTTCGCGAAGAGTTTAAGGCGATGGATGAGAAGAATCCTTCTATTGATTTGGAAGGGTTAGACGATTTCGACAAAACATTTGGCACTTATAATATGGATGAAAATTTCTCTTATTTTTTACAAGTAAGTTCTCATCCATCTTCGTTTGATCAAATCATTTTTGTTTGTACCGAACCTTCTGATAACTCGGTACTGCTCTAAATTATATCTAATACTCGGTTTGTATATTTGTAACGGAAATATAATTATGATAATTTTGTAACAAGCCTTTTTATAACTAGGTACTGCTCGAGATTAATTTCTATTATTTGAAATTGGTCTTTGGACCGATATTATAATTTTGAAGAACTTGTACAAGGTTTTTTTAGAATTAAGTATAACTTGGTATTTATATGTATAACTCGGTATGTATAAGTTTTTTGTATCTTTACGTCAATTCTGTTTTGTATATACCGAGATTTTAATTTTAAAATCTTTGTACCGAGTTTTATTTAACTCGGTATAGTTCGGTATTTATATATAAAACTCTGTATGTTGAGTTTTCTAGTTTGTTTTCTGTCAGACTAGTTTACTGTACCGATTATAAAAACCATATGTCTGTACCGACCCGTCAGAAAACTCGGTACACTTCGGTATTTTCGTGTATTATTAGGTATTTATTACGTGGTACACATTCATAATATTTGAATTTTTTTTTCACAGGGGGTTTACAAATCTGAGAATGAAGCATATGTTAAATATTGCCAATGCAACATATGCATGGCTTTAGTGTTCGGAAAGAACATCATTCATACTGGCCTAATTCAAGGAAATTAAAATCAAAGGTTTTTGTATTTCCAAATTTGGATTCAAGAAGGACACAGAAAAAAATCAGAAGGTTAAATTTCAAAAATAAACTACAAGAACTGGATGTCCTGCTATGGTGATATTTTCTGTTAGTGAAGATAGAATATGGACGGTGAAAAATTAGGTAGAAATACACAACCATGAATTGGCAAAACCGGATGATCAACATTTGCTGAGATAATCTAGGCACATCACTGAAGAAAATGCCTCCATTTTGAAATCAATGGCTGATGCGGGAATAAGAACAATAAATGCATTTTCCTATCTATCCGATGAGGTTGGAGGTGAGAAAATCTGGGGTTTACCAAGAGAGATGCATACAACTACATTCAGAAGGAGAGAAGAGCAAGAATTGAGAATGGAGACAGCAATTCGCTAATCGAATTTTTCAAAAACCGAGCAGCTGAAGACCATATGTTTGCATGGGATGTGCAAACTGATGAAGAAGACAGGTTGGTAATTTTTTTTTGGGTTGATGGTTTGGGCATAGTGGATTACGACTGCTTTGGGGATGTAATTATTTTTGATACTAGCTACCGTCTTAACAAATATAATTTAGCATGTGCCCCTATTATTGGAGTCAATAATCATTGGCAAAATATTATATTATGAATGACATTTCTGTAGTGGGACTTGGCAAATCAGTAGTTTTCGTCTAGATTGGCGGTAGGATTGGAGCATCATTCTGAATTGTTGTTTGGTCAGTAGTTTCCTTTTGGATTGGCGGTTCAATAAGTGATTTAATGGGACTTGGCAAATCAGTGTGGATAGTAGATTCAGTGGGACTTGCATAACGAATTGGAGCATCAGTGTTGATTGGCTGTTCTATTGGACATTCAGTGTCGGTTGGAGATTGAATAGGAGAATCAGTTGGGCTTGGACTGGCTGGAATTGGAGTTGTTGGTGGAGATGGAGTTGGCTTACTAAAAGACATATGTGGGGTTGTGAGTGGAGTAAGCACAATTTGCAAATGCTCTCCGGTATAATATGTAGAAGTACTATGAATTAAATTCTTCTCAGAATCTGTTATGTCTTGTAAATATGTCAATATCTGGAACAAATGTTTTATAAATATCCAAAATATATAATTACATAATAAAGTTAAATGAGTGAATATATAAATAGTACCTCAGAATCCTGAAGGTCATTTAATAAATTCTTAACATCTTTAACTCTATAATTAAATTTTACATCCCAATGAAGGAGACGGGGTCGAGACAATTTATCCACCACATGGTGGAACTTTGTATGCTCAAAAAACCATATCTATAACAAAAAATTAAACAATATAAATCAGTGTAAAAATGATTAAAGAAACTAGTACAATAGTGAAGTACATAAAACAATGTGTAAGAATTACTCATAATTATAATCATAATAAATCCATTAACTTAGCCTAAGGATTGACCTTTGGATTATTTTTTGGCTAATGTATTAAATTCAGTCACGAGGAAATCCCTAATGGATTGAGGCCAATTGTATGTTCCGAAGTTCTCAACATTCTTTGCAACGTCCAATATTGTTGATTGTACTCGAAAGTTGTCCATTGGAAAGAATATGTTGGACAATAAGTATACAATGAATTGTTCCCTTACATTCTCGATCGGCGTTGACACATCCAATTTCAGAATATCATGCCTTATTTTTTTTTGCTGTTTTTCCAGCAGTTGTAGCAGTCCCAGGTTCAAATTTAATACATCTGTTAGGTAAGCCAATAATCAAAGCTAATTCATCAGATGTGAAAGCTAAAGTCCGGCTGTTAATAACAAAACTTTCAGAATTGTTGTCCCACGTTGACAATAACATATAAACAAGTTGAACATTCTATGGGAGTCAAGGCAGATGTAGGAACTGGTTAATTTGTAGCTCCCGTAGGCTTCTAACAAACTGCTCCCCAAATTTCTCAACCATCTCATCACAAACTTCTCTAAAACTTGACGTTCGACATCTAAAATGAATCTTGGGAAAATATTCCTGCATAATAAAGTAGATGATATTACATAATACCGAACAATACCGAGTTTTAGTTCTGAATAAAACGTTGTACCAAGTTATACCGAGTAAAGCTGGTTGTACCAAAAACTAAGAAACAATATCTATCAATACATTACATATAAAATACTCATTATTTATTAAAAATAGCGAGTTGTACCGAGTTATACCGAGTTGTACCGAGTAAAGCTGGTTGTACCAAATACTAAGAAACACCATATATCAATACATTACATATAAAATACTCATTATTTAATGAATATTTCGAGTTATACCGAGTTATACCGAGTACCGAGTTATACCGAGTATAACTAGTTCTACCAAATACTAAGAAATACAATATATCAATACATTACATATAAAATACTCATTATTTAATAAAAATAACGAGTTGTACCTAGTTATACCGAGTTGTACCGAGTAATACCGAGTAAAGCTGGTTGTACCAAATACTAAGAAACACCATATATCAATACATTACATATAAAATACTCATTATTTAATGAATATTTCGAGTTATACCTAGTTATATCGAGTTGTATCAAAATTATACCGAGTATAACTAGTTCAACCAAATCGTAACATACACCAATTATCGATATTTTAATATATAATACTCATATATTTTAGGTAAATACCGAGCATTTATTCTGAAAAATCCCCTGTAACGACATGTACCGACCTATACCTAGAAACATTTCGAACAACACCGTATACCGAATACCGATTAGTACCGAGTTTTATAACGTGTACCGAGTTTTAAAAACTACCAAAAATAATAGAATTCAAAAGTCCTGATAGAAATGTTAACCTTAACCCTAAACATACGTTTTTTTTTTTTTAAACGAGATAGACGAGATAGACAATATGATAAGAAGGAAAATTTTTCGGTACATCTTTTCTAACCTCAGGCATTATATCTGCGAAGGTTTTCGATCGGAGAATACGAAGAACTACGAAGGAAGTGCCAGAGAACTACGAAGGAAGTGCTGGAGAACTACGAAGGAAGTGAATAGTGACAGGGAGTCGATTCGCCGTTAAAAATTTGAAATATATCAAAAGGGGATGCTGATCGGGATTTCTTTCATTTAAAAATCAGCACGTGCGAGAACCCAAAATACAGCGGGTCGGGTCGCCGACTTTTCTTCGTGCTACGTGTTGTTAATATATTGGTGGCCGAACGTAGAGGAACGTACGTTCACTGGACGAAATAAAAGTTCGTTTGGGACAACTTTTCTTATTGTAACAAAGTTTTATCAAAACCTACAAAAAGGGGGTCAAGGCCAAGGAAGTTTTAATAAATTCAAAGTTATTTATGCTCAAGACTTATGCTTTGTTTGGGACAACTTTCTTACTGCTTTTTAAAGGAATTTTTCAAAAAAAAAAAAATTGCTAAAAAATAGTTTTAAAAAAGCTATAAGAAAGTTGCCCCAAATGAAGTCTTAGGCTTCGTTTGGGACTGTTTTTTTCCTGCTTCTTAAAGTAGTTTTTTAGTATAAAATTTTTAATTTTTATACTAGAAAGCTGTTTTAAGAAGCAATAAGAAAGACTTCATTTGGGACTATGCTTTCTAGAGCAGTTGTGTTGTACAAAAAAATTTTGAGATAGAAATTTTTATAATATAAAGATACTTTAAAAAACAATAAAAAAATTGTCACAAACAAAATCTTAACAATCTAATAAAATATCTTATTTATATTAAAATTATAGCTTATTTATATTAAAATTAAGTGATTTGTTAGCTTTAATTGAGAATTAGTGATCTATGAATTCATGTAAAGTATGCTATGCATCAAATTAGTTGCATTAAAAAAATTCTAATATGGAGTTCATCATGTATCAATAATTAAATCCCACTATTTGTTATTCATTAAGGTCTATTAACCTAGTGATTTTCATGTTCTTTGTCTTTATGTTCTTGCATGTACCTTTTTACAATATCCAGCAAAATATGTGACATGGCTATTATAATTTGGTTTCCTTCATATTTTGCTAGAGAAGTTTCCATTATCGTACACACCCTTCTCATCCTTCTTGTTTATGTCGACATTCTTCAGACTCCACTTTTAATATGTTCAAATCTCTATCAAATTCATTCGTTTTTTACAATCTCTGCCAATGACACCTTCAAATTGAACTCCATTTGAAAATCACTAGTGCTTTCTAAGAAGCAGGTTGACTATGGCTTCATTTGGAATGACTTTTTTACTGCTTCTTAAAATAGTTTTTTCGTATAAAATTATTGTACTAGAAAGCTGCTTTAAGAAGCAATAAGAAAATCACTCAAACGAAGCCTTTGTTTGGGATAATTTTCTTACTGCTTTTTAAAATAAATTTTTTTTTTTTATTTTTCAAGTTAAAAAAAAAAATATAATAAAAATCTGCTTTATAAAACAATAAAAAAGCTGTCCAAAATGAAGCCAGTTTCTCTTTTTCTAATACATGACATACATATATGCATGATTATAATAGTTCCTATGATGTTTGCCAAGAACATCATACCGTACATTATTAATGTTTAATTGGACATCAAGTGATGAATGTCAATTGATCAAGGCTTCATTTGGGACAATTTTTTTCAATTACTTTTTGTTGCTTTCAAAAATAAATTTTTGAGAAATTTGCTTTAGAAATCAATAAAAAAAAAACTGTAACAAATGAAGCATAAGATAACTATTTTTGTTAAGATTACGTTAAAGACAACAAATATCACTACATGGGGGTCGGTTATATTAATTTTTTTTCTCTATTGCGTCATATTAAGAGTGAAATTCTCATTTAAGGTTTCGTTTGGGGTGGCTTTCTTGTTACTTCTTAAAACAGCTTTTTAGTACAAAAAATTTAATTTTTATACTAAAAAGTCATTTTGAGAAGCAGTAAGAAAGCCGTACCAAATGAGGCCTAAATCTAATAAAAAAAAACAGATGTAATGCATTTACTCTCCTAACCGGAACATCAAAAAACCATAATTTTATGTGACCAAATCATCTAAGATGGCTCTCTCTAATAAAAGAAATGTCACTCTCAAGATGATAAAAATTATTGCTTTTGTAAAGCTGATGTTATTGGGCTGCTTGCTATTTGATTTGGCTGTAGATTGTGAATCTCAAAGCTTGCTAGTTGCTATGAAGAACAACACATCCACTTCCATTATTGTCCTTTCAGCTTTTCAAAACGTTGAAGTCAATGTCTGGAGCCAGAATGGTTTCAGAAGCAAAGTCTACTCACAATCCAATGGCTGCTGAATTTAAAATCAAAAGGCATGAGAGGACAAATGGCCCACTAGGATTTTAAGATCCCTTATCCCTTTATAAATCATATATTAATTTATGCCCTCTTTAAAATCTTATAATTCAATATATATATATATATATATATATATATATATATATATATATATATATATATATATATATATATATATATATATATATATATATATATATATATATTAAAAAATATATTAATTTTACCACTACTTAAATAAATTTTTAACTCCATTTGAACATTTTCTATCATGAAAATTATAAAGAGTTACTTGCATAATCATATATTAAATTATTGGTTGAATAATTATTTAATTATATATATTAACATAATATATTTAGCATTACTAGTAATAAAATTATAATTCAATAGTTTTAAAATATAACAACTCAAGAGAATTTGTAGTATAAGACGCTTAAGCATGTATTTATAAATTTTTTATCAACAAATATATTTTTTATATTAAAAGTCTATAAAAACATTATCAAGTCTTTATCCCACTATGGGGGATCGACTGGGAGCGGATTCAGCTTCCTTTTTCAAGGTGGACAGAATTTTAATTAATTAGACAACGACGACGACAACAATAATAATAATAATAATAAAATAATAATAACAACATCAAATAGTTTCAATAATAAAATAAATTAAAAAAATTTAACCAATATAATGCTATCAAATTTATAAGAGAAAATTTTTATAATTTATTTACGAAGAGAAAATGCTCGGAACTTAGGATGGATGAACAAACAATGCTAGATTGATTATATTAGAGCAAAAAATTATTTTTAATGGGAGCAAAATTCCAAAATTACCTATATATATAGGGTGGGCATGAGTGAGAACCCGCCCACGGGTTCAACTACATGAATATTTTTTCTCCATTGTGTTCTATTAAATCAAATTTTCTTTTAAATCTAATTAAAAAAAAATTATTTCTAACACTTTCTAACCAAAGTAGGTCTATCTCTACCTCCCTTAATATAGACCATTTTTTTAAGAGGCGCAGATGTCACCCATCCTAGTACTATTCTCGCCGAAGCACACTTAACTGTGAAGTTCTAATGGAATATGGTGCACCTAGTGCTTATATGGTCTCACCCATATCTATTACATATGCTCTCTTAATCAGGTCATCAGAATGCCAACATTTTATACGACCAAAGCTTTTATGTATAATCTTATCTTCCACGAGAATTACTCTAACCTTTTCACGTATATACTAGTTCCGAATGTCTTAACTAAAAAAAAAATTCATCAATGCCAGTCTCAAACCTAAATAAAAGAAAATATTGAATTTTTGAAATTATTAATTTGCTCTCTATTAAGAAAAATATCTGTCTCCACCCCTTAGCATGCTGAAAATTTGTTCATACTTTAGACTCTAAAATAATTATGTTTGAACATCAAAGAAAAAACATTCTAATAAATCCAAATAAACAATACAAGTATCATAGACAAAAGCAAACTTTGTGAACAAATTGTACCTCAGATTCTAAAAAATTGGCAATAAACTAACAGTTGCAGAAATGTTGTTACAATCAACTGCAGATCAAATCGTCTTCTTCATCAGTAATGCTTTCATTTGCTAGTTCAGCATATTCGTCAATGGAGGTAGCTGGAAAGACATTCCCTTCTCTACTTCGGTCCCCAATCTTCAAGGACTTGGTGCTGCTTCCTCCTGCCTTCCCATTGTTCATCTGTTAAATTGGCCATTGTTAGAATAAGAGAAGGATTAAATGAAAGTAAGAGAAGGAACGTTGTGGAAGTCCACGAGACCGGCTAAGATTTTACCCACAAACAAAGTATTGCAAGGATTAACATATCTACGATTTAAAAAGTTATAGTTGGGCTTCGTTTGGGACGGCTTTTTTACTGCTTCTTCAAGCACTTTTTTAGTACAAAAATTTTAATTTTGTACTAAAAAGCTGCTTTAAGAAGCAGTAAGAAAGCCGCCACAAATGAAACCTTATATATCACTTTATCAATATATATACATGAAAAATATAAAGATTTAGGCTTTATTTGGGACGACTTTCTTACTGCTTAAAATAATTTTTTAGTACAAAGATTTTAATTTTTGTACTAAAAAATTGCTTTAAGAAGCAATAAGAAAGCCGTCTCAAACGAATCCTTAATTGTTAAATGTATAAATACATAAAAATTTTGTGATATACATGTAAATCCTGCTTTATTATACATTTGTGATCTTCACATGTAAATGACTACATTGATTGGTAAAAACAAGAGTGCAAAATAAAAACAAATGAAGTACAAACAAAATATTCATCAGTATGGCAAGATAGTGCATCAATATGAAAGGTTCAAGGCAGAATACTTGCATGGAAATCTTGGTTGGAAGCTAATCACAAGAGTACTAGATATAAAATTCACATGACATGCAGCACATACAAGGATCAAATGAGAAGGAAAATTTTGAAAGTAATATCAAAGAAAGTTCAACCTACTATAATTTTAGTTCAAATGAAAATAGCAAAGAAGACCAAAAGCAAGTTAAGTTTTTCAAACAGAATTTGAGCTAGAGAGTTGTACCTGATTGTAAAACATGGAGATAGTGCAGGAGAGGTGTGGGTGCAGGTGTGCAATCATAGCTGAAGATGAGAGGGAGAGTGCACAGTAAGTTTGTGCCCCTTGTGTAGCTAACAATTTTAGAAGAAAATAACTAGCAACGGATCGTGTCTGGTTTGGACCTGACTGATTTGGACCCAACTCATTAAATCTATTTCTATTTTTTAATGCTTATAATAATCATGGGAATTACCAAATTAATTTACCTTTCTATGGAATTAATTGAGCCATAAGCTTGATTAGGACATTTAATAAAAACTATTTTAGAGATTTGGATTTGAATTAGGTAAACTTGAGTAAAGTCAAGTTAAGCTACAATTTCATAATTGGTGGCTTTAATCTGTTGATTACGGCTTCGTTTGGGATGGCTTTCTTATTGCTTCGTAAAGCAGCTTTCTAGTAAAAAAATAATTTTTTCTAATAGAAAGCTGCTTTAAGAAGCAGTAAGAAAGCCATTCCAAACGAAGCCTAAATCACGAACAATTAAGCAAGCTCAATGAATTCTAATTTCATAGAATTAAAGTTTTAGTTCACCTGCTTAGCATAATGGACAATCAATCAAATCTAATTATCCCCAACCTTGGGGTAAATAAATTGCCCAAGGAAACAGGGAGAGATGGGCGAGACCATAAAATGTGGAGGGAGTATAATATAGGAGAGTTACTGTTGTAGGAGATGTGCACTTGTGAAGAAGAGAGGGAGAGTGTGTTATGCCGGTCCAGCCTGGACCGGCTCATCCTGGACCGGCCCAGCCGGTCCGGGCCTATGCCCGACGGAAGAAAGGCGGACGGGAGAGGGGGAACCGGGGTGGGCTCCAATTGATTTCAAATTGAAATTAATTGTTTTTGGAGGGAGAATGAAGGGTAGAGAAGTCCTTTTGCTTTTAATTTGAATTAGAGTGTATTAAATAGGGAGTTATGAGGGGAGGGGTTTTTATCTTGCTTTTGAAAAGAGTTTGAGTTCTAGGTCTTCTTGCTTGGGCTCTCGGCGTTGCCGGAGATTGTAGGAGAGTTGTTCTTCCTCTCGAATTGAAGAACATTGTATCGAGCTTTGGTTTTGATTGCCTACTAGTGGAATACAATCGTTTGCAATTGTTTTCCTACAAGTTTCTTCACTATTCCCGCTGTTTTTGCGCTATTTGTGTGCCGATTTGGGTTAGGTTTGCTTGCGAACTCAAGTATTACCTTAGGGTTACTTGCGAACTCAAGTATTTCCTATCAGAGTGCACAATATGTTTGTGCCACAGTGTGGCTAACGATTTTCAAAGAAAATAGTTAGCAATGAGGCGTGTCTAGTTTGAATTCTACATGTTAAATATATTTATATTTTCTAATGCTTAATGTGATCCGTGATTATCAAATTAATTTAGTTTTTTGTGATATCAATTAAGTCTTAAGCTTCACTAAGAGAGTTAATTAAAAATAATTTTAGGGATTTGGATTTTAATTAGGTTAAATTATATTGATGGAGCTTTAGTAAATTCAATTTAAGCTTAAATTTCATAATTTGGGGCTTGAATCTGTCTCTGATTTGAGAGATTGAATGCAGCAATGAGCCTAGGTACTGTGGGCTCCGAAAATTCAGCCACGGCCTCCGCTCGCTTTTTCTTTTTCGGCGAGGGAGTTTTAACGAACTAAGTTCCGAGGTAAATTTTGGAAGGCAGATGGGTTTGTAGATAAGACACTACCCAGAGATTTCGCCCTCATTTGCGAGGACTTTATGATCTGAGTTCTGGTTTCCTATAGGCGCAAGCCCCTATAGTTAATTACCCCTCCCGATCACGGGAGAGAACTTTCGATTAAGGCTAGTCATCGATCATATACATAGAATATACGTGTTATCTGGCATATAGTAGCAGCTTAGGTTTGAGATTTGAAGAATTGGCTTTTTTGGATTTTGGGTTGAAAATTTTGATATTTAAATAGAAATTGCACCATCTTGCACTTAAAGCGGATGGTGGGGGAATGGATGATGGACCCGATCAAGATCCCATGGTTCCGTCGTCCCGGGCCATCGTGGTCCCTGGTCTACTTAGTCAGAGGAGATAGTCGACCCAACCTGACAGAAGGATCCTTGTCGGCAGCCATGGGTTGCTTCGTCCAAGGGAACCTTGTAGACCGGGGTTGAATGTTTGTCTAAGGGGACAAATTTGAATCCACCTTAGCTGACAGAGGGCTTTGTGCCCTATCGATCATATCCTATTGATTCATATCTCAAGGATTTAACGCCATTAAGGAGCGTATTGGCTCTGGCCATAACCGCTATCTGTGGTGCCATTTGGCGGCAAAACCACTCGGTTCAGAATGCCCCGGGTCATAACCGTTTACCTGCAGTGCCATTTGGCGGCGAAACTGCCAGTTAGAGGACACGTACCACGTCCTTACTGGCAAGAGATTGTTTGAGAATGGATCCTAGTGATATTTTCGACTAGGCATTTGGCTCTTTGTGAGCTAGAGTTTATTTGAATTTGTCCACCCCGGCAGACTGTTGCGGAGGGTGGATAGAATTTGCTTTAAGTGTTTGATAGATAGTTTAATTTTTATTTTTATTTTTATTTTTTGGATTTTAGAATTTGTGAATTTTTGGATTTTTGGATATTTGGGTGGAGCTTTGGATTTTGTGTGGACTTTTGAGAGATATTTGAAAATATTTGGGAACCCCTCCGGTTGAGATCTGCATTCAACACGGCCATCATCAGGGTGTTTGGAGTCATTTGAAAATATTTTGAATTTTGTAGATGAAGCTTGTCGACTCTGTCGAGCTGTTGATAGAGAATCGGGTCTTGTAGGCTTCGTGCATTTATTAGTGAATTCATATTGTTATAGACTTTGATGGCCTAATATGAATATTTTAAAGCAAATCTACCGGTCGCCACAACTTTATATTTGCTTAATGGTTCGAACCCTGTCGACTTCTATTATCCCGTATAGAAGGATCGGTTTCGAACCTGAATTCACTTGTCAACCCGCGCAGCATCCCTAGACGTCACGTGTGTACCAATAGGCTTTGATGGCCTATGTGTATACAATTTATAGTGCATGTGTAGGGGTACTTTGAAATAATTGTAGACGCCTTCTGTCTGCTTGTACGAATGTTGCAGATCCGGTGGCGTTCTAGTCTTGATATTGACTCCCCCCTTTCTCAATCACCGGGGAAGGCTCTTCTTGAAGTCTATGAACATTATTTTGAAATGGACTCTTTTTAAGATCTTTAACGTAGTAGACTTGATATTTCTGATATTTGTGGATGCCAGAGTTGTTCCCCTTCCTGAATACAGGATCGAGAAGATCTTGATCACCGTTGTCGTAGGTGACACTTATACTTGTGTCCACCGTGGTTCGATGTGCTTACGAAGTACCCACAGTTGTTATTCACAAGTGGCTTGTGTTTGCTGGCGGAGGATCGTCGTATCAGCTACGAGCTCCTAGGAGTATTCGTAGGAGAACCCTTACTTTTGCATTGAAACCACCTTTCACCAATCTCATGTGGTTCTTGATTGTACTCTTTTGTAGAGGATGGGTCTTTGATTGCTGGTCTCCAATATTGCCATCTCAATCAACAGGCATTGTAGGGATTGTCGTAGGAGATTGTGCATCGAGGTCTTGTAACGTATCTTGAGTCACTATTGACCATACAAATGTTATTGTAGTTTGAGCTCCCTTGCACAGGATTCAAGCCTTGTCCTTGTATGTATTTGGATCCAAGTTCAATTTCATTCAGACTTGAGTTTCAAACTCAATATGAGTCTTCAATATTCGTTCAAGTCTTCTACTGCCATATGGAATTCACCTGGATTTGAATCTATTGTTTGCAAACCCAAACTTTACTTGGTGTCGTGCAGTTCATGTTCAAATGAACAAGTTCTTGTTGTCCACATCTTGTTCTAACTTTGAGTGTAGAGTGCAAGTTCAAATCTTTGGTTCAGGATCTTCAGAAGTTCTTTGAAGTTCAAATTGATTTGATTTTGGTTCCAATTTGATTTCATTCTATTTGAGTTTTTGGTCTTTAGAAATCATTTATGTTTTGTTCAGGTCCTCTGCACATGTTCAATTAAGTTCAAAAGTCCACTGCTCTTTCTCATTTGGTCCAAACATTTTGTTCTTTTTGAGTTCAAACAGGTCCAAGTACGAGTCTCATTTTTGTCCATTGGATGTGCAAATCAAGTCCAAGTACAGTCCGTCTTCACCCGAAATTTCGGCAACCTCCCGGCGTCTCCCCTGTTTAGGGGAAAACTACGAGAAAACTGGGCCTTTCCCACCACGCGCAATAAAGGCGTGTATGGTAGGTGCCCTCTTTCGAGGACACCGCGGCCGTGATTTTTCTTCCCACCACGCGCAATAAAGGCGTGTATGGGGTCTTTGACGGTACTTGTTACAAGAAAAGAGCAGTTGCTTTCCTTCCGCCCGGGGGTACTTATGAATCATTCCGGCCGCGCAAAGAGAAAGGTACACCAGGCTCGCCTGGCCTCACCGTGTGCGTCGAACCGGTTTCCCTCCTACCACGCTCACTAAAGGCGTGCTTAGGTGGTTTGCCGGTCCGACACGCATGTCGAGACAGGAGGGCAAGGGTCGCTCGCTTACCTCAACATAGGTGTCGTGTCGGTTGCCCCTCTTACCACGCTCAATAAAGGCGTGCATAGGTAGACCGCCGGCCTGACACGTTAGAGGGCGAGGGTTGCTCGCTAACCTTATCGTAGGTGTCGCGCCAGTTGCCCCTCCCACCACGCTCAATAAAGGCGTGTATGGGTAGACCACTGACTCGCCACGCATGACGAGGTAAGAAAGCGAGAGGGGAGGCGACTGTCCGCCTCGTCGTAGGCGTTGGACTGGGGTCCCATCCCACCACGCGCAATAAAGGCGTGTATAGGCGATTTTCCGGTACGTCGTACACGTCGAGGACGGAAGCCTGAATTCAAGGATTATATCTTCGGGGCCGGTGGACCGGCGGTGGAGTTGTCTCGGGGACCGAGGCGGGAGAAGGCACGGACGTCGAGGCAAGAGGGCTCGGCAAGTAAGCATTTTTTGTTTTATTTTTATTATTATTATAATTATTTAGTAGTATAATAATTAATTAGAATAAATTAGGTTTAATTAATTATAAGTAATATATGTTTAATTAATAATTAATTATTAATATAATTAAACATAATTAAATCAAATTAATTATGATTAATTAATGATGAATAACATTTAATTATTATTTAAAGATAATTAATTATAACTAATTTTAATTAATTAAAATTAATTTACAATTAATAAATTAATAACCATAATTAATTTTGATTAATCATAATTAACTTTAATTAATTTAATTAACTTTAATTAATTATGATTGATCAAATATTAATTATAATTAATATAATTAATTGTAATTAAATTCAATTAATTAATACTAATTTATAATTTAATCTAATTAATTATTATTTAAAATAAATAATAATAATAAAAATAATAAAATGCCCAAAAGGGGCTGTTTGGAACGGGATTTGGCCGCAAGAAGCACGCATAAGGGAGAAAGTTAACCTTTACAGCCAGCGTGCTCCTGTTGATGCTTCCGATCAAAATGTTTTAACTTCCGATCCAACTAAGGGAGCCGAAGAAGCAAGGCAGAGGGAGAGGCGGCTCAGGTAGGGGAAACCTTCTCACTCTCTCTCTCTCTCTCTGTGTGTATGGACCGAACGACTCAGGCAAGAGGTTCGGTTGGAGGAGGAGACGGGATTGGGGTCTCGGCTTCGATTGTAGAGGCTGATGCAGAGAAAAGCCGGGATGTTGGCTTCCGAACGGGAGGCAACAACGGGAGTTCGGATGGCTGCAAAGGAAAGAGGTCGAAGGAGGGAGCCTGGTCGCTGGAGAAGAGAGGAGTTCGTGAGAGTGGGAGAGGTCGGGAGCAGAAGCAGAGCTTTCGCGTGGAGGAGGCGAGTGGGAGAAGAGAGGTCGGCTGTGGAGATGGGATCGACCGGAGCAGGTGACGGGTTAGGGAGCTCCTGCGATCGAGTGGGATCTGCGAATGGGAGAGAGTCGAGATCCAGTGAGTGCCGAAGCTCTCACTTGGTCCGGTATTTAACGGCAACTTGGGCGCTCGATTGAGGCGAGATCACCGATTTTGAGCAGGATTTCACGGGATTTGATCGGTTCGGCGCCGAATGTACAGTAGTATCGCGGGATTTTGGCAGAATTTGCGGGATTTAGCAGAGGTAATATATGATTTTATTTTTTGGTTCTTTGGATATTATACAGAGGTTAACAGGTACGCAACGATCATGATGAAAATCATCCAACAAAGATTCAAGGGTCGTCATCAGACTCTTGATCATACGTAGTTGTTGGCTTAAAAGCAGGCACTAACCTTATCCAAACCAAGGATTAACAAAGGGAAGAGAGTTCACTTAAAATGTTGTTAGAAAATACTTGAAGATTTCAAGAAAACTCTAACAATAAAAGCAAAAATAGCGAGAACGGTCCACAAAATCATTGAAAGAAACCATAAAACAGTAAGTTTATATTACAATAATCAAACTTAAGGAAGAAAAATAGCAAGATACAATTGATCCTCAATTCGAGAGGAGAATCTATCTCTCCCAATCTCTAGACGCCGCTACAACCCAAGACACCAAATTCTAAGAACAAGAACAGCCACAATAATTTGCATGCCATAACCCTCCTAATCTCCTCCTATTTAAAGCATAAACCCAAGCCCTAAAAGTAGCACAACACCCCCCCCCCCCCCAACCCCCCCTTCCTTCCTTCCTTCCTTCCTTCCTTATTACTCCTAGTGGGCCCCACCCCTAGCATTGGTGGCAAAATCAAGAGGGCGAACCAGCTTCTTGTAGATATGAACCGAACCCTTGCCAAGGGCCAGTTGAACCAGTCTAACAATACCCCCTCTCAAAGAATCACCTTGTCCTTAAGGTGAAAGGAAGGAAATAGATGCTTCACCCTCTCATAAGGCTCCATTGTGGCATCGTAGCCCGGCAGGCTCTTCCATTTGATCAAGACTTCCTTCAGTTCCTTGATTCCCTCCTCTCCCTGACGAACCCCCATCAACTCCAATGGTTCTAATACTACCTCCAAGTCCTCAGTCAGCGTCACTGGTAACTCTGAGCTTGTTGAGTGACCTCCAATTGCCCTCCTTAGTTGTGATACATGAAAGGCGAGATGTATGGTTGCTATCGATGGTAGTTTCAGTCGATATGTTACCGCTCCAATCCTCTCTAATACCTCAAATGGCCCATAATACCTTGGGGCTAACTTCTCATTCCTCTTGTTGGCGAGGGTCTTTTGCCTATAAGGTCGGAGCTTTAAGAATACCCTCTCCCCTACCTCAAATTGGATGTCCTTCATATGCCCATCTACTTGTCTCTTCATAATCTGCTAAGCCCTCAATAGATGACTCTTCAGTTCTTCCAACACCATGTCCCTCTCTCCCAAATGCTCATCTACTGAAGAAACTGAGGTGCTTTTATGCCCAAAGTGCACCAAGTGAGGTGGATCCCGCCCGTACAACACTTTGAATGGGGTCGTCTTAGAAGCAGAATGATATGAAGTGTTTTACTAGTACTCTGCCAGGCTAACCACTTGGCCCACAATCTGGGTGTCTCTGACACAAAACATCATAGGTATGTCTCCAAGCTTCTATTGACCACCTTTGTTTGTCCATCTGTCCGCGGGTGGTAGGTGGTGCTCCTCTTCAGTATTGTCCCCTGTAGTCTGAATAACTCTCTCCAGAAATAGCTGAGGAACACCTTATCCATGTCAGATACAATCGACTCCGGTAATCTGTGCAATCTAACCACCTCCCTGATGAAGGTTCATGCCACTATTACTGTTGTGTATGGATGTCGTAGGAGAATGAAATGGGTATACTTACTCAATCTGTCCACTACCACAAGAATCACTGTGAACCCTTCTGATCGGGGTAATCCATCAATGAAATTCATGGATGCCTCCTCCCACACCCGACCTGATAAAGCTAAAGTTTATAGTAATTCACCTGGAGACAGGGCCATGTACTTGTTCCTCTGACAGATCTCACATATGGCTATCATCTCTTTCACATCCTTATGTATCCCCTTCCAATACAACTCTGAGGTGAGTTCCCCTGAATGACCCTCGACAATGCTCTCATGGAACTCCTGTAGTAGGTGTGGAATATGAATTGATGTCCTAGGCATCACGAATCTCCGCTGGTACAGAAGCCTCACCTTCTAGAGAGTACCCTAGGTGGTTACTTCCCTCCTCCAATAAATCAGCTCTGATTTATCCCAATTCCTTATCCCTTGCACTCTCCTCCTTAATGGTCTCCCAATCCAGTATCAGTTGTATCAATATTGTTATTGCTTGTAACTCCCCCATTCACCTGGACAAAGTAACTGTTGTTTTGTTCTCCATCTCTGGCCAATAAAGAATTTTAAATCATAACCCAAAAGCTTTGACAGCCATCTTTGATGCTCCTATGTAACAATCCTCTACTCCAACAAGTACTTCAGACTCCGTTGGTCCGTCCTGACAATGAAATGTCAGCCTAACAAGTAGGGTGACCACTTCTGGAGACTAACATAATGGCCATGAGTTCCCTCTCATAAATTGGTTTCAGCCTGTCCCAAGCTGTCAACACCTGGCTAAAATAGGCGATGGGTAAGTGGCTCTGCATGAGTACTACTCCCAATCCATATCCTGAGGCATATGTCTCCACTATGAATATTTGAGTGAAATCTAGTAGGGCCAAGACCGACACATTCATGGCCTTCTTCAAGCTCTCAAAAGTTGTTGTGGTCGCCTCCCCCATAAGAAACCATCCTTCTTCAATTGTTCCATCAATGGCCACGCGATGGTTGTACCCTTTCATGAACCGCCTGTAGTAGCCTGTCAGTCCTATAAATCCCCTCAACTCCCTGAGATTCATGGGCACTGACCATCTCAACATAGCTTCAATTTTGGCCTAATCTATTGCCACCCCCTAGTTAGAGATTATATGCCCCAAGTACTGAACATTGGCTGGGCAAAACAACATTTCATCAAATTGGCCCTCAGCTGGTGCTCTTGTAATACCTCTAAAACTCTCCTCAAGTGTTCCCACTACTTATCCTCTGACCAACTGTAAACCAGGATATTATCAAAAAACAATAATATAGGATTTTAATATCTTGTTCATGAGAGACTGGAAATTGACTAGGGCGTTAGTGAGGCCAAAAGGAATCACTAGAAATTCATAATACTCTTCATGAGTTCTGAAAGCAATTTTGGCACATCCTCCATTTTCATCCAGATCTGATGATACCTTGACTTCAGATTGATCTTAGTGAAAATAACTGCCCCACTCAACTCATCCAACAGCTCATCTATCACTGGAATGGGAAACTTTTCTAGCACAATTTCCTTATTCATTGTCCTGTAGTCCACACAAAACCTCTAATTCCCATCATTTTTCTTAACCAGAAAAATTGGTCTAGAAAAAGGGCTAATATTAAGCCTAATAATCCCTACTTCAAGCATCTCTCTAATCAATTTCTCGATCTCATCATTCTAAAATTGAGGATAGTGGTAGGGTCTGACACTGATGGGTGACACACCTTCCCCTAAAGTGATAGCATGCTCTTGTTCCCTTGGTGATAACAATCCCTGAGGTGGCTGAAAAATCTCACTGAATTGCTGAATCAAGGGTTGTACTAGAAGAGGAATGTCCCCTCCTTTCCCCAATCTGATCCCCTCTAACTTGTGTAGTTCTACCAAATAATCTTCCCCCACCTCTTATATATTTCTCACCATGATTTTAAGTGATGCAAAGGCTTTGAAGAGCCCTCCATTTCCCCTTATCACTACTCTTATCCATTCCACCATCAGCTCCATCATCAATACCCCCAAGTTGACCTTGATGTCTCCCAAGGTCTGCAGCCACTTCATCCCCAGGATGACATCAACACTCCCTAACTCCAATGGGAGAAAATCCTCCCTCACCTGAATCCCCTGTATGGTCAACACTACTCATTCATAAGTCCCCTAACCCGTCTCCACCTTCCTTGTACCCATCATCACTCCATTACATCATGTATCCACTAACTTCACCCCTAATTGATTCACGACCTGGTTGAAGATGAACTTGTGGGAAGCCTCGCTGTCACCTCCCTATCTGATATTTCCCTATTCACCTTTATGGTATGATTCAGAGTGAATCTACCACTAAATACAAGGAGACCTCTGCCAAATCCAGATGCAGCTTATCGTCCATCTCTCCCTTTACCTCCCTCCTCAGCTTTCCCATCATTAGAGACAGTGAGAACCTGAAGTATACTTCTCATCACATATGAAGTATAGTCTCTTCACCCTTTCCTCCTGCATCTCCCTCTCCGTTAATCTTTAGAAGTTCCCACCCACTTCCTTCTCCTGTTGGCTTCTTACTGGGAGTCTCATGAATGTTGACTGATACCGGCCCCTTGGGTGCTAGAGGATGGTAGTCATCCTGTAAGAGCCGCCTAAACTGCTATCCCTAGCTCCCCTCTCCTGATACTTCTAATCCTCTAATAGTTGTGTCAGCTCCATAGCCTCCCCCAAGTCATGAGGCCTCATGACCCTCACTGCTGCTCGAATCTCTGATTTAAGCCCCTTCATAAAATTTCCCTCCATAACAGCCTCCAATAGTCAATCCAATCGGCTTTCCAGATACTCAAATCTCTCACAATAATTTGTCACTGAACCTTCCAGCGCTAGTACAAAGAACTGCTCATAGAAGTCCCCTCCCCTGCTAGTTTGGAAAAGTTCCAATAAGCATTTCTTGAACTCTCTCCAACTCCATATGGGTCCCCTTATATATCTCCACGGCTACTAAGACAACGTCTTTCCTTCCAAACAAAAGCCAACAACCATCAATTTTTCCTCCTCCATCATCCCATTAATGACGAAATAGCTCTCCACCATGTAGATCCACCCATATGCATCCTCCCCTTCAAAGATGGACATCTTCAGCTTCTGCATATTCAGATCTCCATCATTTCCCTGGATTCCCCCATAATTTCCTCTTGCCCAAGTGTTTGGTCCTCCCCAAGTATCTCGATCTTCCCTTCCACGCTCATATTCAAACCCCTCTTCGCTTTCTCCCCTCTCTTCAAAATCAGCACCCCTCCTACCATAATCCCCCTCTTTTCTCTCCCAACCAAAACCCCTTGGTTCATGCCCCCTAACCACGCCTCTCTTCATACCTTCCCCATTTCTCCTCCATGGTCACCACATCGTTTTCCCTCCTACGAAATTCAGAATTTGTAGTTTCTTCCCACCGGTCCCTTTGTCTCCAATGCCTCCTTTTGAATTTAATTTTCTAATATCTTCTTCATCATCTCATGAAGATCGAAAACTTTGTCTTCCACGGATGAAATTCTATCTTCCACCTATGCTTTCATTTGGCTCATCTCCCCTTTGAGGCGTTCCTCCAATGTATCCATTTTATTGGCCGCCATCAATACCCTGATTTTTGTTGTTGTTGGACTCAAAAATCTGAATCTTGCCTCCAAAAACAGCAAAACAGTCCCCTTCCGGTTAAAATTCAGCAGCTGATTTCCTTAGAAAAATCCTCCAAACAGTCCTAAAATCTTCTCAGACACCAATTTTTTAGGAAATACTTGAAGATTTCAAGTAAGCCCTAACAATAAAAGAAAAAACAACAAGAACGGTCCACAAAACCAATTGAAGAAACTAGAAAACAATAGTTTTTATTGCAATAATCAAACTTACGGAAGAAAAATAGCAAGATACAATTGATCCTCTAGTCAAGAGGACGATCTATCTCTCTCAATTCCTAGACGCCGCTAGAGCCCAAGACATCAAACTCCAAGAACAAGAACAGCTACAATAATTGCATGCCCTAATCCTCTTAATCTCCTCATATTTAAAGCATAAACCCAAGCTCTAACCATAGCACCCCCCCCCCTCCTTCCTAATTACTCCTAGTGGCCCCACCCCTAGCATTGGCGGCAAAATCAAGAGGGCAGACCAGCTTTGGTCCACCTTTTATAGATTTGAAAAGGCCCCTTGCCAAGGTCTGGTTGGATCGGTCCAACACATGCCAAAAGATCAATGACATAGAAATGGCCTTCAAAACTTGATTAAACCAAAGATTGATGATGTTTGGTATTCGAAGTTCACTTTAATTTGCACACAAAGTAATTCTTAGGATAAGGAAAACTAGGTATATACCATGGTTTAAAAATCCGTGCGAGGCGCACGCCTCAAGGCGTGCCTCAAATTGAGGCGCACAAGAAACACCTCAGGACTTGAGCCTCATTGGCACCAGTGAGGCTTACACCTTTTAAAATGAGACATATGCATCAAGGCGTATTGAGACAAAACCTCATTCAAGATAAATTTTATGAAAATTTTTTATTAAATATTATTATTATACTATATTTTACTCTATTATATAAATAGAAGGAATTGATTGACTATAGGACAAATTATTTATTTTATACTTAATTAAAAGATAGATATCTCAGATTACAAAAGCAAATAAATAGTGATGATAAAATGGATCATTTTGTTGTTGATAATATAAAATTGAGATTGTTGCTTTCTATTTTGGTAGACCTACAATTGGATTGTTGTTTCTAACTTATGACATGATAGTTATGGTGTTTAATGTGTTATAAAATACTAAAATGATCAAAGTACCCACAAATACATTCAAGCTCTAGAAGGTAGAACTGATGAGAGATGATCACAGCCTTCCCTACACAACATATATTTCTTGCCAAAAATTCTCTCCAAGCCACAATCGCCTCTAAGAACTGCTCGAAAGATGGAGATAGAGAAAGAGAGTGAAAGAGAGAAAAGCCATATGATGAGGACATCTTCAGTGATTTCGACACATGTACCATCAGGAGACGCCGGAGATCGACGGCCACGATCATGAGTTGTATTTTTAGTCATTTTATGTAGTAGTTTATTTTATTTTATGTTTATCCGTTTTTGCCCTTATGAGCATTTGGTTGCTATTGTAGCCCAAGTGGCATTTTAGTCTTTTGTTTTCTTTATCATTTGGAGGCCTATATATATGGTCATTTTCCTATGTAAGAGAAGTTTTTTTGGATGAATGAAAATTTGACATTTCATGTTCTCTTTGTGAGTGCAAACCTCCACGATCTCTTAGTGAGTTCGTAGGAGAAGCTAGATCTCTTTGTGAGTTCTAAGTCTTCTTGTTCTACTATTTTTCTTCCTTTATTTCTCGTGATCGATTCGTTGTCGTGGAAATTCGGTTGAAGCATTTGTGGGAAATTGGAATTCACTCCTTGAATCCCTATATTTTTCCCTACCCCTTCCCCTCCCTTGATCAATGCCGCCGCCCCCCTTCTGGATTACCCAGACCGCCGGCCAGCAGCCACCGGCTAGCCCAACCCGCCAGCCAGCAGCCTCCGGCCAGCCCTCCAACCTGCCGGCTCCCTTCCCCCTTCCTGCCGCCGCCTCCTTCCCCTCCTTTGAATTTCAAAATTGAAATTCAAATGGTTATGAGCCATTAATTATTTCCTAAAGTTGCTCCCTAATTCACGCCATCAATTTAATTGATTTACAATTTCAAATTTGAAATTCAAATTGATTAAATTGATTCCCCTCATAATTGAAAGCTTGCTCTCCTTAAAAAAACTGAAGTTTTAATTTTAGATTTTATTAAAATTCTGAAATTAAGACTAGTGGTCCCCACCTACTCAAAACCTCAACGCCACCTCACCACCGACATGGCCGGACCCCTCATTGGGCTCCTCTCTCTCCTAATCACATTAATAGCTCCACAAAATTAGCCCCAACTCCCTCCTCTCTTTACCGCCCCTCCCCTCCTTGATTTAATTTGAATTTCAAATTAAATCCCACCATTAAACCTCCCAAAATCTGAAATTAATTCAGAGTTCCTGCACCTCCCTCCTTTCCTCCCACCCGAATTCCTCCCTCCTCCCTTCCTCTTGGCCGCACCTCTCCTAGGTGGCAATTCCTCCACCTTTCATTATTGCGACGCCAAGATCTCTGATAATTATGCATAGAGGAACCTGAATGGAACTTTGGATTTGTGCATGACGATCGAGATCAAGTTGACATCCTCCAATCACCGTTCTTTGACGTGGGCTTTGATTTCGACGACACCATTGAAGATTACATCGACCGTATCCAGTACACCTTAGTTGACGGATCGACGAGCAAAGGACAAAGGGACGTTGGATCATCATTGGATGACCGTCATCCTCCACCACTCCGGCCACCTATCCAAGAACGACGATCTTAGGCTCCTTCCTCGGAGTGACCTCGGTTCTAATGTGGAGACTCTTCTTCCGCTAAAGCCTAAACTATTTGAGCGTATGGGCTCCAAAGGTGAAAGTTCTCATTATTAAATGACGGATTCTTGTTTATCGTCGTAGCGTACAATTACTCTTTGCGTTTCTTGAATTGTTTGGTCAATCGATTTCGCTCTTCTTTGCCTAAGCAAGTTAAAAACCAAGAATTCTAAGGATCAATCATTGTTATAAGTAATAACTTTATTTTGGAATTATTTTGTTAATTTGCTCTCTTTAATTTCTTAAACTCCTGCTCGTTTCACATCACCATATCTTCTTTGCACCAATTTCTCAACGAAACCTTCTCACGTAGTCATTATTTTCTCCGGATCACTTTGCAACTGAGAGTTCGCACAATTGGAGGATATTCTGTTGCTTCAACACATAGTTAGGGTTTCAGGGTTTTGGAAAAGGAGACTAGAAATTTATGATACTAGAAATTGTTAAAAAATCACAGGACATTTATTTAGCTAATTTAGATACAAAATGCAGCAGCTACTCTATAAGGTTGCGTAAAACAAACATGATTATATTTACTTGAAGAGGTCACGTGAAGATTTCATAAACTAAATACATGTTTAAGCCACAGGAAGGGACAACAATTATAAATGATTTGGGTTCAATCACATAGAAAAGTAAAATGTGAAAAGTGAAAACGATAAATGGATTAAAGGTTCCAATTTCAACTTCTTACAGCACGTAGAAGAGTCCTTCTATCCCTTTCACGAGCATTCTTAATTGCCTGTAAGCAAAACCAAGATTAATCTAGTCTACAAGTGGGTATAAATCACAGGAAAACTGATAAGCATCGAAAAGACAAATGAGATAACCAACCTCTTCAAGGGCCTTTTGCTCAGCCTCCACCTCTGAGGCATCCCTATGAAAATATAAAAATGCACTTTCATGATCAGCATCCCATTCAAAATTAGAAGGAAAAAAAAAAAGTTGGCATTCTAACAAAGTCACCTCCCCACAATCTGATCCCTGCTGCAGCAACACTTGGCACACACATTGGAAGCCTTCGCACATCCTATGCCAAATATTTTTAAGCATTCAACAAGAAGATATGGATATATAAAATAATCTGCAAAAATCCAATCTACCAGAAACAAATGATCTGTTAAGTAAATGGAGTCACTTGCCTGAGCATAAACTATGATAAGCCTGGCGAACCGCTCTCTTGGTGCATTTCTGGCTGACAAAAATGCACAAATGCAATAAAATAGGATGAAAAGAAAAGAATGAACACTAAAATTTTAATGTAACTTTACAAAAAAAATTATTAAAATTAAGCAAAAGAAATAGCTCATTTGGCTGTTTAAATTTAGAAATTAGCATCTTGAAAAAATAATATTTGTTAAAACCATCATTTGATTGGACGTAGGGTTGTTTGAAATGCATATTTGACTATGATTTAACCAAAATTAAACTTATAGTTTGCCAAATGACCTTTTTCAAGCATCTAAATCCTAAGGTTCCTTGTATCTCAAGTTATAAGACTTGGTGGAAGGTGTTAAGCAAGATTTACACTATCAAATCTTGCGGGGTCTCGTAGGTTATTCACTCCTCTCGGTCTCACTGTGATCTTCTCTCGTCTCAATGACCAACTTTCCATATAGGAATCTTGCATGCAGTGGCAGAGCCAAAAAATTTATTCAATGGGCCTAAATTAATTGTTTTTAAACTTTCCCTCAACTTTTTTCCATCAGGGCTTGGGGTCGCCATATTTTTTTTAATTCGATGACCTCTTAGAATATCTCTCCATAATTGTTTAAAGTTTAAACCTATACTTTTAGAAAAGATAGCAAAAATTTCATGTTTTTATTACCAACAAACATAATAAAAGTGATGGTTGGCTGAGTATAGCAAGAATGAATAGAAATGTTAAAGTGATTAAAGCTTTACTTCCAAAAAGAATCCAACAAATTACAGGAAAAGTCTTAACACTAACAATAAGCGAAAGGCAAAATTTCAACCACTTAGAATAAAACACACAATCAGCGTCAAGAGATTATATTTTACTTGGTTTACTTGGAATGCAATATGCTCAGAATTCAACAATTATTGATCTTCGTACTAATTTACTAAACAGTAAACAGTGAAGGTCATCTCTACGACCCTACCTCATCGATACTTCTATATTTCGATTCCTATTTCTCCATGCTAGCAAAATCTACTTATCCAATTCAATGTATTTACCTTTCAGAACAAAAATTTCAGCAGTAAAGTGAACAACCAAGCAGTACAACCTCAAAATTTACCATTCCAATGCATTTACCTTTCATTTTACTGCAAAAAAAAATCACAAAATCTACTCATCCAATTCAATGTATTTACCTTTCAGAACAAAAAATTCAGCAGTAAAGTGAACAACCAAGCAGTAAAACCTCAAAATTTACCATTCCAATGCATTTATCTTTCATTTTACTGCAAAAAAAAATCACTAAATCAGAATTCTATCAAAAAACTGCATTGACAAAAGTCAACGAAGTTGATGTACTGGCTGATTTGATTGAGAGGGAATTAGGAAGTTTCCTAATCAAGAGAATGCTATTTAGGAAGTTTATTTATCAGGGGGAATTATTTAGGGAATTTTTAATTACAATTAGGAGGGAATTATTTAGGCAAGGGATCTAATTTTAATTCGAATTTGAAGGGGATTAATTAGGAGATGTTTCCTAATTAAAAAGGACAGATTTGGGGTAGATTTAAGGGCTGATTTAGAGGAGATTAATTATGAGATATTTCCTAATTGGAGAAGGCAGATTTGGGGGTTGATTTGAGATAGAATTGGCGGAGGGCTGTTTTGAAATTTGTTGTTTATTATTTGCTATAAATAGTAAGGTTTATGTTATATTTTGTATGGAGAATTTTGTGAGTGTTTGTTTTCTACTATTTTTATGAGGAATCCTAGCAGCATCTAGGGTTTGAGACTATCCTCCTCTCGGAAGAGGACCATTGTATCTTGTTTGTTCGTCTTTCTTTTTTTATCAATAAAAATTAGCTTGCTGAATTTGTCCTTGTTTGTTGGTTGTTTTTGATACCAAGGCATATCAAATTGGTATCAGAGCACCTTTTTGGGACCTATGATGGCAAAGAAGGTGGATGCATTGGAAGGCAAAGTGGACCAAATCAAATCCCAGTTGATGGAGAAGTTCTCAACAATTGAAGGAAGGCTTTCATCCTTGGAAGGAAGACTTTCTAACATAGAGGATATGATGATAAAAATATTGGAGTTTCACACTCAACCGACAATATCGGAGGTAAGGTACTGTTAACCGGATAAGAAAGTGGGGGAAATCCTAATATAGAGACGATGAGGGATGATGGGGAAGTGGAAATGTTGGGGGAAGAAGAGGAGATGTCATCTTTGGAGCCACTTCCAAGGAAGGGAAAGGATGGAGTGGAATTTTTGGTGGAGCTATAGAGTTTGGAAGGAGACGAAGATGGGGAGAAAGATCGAAGAACCAGACATGGTTTTTTAACTCCTACAATAGTATCGAGAGGTGTTTCAGCCAGTACAGGGGTTGCCTCATCTGCAGGAACATGAGCATGTTATCATTTTGAAGGAGTCTCACATATCACAGCTCATCCGTATCATTCTCCCCAACTCCAGAAGAATGCGATCGAGAGATTGATTAGGGAGATGTTGGAGGCAGGGATCATTCGACTCAGTGACAATCAATTTTTCAGTCCAGTGCTATTAGTACAATGCTTCAACAATCATTTCCTTCGTTCCAACTTGAGGACAAGGTGGCACTTTAGGAGCGGAGTATTGATGGACCTGTCGATTTGATTGTGAGATAATTATGAGGTTTTCTAATCAAGAGAAAGCTATTTATGAAGGTTCTTAATCAAAGGAGAATTATTTAGAAAAAATATAATTACAATTAGAAGGGAATTATTTAAGGCAGGAGATATAATTTAAATTCTGATTTGGATGGGATTAATTAGGATATGTTTTCTAATTAAAAAGTGCTGGGGGCTAATTAATTAGGAGATGTTTCATAATTGGAGATGACAAATTTGGGGGTTGATTTGAGAGGGAATTGGGGAGGACTGTTTTAAAATTTATTGATTAGTGTTTGCTATAAGTAGTGGGATTTATGTTATGTATGGAAAATTTTGTGAGTGTTTGATGTCTACTATTTTTGTGAGGAATCCTAGCAACATTTTCGGAGAGATGGTCCTTATCTCAAAAGAGGATCATTGTATCTTGCTTGTTCGTATTTTTTTCTAATCAATAAAAATATATTATTTGTTAAATTTGTCCTTGTTCTTTGGTTTCTTTTGATACCAAGGCATATCTGAAATTTATCTCACTGGAGCGGATCAGTCAATGATACTTACAGCCTATCCCGATGAAGGCGAGGTCGACTTTCGCGTGCGTATGGGATCGAGGTTGAGGAGAGAAGTCAGACGTCTCACGTCTAGTTGGTCTAGGATTGTGGCAGTGGAGGAGGTCGACTTCCACAGGAGTTTCACATGCGTCTGAGCTCGAGATCGAGGGAAGGATGCAGACATTTAGCTAGTCTAGGCTTGCGCAGAGGAGGTCGACTTCCACAGGAGTCCCACATGCGTTTGTGCTTGAGATCGCGGGAGAGGAGTGCAAAATCAAACAAATTAGGGATATACATATAGAATTTTACATTACCAATCCCCATTTTGTTCCCGCGAGGCCGCGAGGAGGCGAGGGGGTGCTCCACCAAGTTGCAACTTGCGCACCAACTTAGCTCTTCCACTAAAGTACCAAATCATCATCGACTCTCTCTACCCACTTCATTGGCTTACTTTCATCCTCATTGGCCATAGGCTTTCCTCTCTGGCTCAAGACCCGTTAAGGTATTACCCTCCTTCTACTTCCCAACCACCGTTGCACATCTACTATAATTTATCGCCAAGATCTATTGTTGTGGTTAAATCTCGTGTGTGTTTAAATTTTAAATCCTGAAACAGACATCCAACTAGTTTGCAATGATTTGGCAAGATTCAATGGATGTTATACCAAACAGTTTCAAAATTTAGCACCCTCGGATCTTCCTAAAACCTACATGATTTAAATCCTAACTATTGTCAATCAAACATGTAATTAACAACCAAAATTCATTTCACAAGTGTTCTAAATACTTCAAATGTAATGATTTCATTTTTCACAAACAAAAAAATAAAAATAAAACCATCACATTTCAAACGAAAAACTTTAGAAGATGATAAAAATTAAAGCTGAATCAGCACCAAATGAACTTGCAAGCATTAAATTATCATCCTGCCCTCATATCCAACAATTCAAATGTTTCATTAGTTGTTTTCCACTACCGATTTAGTTTTCCTATAGCATTGTTCTATTCTGAGACCTACTTTCTAGGAAGATTTACATACATAACGCTATATATTTACATATTTAGCATCAAATTTTGATATGTTCTTATATCACTTTAGTTTCTAAATGACATCAAAAACATCATTAATATTAACTTATTTAAAGTGATATATATACCTTTTCAAGCATACTTTTTTATGTCATTTAGATCTAGGATGACAGAAAGTGAATAAACAGGTGTAGATGTTGGATATGTAAATATATAAATTCACTAAAACCCCTGGCTTTCTATCTTAAAGCAATTAGATGAGCTTTAACTGGAAAAAAAATAGGGTTAGCAGATTATGTAAAGTGGAAACTAACCACTTGGCCGGCTCTACAAGGGGCTTGTACTTCCCATACCTACATTAAAAATCAAAAAAATAAGCAAGGATGGAACTTTCTACATTTATTAAAACCCGCGTTAACCAAAAACCTAACAAAGAGGGAAATTCATTAACGGAAAATAACCAAACCTGCGCTTCCAGTCGATCTGCTCCTTGCATCTTGGGCAGACCCCAGTAATTTCTGAGTAAGGCCGAAACTTTCCGCCTAATTCCTACAAAAATTCACACAATAAGCATCAGAGAAGACGAAAGGTGACCATCAGAGATAGGATAACCAGCGAGAAGGACCTTTTCGTTCTTCTTATGACCGGCGTTGGGATTCCAGGCGAATTTATTCTGATGCTTCGGGGGGCCATGCCGCGCCAACATCGAGCGACGCTGCCTAGGAAGAAACAAGAGAAAATAGAGAGAAGAAGACGATGAAAGCACGGAAGTCAATTCGACTCCACCTCGAACTATGATGCCCGATCCGACCTTCCCGTTTTCAACGGATGGGTCTGTCCGGAGGGAATTGGGGTGATGCGGTCTAATTAGTAACTTTGGGCTTAAATTTTGAGACTGTTTGGTTAGGGCAAAATTTTCGGAACAAGCAGGTTATATGCGAGATTTAACGATTCAAGCAGATTTTAAAAAAAAATTATAAAAGATCAAATGCGCTAAATTGATAGGCGCATTCAAAGAATGCGCCATCTTGTTCGGCGCATTCTATGAATGCGCCATGACGTTAAGCGCATTCTTCAAATTAATTTTTTTTGCATAAAATGCGCCCAAGCCGTCGGCGTATTCAGCTTTCTACAGGTTTTGATCTTCCTCGTTTTTAGTGTGCATAATTTTCTTCGTATGAGGAATGTTTTATTTCGTTTTCAGTTCTCGTATGAGGTATGTTTTTTTTTCGTTTTCAGATCCGCATGTTATTCCTCTGTACCGTTTCACTTGAAAATCAGGGGATGATGTAGTGTGTTTTATCTTGTTGATTGTGAAATGATATTTTTATGCTGAGAGTGGGATTATTGTGTAGGGGAGTAGGGTCTTAAACTTTTTGATTTAAATTTAAAAATTAAAATTCAGTTTGTTTAATAAATATAATTTTTAAGAAGAGTCGATTTTGATATTTAGAAGAGTAGTGAAATATTAAAAATTTAAAATTTTCAAATTTAGAAATAGTTTTGATATTATATACAATAATTCGTTTTGCCATTAAGAGATTTAGAAGTAGTAACTTATGAATTATTTGTTATTTAATTTTTTTTATAAAAAAAAAAAATTAAATTATTTATTTTTGGATTGATAACATTACTCAAAATATTTTATTTTTCATAAAATAAATAATTAGAATAAATTAGGGTAATATTTATGTCAGCAAATGAGAGAAAAAAGGTGTGAAATTATATATATTAAAATTTCTTATAAATAAAGTATAGTTATGTTGAACTCTATAAAAATAATTGGCCAAGTTTAGTTAGTTTCTTTGTGAAAGTATGAAGAGTTTATCTTTTTAATTTTATACGTATAAATTTAAAAAATATATGCGACAATCATATTAAGAATTATTGTACGTGAAATCAACTTGAGAAATAGAATTTGTTATCTCATCATTTAAATATTTAATTATTTCTTTAAAAAATTTAAAAATGTAGAACTTTTATGTACTTGTGTTTCCCTGATTGAAAAAAGAATTAGATTAGATAATTTAAAGGCATTATTTAATGGCTAAATTTTCGAAACAAGCATCGTAAATGCGACATTGTATTTTAAAAAAATTTAAAACTTTTTTTAGATTGGAGCACATTTTATATTTAAATCTAAAATAGAACCAGCTAATAATGTTAGATAATTGGGAAATTAAAGTGTCAATAGTCTTTAACACAAATTCTAGAAAATACTTGATTAGTTCAGTAATAAAATGGATGACATATCATAATAATTGAGGAATGGTAAACAAAGTATTATTACATTTGTTTCAGAACTATGCGCATACGCCCTTGAAGTTGGGTTAGAGTTGGACAGCATAAGAATTTTGTTGTGAACTGCTGTTGGATGTATTGCCAATCTTTTATGTCAAGAAACTCCTTCTTCTGTTTACCATCTATAATATTCAGCTTTTTATATTGTTCTGAAAGAAATTCATCTTGATTAGTATGCCACCTTTTATAAAGGATACAATGTTGCACATCAGTTATTGGATTCTCAGCATTGACCACAACGGAACCATCTTTTTTTTGTGTGATTTCATTAATTCTTGTACGAAGAATATTTATAGGAGCAAAATGACCATTGTGATCCGTAAACCTTTGTCGTACGAATTTCCAGCCCATATCAGTAATTGTTTCTCCATCCACATACATGGGATGACGACTTTTGATAACTTCGTGATATGTATCCCATAAACTATCGTCTTCATACCAAGACCATTCATGTAAAGAACATCGAAAAAATTCATTTATTCTTGCTTTTTCCTCCAAGAATTCATCCATAGGGTACGACATTGATTCTGACAATCGAATTGCTCCATCATATAACAACTTCTTTCTAGGAATTATATGAAGGAAATCCCTAGCTGGTGAGCGCTTTAATGCTGAGGTCTTTGATGAAGATGATGACATTATGTGCTGAAATTTAAGCAAATGCGGAATGAGTTATTATTTATGAAAATAATACAAATTTATATGTAAAGGCCGATAAGAATTTTAGATAGTTAGCACCATAATCTTATACATAAAATATTAATATTTGCTTACATTTCAGAACACATGATAGTCATTTCCTAAGCAGATTTCGTACACGACCTTGAAGTTGTGTTTGCGTTGGACAACATTTGAAGTGGTACATAAATCCGTGTTGCAGGTGGTTCCAATCTTCGCCATCTAAAAATTTTCTCTCCTTTCCGCCCTGAGAACATTGGATTAGCATTTTGTAGTTATCTAAGAGCCATTTGTCTTCTTTATGCGACCAATGTTGATATAGAATACAGTGATCCATATCAACCATTGATATTCCTATCCCCGGCTCAACATTACCGTGTCTATCGCACCCCAATTCTCGAATACGATCCTTTATAAAATTTAATGATACTAGGTGGCCGTTCATATCGCAAAATCTTTCTTGTAACAACTTCCAACCACTTGCTCGAAGTTCATAGCCAGACCTATATTGCCTTAGTTTCATAATTTCATCATTTTCATGCCACAGGACAACATCCTCGTCTTCCCCCCAAGTATGTAGAAGACATCTAAAAATTTCATTTGTAGTTGCTTTTGCTTCTAGGATCTCATCTGGGCTATAAGCCAAACTTTCATGTATACGGCTACTTCCTTCTTCTATTAGTTGGTTTGTAGGTGCGCCTCTCATATTTTCATTGACCTCTGAGAATATTTTGTAATAATAAACTTCTTCTTGCTTAAAATGTGGATTCCTATGAACCATGAATGAAAAATATTGTGAAATGGCTTGGAATAATATTCAAGTCAAGTATGAAAGAACGTATGGAATACTATAATTTGCATGCTGAATATAAAAAAGAGAGCATGAATAGGAGGTACTATGTTGTCTTACGGATCATCGAACATTAACATACATAAAGTAGTAAGCATAAGATAGACATAATTTTAACCCAGACCATCTATCGATGCCGAGGAAGAGCTCTACTACCAGGAGTATATCTATCTGGAGCTCTTCTTCTGCGTCGTTGTAGCTGTTGCTCTTCCTCAATAAATTCCTCATCTTGTGGTGGAAGTTCTGGTCGATGTTGCCTCACATCAGTATATTGTTCAGAAGTTTGTCCTCCCATTAGTAATATATCTTGCTGCGAGGGGGAGGTTGGTAACCCAACCCCTGACATCCACTCTGGTATTGCTATGGGTATAAATGTTTGTGTTGAGGGATGTTGGGATGGTGTACCATAAAATATTTCATGTGCAATGTTTTCTTGTGTTGCCAATGGGCTCCAATGCTGTGTGGAGGGTCCAGCCCCGGACATGTCATAAGTGCTCGATGGGATGTGCATTGAATGTCGTGGTGGTTCTCGTTCAGTTTGCTGCTGTCGTCGACTTCAAGTAAAAAAAATTTTTAATTCACAAAATTTTTATATTAGAAAGCTATATTACAAGTTCTTCATGTGATTGCTCAACTAATTTATATGTAAATTCTTTTGAGTTAGATGTTTTAAGTATTGCCCATCTTTTGATTTTTGTGTTTTAAGTATTGCCCATCTTTATATGTAAATTCTTTTGTTTTATGTAAAGTCATTTTTTATTTAAATTTATTTAAGTTTCCAAATTAGTTATTCCATATTATTAATTTATTATTTCAATATTGGTCAATATTTTAATTCCCTCAGTTAAAAACTCTTAAATATCCTATTTATTCAAAAAATCTTCATTTCATATAATGGTAATTATACCAAAATATATCCATAAAATATCAAAAAAAATATTTTATTTCATATAAATTTATATTAGTGATATATGATATTTTTAATATGATTTAGATATTTAATGGTTATATAGATCAAAATAAAAAAATTAATATTAAATATAAAAATTCACTATTTTTTTTCATTATCATTCTCACACAACATACACCTTAATCCTAATCATGCCACCATTATTTGTTAGGATTGAAAAAAAAATCATTATCAAAACATTTTTCAAGTTATTACATAGAAAAAAATAATTATCAAAACATTCTGTTCTAAATATTACACAAAAATCATAAAACAACAAATATTACAAAAACCAATCAAGTTATTACAATCAAAAAAATCAGTATCAAAACATTCTGTTCTAAATATTACACAAAATTCATAAAACTACAAATATAAGTTATCAGAAGCAAGAATAAATCAACTGGACAATGTATAATTAATTACTCATAACAGAAAAAATTGAAAAGAAAAAAAAAACAAAACTCACCTCAAAGCTCTCTCGGATGAACAGGAAAAAGAGGAGAGGAAGATGAGGAGAGTTGGGAAGAGGCGAATTGCTTCAACGGATGGTACTCTAATTTATAGAATTTTTTTCCTTCTTCTCATCTGCTCAACGCCCATCCACCACAATAATTGCCTTATCATTTTCCGCAACCGTCCGCGGGTTTCGCGGATCTCGTCTCCGCTGAAACCCAAAAACATCAATCAGCCAGCTGCTATTATGGGTAGAATGCGCCTAAAATATTGGCGCATTCAAAAGAATGCGCCGAAGCATTAAGCGCATTCTTAGAATGCGCTTAATGCTTCGGCGCATTCTTCAGAATGCGCGAAACTGTTGCACGCATTCTAAGAGTGCGCTTATCAGTTTGGCGAATTGGCTTTAAATTAAATTAATCCAAAAATCTGCTCTTTTCGCTAATTTAGCCAACCTTCACGCTGCTTCCGAAAATTTTGCCTTTGGTTAGAATACTTGGAGAGTAAAATATTTTAAATGCAGGAATTTTGATAAATTAGTGTTTGATTAGATAAAAAAGTAATTCGAATTAAAGTAAATATAGTATAACTCATTTTAGTTTATTTTTGAGAAAAATCAAATCGATCAATTTTGAGCAAAAACGATTTACATCACAAACAAACTTGATGGGTAGCCGCCAACCGTAGTCGGCTACCTCCACCAACCTCCGGCCACCACCGTCGGCCACTGTCACTTGTTGCCAGTTGTCATTTCTGCCTGCCATAATCTGGCACCTTATGGCTGGCCACCATCACCACCTGTCATCAGCAATCGTCGGATATCGCTACCACCTACCACCAGCTGCCATCCCTCTGCTAGCCACCACTTGCCAACAACCACCACCACCATCAATCACGCGTTAGCCACCCCTGTCACTATCTGCCGGTCAACACTAGCCACCACCACCTGCTGGCCACTCCGCCTCTGGTTGTCAGCCATTGTTGGCACCGATCACAACCATCATCGGTCGATGTCGCCACTGAACGCCAACCATCATCACTGTCGCCACTTCCCCGCCAGCATTTTTTGACTTTACAATATGTTCATTATTTTAAACCAAATAAAAAAAATCATTCACTTGTATTTACTTTTTATCCAAACAACTCAAAATATTTCTTTTATGTTGTATTCCTTTTCTAGCAAACCAAACACCAGAGAAAAAACTAAAAGTTATCATTTTTTTAGTTTCATTGAAATTTAAGGGGTTGTTTAGTTTGAACTAAAATGGGTGTAAAATATTTCAAATGCAAGGATTTTTTAAAATAATAGTATTTGGTTCGAAGTAAAAAAATAATTATGGTGTAAAATTTTAGTGCATTTAAAATTCATCAGCTTGTTCATTTTTTGTGCATTTTAAATTTCTTAGATTTGATTGATTTTCAAATACACCCCAAATTCATCATCAGTATTGGCCACTGAGCACTATCTTTTTTAGACTTTATATTGTATTCATTTTACTTTAAATCGAACAAAAAATAAAGAATGTTATATATTTTTTTTACACTCATCTAAATAACTCTAAAAAAAAATTTATACTGCATTTTCTATCCACTATTGCATTTACTTTTTTTTTCAGTCAAAAATATAGAAATAGAGAGAGAGAGAGAGAGAGAGAGAGAGAGAGACTATTTTCTGTTATAAGTATCTTTTTTTTTAATCAATTTTAAAATAAAATTTCTGTTATAAGTGTCTTATTCTCCCAAACAGAACCCAAATGAGAATTAAGGAATTACACAACTCCCCTTGGCCTATTGGTTGAGAGCTTAGGCTTCCAACTAAGAGGTCCAAGGTTCGAGTCCATGTGTATGTGTTGTGTGTGTGAGTTTGCCTTAAATGGCCTAAATGTCCCCAAAAAAAAAAATTAAGGAATTCAAATACTTTTGTTCTCTTTTGAAAAAAAAAATCTTATTTTTTAAATAATACAAAAATTTTAATCACTTAAATACAATAAAAATCATTTTTCTCTCTAAAAATGAATCGATTTACTTTTTAAGCTGAGAATGTATATGCAAAATTGTATATATTATTATCTTAAAACTCCCAATCAATAGTTGATGGATTTTTTTTTTTTTTTTTTTTTTTTTTGAGAAAATTCTAAATCAAATGACAAGCATCGAAATACATCCATTGGGGCATATTTCATAAATAGATCATCATTAGATATTTGTTTATTATGAAGACAATGACATCACTCGATTGTGTAACTGAGGCTTAGTTTGGGACGGCTTTTTTATTGCTTTCTAAAATGGAGTTTTAGTACAATTATTTATTTATTTTTGTATTAAAACACCGTTTTAGAAAACAGTAAAAAAACAGTCCCAAACGAAGCCTGAGTGATGGTGTTAAGAGTTAGATGTCAGCAAACGTTAGTTAAACTAATGTCGATGGTCCGCACATGTTAGATGTTATGGGCCTGTAAGTATCAATGAAAGGATAAATTATTATGTGCAGAGTCCGAGCATAGAGATACGTCCAAACTCCAATGAGTATGTGATGAGTGGATGTGTACATAGTGTGTACAACTATGTACATATTTGTGTATATAGTGTATACACACTGTGTACATAATTATATAGTGTATACACTGTTGTATACAGTGTATGCATAGTTGTATGCAACACACTGTACATAGTGTGTACATACTATGTACACATCCACGTGTCACGCTCTCATTGGAGTTCGAATGTGTCTCTATGTCCGCACATGTTAATTTTAAACTAGAAATTTATTTTAAGAAGCAATAAAAAAGTTATCCCAAATGAAGAATTGATTTGGGATATTTTTTTACTACTTTTTAAAACAAAATTTTAATTGTTTTCTGAAGTAATTTTTTAGAACAAAATTATTTTAAAAGTAGCAATACGATTATCCCAAATGAAATCTAAAATAAATAGAGTGAAAAAAAGATAATAAAAGTAAGGTGATTTCCTATTCCTTGTTTGATTTAGATGATTAATGTTAATGCTCCAAAACGGCAGATTATGGCTGCACAAACCGCTATATACTCTATCATTATCATAATTCAAAGAAAAAAAAAAGGAGGATTAGCTTTTCACATACATTCACGGAACATAAACAAAACCTATAAACATATAGAACAGGTCACTGATTAAGATTTCATTTGAGAAAGCTTTCTTAATGTTTCTTAAATCAATTTTTAAGTATAAAAATTTAATTTTTTAACTAAAAAATTATTTTTAAAAGCCTAATGCTTCATTTAGGAGAGCTTCCTCACCGTTTTTATAGCAATCTGCTTTAAAAAAAAAAAAAAAAAAAAAACTGTCCCAAATAAAATCTAAAAATTCATTTGGAAACTTTTGATGCAATTCAAATTCTCAGACATCTGCTTACTAAATAAGGTACTTCCCCCACTTGATTCCCTCATTTATTCGCTATTGTTATGGCACCCCTATTAGAAGAAAACAACTAAGATTTATAGCTTCTATGGCATGGCAAGTTATTACGTCCGTTGTCCGGATTCGTCCGGTGTCCGGATTCATCCGGACATCAATCCAGATGCGCCATGTCACCAAAATACACCGGGCTCCGAAGTATTTGGATGACGTGACGCATCTAGATTGGATATCCAAACGTCCAGTGACCGGACGTAATAATTCGCCCTATGGCATAGTCCAGTGCAATTGGTCACAATGTATTAAAGAAAGAGCACTCGTATATTAATTATGTAATAAAAAAGAAGTACTAATCTTAAAGGGAAGGTGGAATATAATAAAGATTTGCATCAAATATGAAAAAATCATTAAAAGGAATAAATTACAAGAAAATCTTCGCAAGAACTTTTCAGGAGTCTTTTATTAAGATGAAGATCAAGTGTAAAGATGAAAGGCATTATCACGTTAACTTGACACATATTTTTCCCTTTCATCCTCCATTAGTCGATTCGTTGGCTCTATGCTTTCTCGCAACTTTTTTTTTTTTTGCTTTCTCACTTTTTTGTTATGTAGCGGTGTTATTTACTATGTCACTTTTTTAATGTGTACCAATGCGACCTACCGGGTGACATGACGCGCTTTCATTCGTCTCCGAATAATTCGATGTCCGCACAGAATAATTTCTCTTTGATTCGACAGGCTTGCGTTAGCTGATGGTTCCCTTTTTCCAAATATGTTCGATTGTCATTACTCAGCATATGTTTTTTTCTTTGTAGCAAACATGTGGCATCGTCCATTAAGCACCTTATTGTTTTCCTTCAAAATCCCTGAAATATTTCATTCTTGATGGTGAAATAAATGGGGATATTATCAACAAAATTCAAGTTGGATGATTGAAGTAGAGGAATGCACTTGAGCTTGTTGTGTGATAGAAAAGTTTCCCTCAAACTTAAGAGAAATTTTTATAAGTTGGTAGTGAGACTTGCAATGCTTTATGATGCCGAATGTTGACCATTAAAAGAGAAGCATAATACTAAGTTAAATATTGCATAGATGAGGATGCTCTGGTGGATGAGTTGCTTTACCGACAGCTGCAGCAGTCCCAAACGAAGCCTAAGTCTCATCAGAATCATATGGAAAGAGGTGATAATAACTACGTATTTGGTCACCAAAAGTAAGCTTTGGACGTGGAAATTTTACGACACCCATTAAAAAGCATTATCCCAAACAGCTACATGGTTACGTTTTAAAACATAAAGCAGTCGAGACAGCGTCCCAAACCAGCCCTTAGGCTTCATTTGGGACAATTTTCATAATGCTTCTTAAAGCATCCTTTTAGTATTAAAATTCTGATTTTTGAACTCGAAAGTCGCTTTAACAAGTAGTAAAAAAGTTGTCACAAACAAAACCTTAGGCCTCGTTTAAGATTGTTTTCTTATTGCTTTCTAAAATAACTTTCTATTACAAAAAAAAATTCAAACAAAAATATTTTATACTAAAAAGCTGCTTTGAAAAAGCAATAAGAAAGCTATCCCAAACGAAACCTTAAACCGAGACTACTGTGTGATATCAAGCCTCTGTGGCCTATGTCCCAACTTCCTTCCTAAACTGCCTAAAGCCTAGACCTGGAACATGAAAAATTATTAGGTGTGGAGTGCGTACCGCCTGCACAAACACTAAGTACCTAACGGTACCCAGCGGTACCGAGTACGGGTACCGCTACGTACCCAATACTTGTGCGGACGGTTCTTCCCGTCTGCACTCCGCACCTAATAATCTCTTATGTAACATAGTCTCATAATGGAGCCGTTATTACGTCCTCCGACCGGATGCAGAGGAACATCCGATTGTAGGCAAAATTCCGCTTATACCGAGGTGTACCGAGTTTTTTGGAAAAACTCAGTACACCTCGGTATAGGCAAGATTTTACCTATAACCGGATGTTCCTCTGCATCCGGTCAACCGAACCAAATAAAAGTTCCTCAGAATGAGTGTAGAGTGAAAGCCAATAAAAGAGCTCAGCCAGCTTTTGCTCCTACCCAAATCTGGCCTGAGGCCGTTTTAACTTCGATCAATATGATTTAGATCATACCCTCCTCCTACTGGACAGCTTTTCTCGCATCCTCCTTATTCTAATCTGCTGACGTTCAGCTCTACCTGCTTTGTTATTCTTCTACCGGCTTTCTACTCAATCGTATATATAAAAACGATTAACAAGCCTAACCATCCCCATGTCAAGGAAAAATTATTTTGTGCAAATACCAAACGCCATCCGGAGACCAATAAAAATACAGCACATCACCTTATATTGTACCGCAGCTCAGTACTATTCTATACCGCGGCTCGGTGCTACGGCTTGATACCGCTTGGTACAGGACATCCGGACGTAGAGCTGCGTCCAGACAGAATAATTTCTCTATGTCAAAGGGATCATAAAAACTGGAACTCCGTCCACAGCAGATCTTTTGTGTATCAAAGAATGTGAAACCCCAAGAAGCAAAATGATGCGGGACTAACTTAGATGCTATGGTTATGGTTTCATTTGAGCATTGCACAACTATTGAATTGGAATAATTTCAAGACAAAATTATAAGCAATCTTCAAACGACGATTAAGACAAATGAAGCGATCAATTGCGTAGGCGAAATCACACGCTCCGAATTTGAACTATCAAGATAATTGAAAAATAAACAATACCGATTAGTAGTTTTCAAATTAAATCCCTAGTCTAACAACGAGACGTAGGATGCAAAGAAGATTACACTCAATTCCTACAGATGACTAAGCTTGGCAAAAGCAATTTGAAGGAGCTTTCGTGAATACAATCAACCGATTGAGAATTTAGAGTTAGAAGAAATTGAGTACAAGTAGAAAAGAGAGAACCTTTGCTTAAGGGGACGTAGAGATCCGTCACTCGTTGTCTCCAATGTCTCCGTCCATGACTTCTGTCAATTCAGGGATGGTTGAATGTAGAAAGTCAATAACGATTGATGCTCTTCTCAAGTAGCAGCAATAATGACCCCCAATTGTCTTTCAAAGAATATCTGGGTATGGCTTTCAAGAAACCTTAAATAATTCAGGTTTTCTTCTCAAAATCTGAGAAGAAACTAAGCTCTCAACGTTAGGAGGATGGATTGGAAGGGATGGTAATATGGCTGTGAACATTAGGAGATTAGATGTGGAGAGGAAGCATGAGAGGGAGGAGGTGATACGGATAACAGAGGAAAGGCCGGCGGGATTGAAGGCTTGGGAAATTTTATTTCCTAATGTCACATTCTCACTTAGGAAATAATTTAGAACGTGGGCTGTGTGAGAGTTTCGGCCAAAAGGTGAGAGAACATGATTTGAAATTGTTTCCAAATTGATGGGTTTAGAGTTTAGGAAATAATAAATTGAAAATTTCTGGGTTATTGGAGAGGAGCCGGCAGTTAGTGAGAGGCTTTAAGGGGTTTCTTAATTGGGTTTAGTAAAGAGGAAAGTTTTAATTAAATCCAATTCAAATTTAAAATTCAAATAGAATTAATTTAGGAACTTTCCTAAAATAGATTTGGTATCTTAGGAAAGATTTTAAATTTCAAAAGACAATTTTGAAATTCAAAATTCTGTCCCAAAATATCCAATCCCAATTAGGCAACCAAATAGAAGAAGCTAGGGGAATAATGGTCGGCGGCCATGGTCTTGGCCGGCGGCAATGGGTGTTGGTGTTGCTTGGCCGTGGGGTGCTGGGAGGAGGATGAGGAGGGAAAATTTGGGCGCTAGAGAATCCGGTGGCTAGGTGATGAGGGAGGGGTATGAGGGGATCAACGGGAAAAGAAAAGAACGAGATAAACAACGAAACCACGAACCCGACTTATCTAGGTTGATGGGTAATGCGCTGAACTTCTTCCTCTACTAGGAAGCTCTCTCCAGTAGAACTCTCAAGCTCTCAATGCTCATACAAGAAGGAATTTTCATCAGTAATCATTCATTAGCTTGAAAATAAAACAAAGGGGCTTTAAATAGCCTCATACAAAAGACTCTAACCGACATGACACAATTGCCCTTAGGCTTACACATGACCAATCCCATACAAAGGGGTACAAAGGGAAATAAAATAAACACTCATAAGCAAATAATAAAATGCATGAAAATAAAATACATCGACTCAAAAATATAACGACTCGATCGTGGCCGTAGATCGGCGGCCACGTCGCTGGTAAACTCTCCATGATGATCTGATGTCCCCATCATTCTCCCGGGGTGGGAGAAAACTCGACTCCGTCGAGTAGGAATCTCTGAAGCTCTCGTAGATCTCTAGTGCATCTGGGTCAATCTGCTGCAGCTCCTCACGATCTAGCCATGTGTCTTCTGACTCGGGCTTGCCTTTCCACCTGATCAAATATCTTCTTCGTCCTCCTTCTTTGTGGATATGATCTCATCACTTAAGACTGCCTCCACTTGCTCTGCCATAGGAAATTTGGGAATATTTGGTAGTGGAGGTAGGTTTGGGATCTCACAGGGTGGGTTCACACAAGGCTGTTTTGAAAGTGGATTTTGTGGGTTAAAATCAGGACCTTCGTATGCCACTGTCTTCTATGTTAAAAGAGGGATTTATATTGAAATCTGCAGGCAGATCTACTATATAAGCATTGTCATTAATTTCTTAAGAATCTTGAAAGGTCCAGCACTCTTTGCATGTAATTTCTTAACTGTTCCTGGAGGGAACCGTTCCGGACGAATCCGCACCATAACAAAATCACCAACCTCAAAAGTTTTAAATCGCCGTTTCAAATCTGCATGTAATTTATATTCTTGATTATTCTTTTCAATTTGTTGTGCAATGTCTTTATGAAGTTCATGCAAATGAGATGCAAATGCTGATGCAGACTCAGAAATCCTATACCTAGAACTCATGGAATCAGGTCTAACGGCTGCCTAGGTTTGAACCCGTATACAATTTCAGAAGGACTTCGACCCGTGGTTCGGTTAATTGAATTATTATAAGCAAACTCAGCAGTAGGAAGAATGGAATCCCAGTCTCTAATGTGTTCACCAACCAAGGACCGCAATAAATTACCCAGACTCCTATTGACTACCTCGGTCTGACCATCAGTCTGTGGGTGAAAGGCAGTGGAAAAGTGAAGTTTGGTGCCCATTTTCATCCACAGGGTTTTCCAAAAATAGCTAGTGAACTTCACATCTCTATCCGACACAATGGTTTTGGGTAAACCATGTAAACGGACAACCTCATTGAAGTATAACTTCGCAATGTGAGAGGCATCAGATGTTTTAGAACATGGAATGAAATGTGCCATTTTGGAAAACGGTCAACTACCACACAAATAGCATCGTGCCTACGAAGTGTCTTGGGCAGGCCTAAGATAAAATCCATACTAACGTCCTGCCAAGGACAACTGGGAACATGTAAGGGCGTGTAAAGACCAGTGTTCTGCTTTCGTTGCTTGGCCAGTTGGCAGGTGTGACACCGACTGACCAGCCGACCAACATCTCTCTTAAGGCTGGGCAAAAGAAACGGTACTCCACGGCTTCGATAGTCTTGTCCCGTCCGAAGTGCCCAGCGAGGCCTCCGGCGTGGAGTTCCCAGACCAAAAATTCCCTAAGGGAGGTACTCGGGATGCAAAGCCTCTGGGCTTTGAAAAGATAACCATCCTCCAGTAGGAAATCGTCCACCAAGCGCGTGCTGCCAGTGGACAAGAGAGTGTAGGTTTCCTTGAAGTCGGGGCATTCCAAATAATCCCTCTTTATTTGGTCGAAACCCACGACTTCTGCTCTCATCTCGGTGGTGGTCATCATACGACGACTGAGAGCATCGGCAACTTTATTTTCAACTCCCGCCTTATGTCTAAGGGTGTACGTGTACTCCTGAAGGAACTCAACCCATCGACCGTGGCGTGCATTCAATTTCTTTTGGGAGTTGATATAACGCAGAGCTTCGTGATCCGAGAAAATGACGAATTCTTGCGGGAGCAAGTAATGTCGCCAATAACGAAGTGATTGGATCACAGCGTAGAACTCTTTGTCATAAGTGGAATAACGTTGCCGGATATCGTTCAATTTTTCACTGAAGTAAGCTACTGGGTGACCTTCCTGGGAAAGGACTCCTCCAATTCCGACCCCCGAAGCATCGCAAGTTACTTCGAAGACTTTGGAGAAATCAGGAAGTCGCATCACTGGGGCTTCCACCATTTTCTGCTTAATCTCATCAAAAGCTCTAGTGGCGGCTGAGGTCCAGTGGAAATCACCCTTCTTCAGGCAGTCAGTGATAGGAGAAACAATTGTGCTGAAGTTCCGTATGAATCTCCTATAGAAGGTGGCTAATCCGTGGAAGCTGCGGACTTCCCGGATAGTCTGAGGGATAGGCCACTCTACAATGGCCCTCACCTTCTCGGGGTCAGCGGAAACCCCTTGGGCTGATACGATGAAGCCCAGGAAGATGACGCGATCTACTAGGAAGGTGCATTTCTTAGGATTGGCATATAATTGCTCCTTCCTTAAGACCTCACAAACTTGCCTTAAGTGGTCCAAGTGCTGACTAATGGAATGACTGTAAATAAGAATGTCGTCAAAGTAGACGACGACAAACTTTCCCATAAACGGACGCAGCACTTGAGTCATGATTCTCATAAAGGTGCTAGGGGCATTACTGAGCCCAAATGGCATGACTAACCACTCATAAAGACCATCCTTAGTCTTGAAGGCAGTTTTCCACTCATCACCGGGTCGGATCCGGATCTGGTGGTACCCACTTTTAAGATCAATTTTGGAGAACAATGTTGCACCCGTCATCATATCGAGCATGTCATCGAGCCTCGGAATGGGGAATCGATATTTGACGGTGATCTTGTTGATAGCACGGCTATCAACACACATTCTCCAAGTTCCGTCCTTCTTTCGGTGTAAGAAGGGCCGGCACCGCGCAGGGACTAAGACTCTCCTTAATGAAACCTCGCTGCAGTAATTCGTCAACCTGCTTTTTAAGCTCAGCATGTTCCGTGGGGTTCATGCGATAGTGTGGCAGGTTTGGAAGGGAGGCTCCAGGGACGAAGTCTATAGCATGCTGGATGTCTCTAAGTGGTGGTAACTGATCGGGGAGATCATCGGGAAAGACATCAGCATACTGTCCTAAAATAGGCTGTACCTCCTCAGGAATGGGCTCGTCAGATTTAGTGGAAATCTCACGGCCAACTAAGACAAACAGAGGGGCGCCTTGGGCAAACTCAGTAATCAGAACCTTGGCGGTGACAAGGTTCACGCCCTTTTAGATTTGGCCGGGTTGGATTTCGTGGCATCCGTAACCCGGGGCTGTGATGGCAAAAGCTTAATCTTTTTGCCAACATGTTCAAACACGCAGGTGTTTGAACGCCCATAAATGTGGACATCGTTATCGTAGATCCAGGGGGACCTAGCAAGATTTGCCCAACATTCATAGCCAACACATCGCACCAGACATTCTCCTTATAAGTGGCAAAGGAGATTGGTACGTGGCTTCGTTCCTTCACCTCCAAGGCATTGGAGTTGACCCAAGATACCTTATACGGGTTGGGGTGAGGAACGGCAGACAGACCTAACTGGGATACCATGCTGGAGGAAACAGCATTAATGCAACTACCACTATCCACTATGACTTTACAGTTCTTGTCTTTGATTTTGGTGTAGGTATGGAAAATCGTGGTCCTACGCCAGTCATCAGTGGGTGTCGGGTGTGATAGTGCACATCTCACCACGCAGATGGGAGAAGTATCGGCTTTTGAAGGCAATTGAGGACCGTAGTGTCGTCCTCCTCCTCGAAGTATTCGCCTTCTTCCTCGACTTGATGGATCTGATCAACCTCGGGCTCAAGATCGTCCTCAGTCATCTCCTCAACAATCGAAACCTTATAAGGACTGGAGCACTGAGAAGCGATATGCCCATACCCCTGGCATCGAAAGCACTTGGTCCCGGGACTGGACCGAGGGGCATCCGGGGTGGGAGGTTTACTTCTAAAATCAGATCTAGGTGCAGGTGGACCCGTGGGTGGTCGGGTCGTGCCCCCCGGAGTGGGTCGTGAAACAGGAGGGTGCGGGGTGGAACTACCGGCTGATCTATACGAGGGTCTAGAATCATGGGAACGACTCGGGTGCTGAGAACGAGACTCCTCTAGATCAAGCACTAAGCTATAGGCATTTTCCAATGTAGTGACGTTCCGGGCAAACAACTCATTGCGTAGATCCTCACGCAACCCGGTTCGAAACATAGATAAGATTTGCGCGGGGGTGGTAGAGGTCTCCCCTTTGCATCTAATCAAGAAGTCATCAAACGAGGCGATGTACTCCTTCACTGGTTTGTTGCCTTGGGTCAACCTATTCCACCTGTCCAATAGGCGGGGGAAGTACGACGAGGGCAAGTACTTCTGTTTGAGTTCCCGCTTCATGGACAACCAGTCTACAATAGGGTACTCATTCCTATCCTCCCTAAGACTCTCTAAATTCGCCCAAAACTGGCTCGCCCTACCCGTAAGCTTCATGGCAGCAAAACTAACCTTCCTGGCCTCAGAAATATCATACCACTTAAAGAAACTATCCATACCTTTGACCCAGTCCAGGAAGAGCTGGGGATCGAGGGTGCCATCAAAGGTAGGAGCATCAACTCTAATGTTCTTCATAAGTGGTGCATCGGGATCATGGTCGTGGTAGGTAGCACGATGATTGGCACGGTGATGCCTCTCATCCAAATCAGGATCATGACGTGGATCATGTCCATGATAGTGAGCTCGATGATTAGCCCGATGTGGCCTCTCATCCGGGTAGGTTTCATCCCCATACATAGAAGTGGGTCGAGATGGGGTGTAAGGAGTAGGGTGGGCTCTAGTTCGCTCAAGTGTATCGAATCTTTCGGTGGTGTTCCTACGAAGCTCAGCTAGATCCGCTTGGTTTTCCTTGAGTTGCTGGCTAATAGTGTTCATTTGACCTACCAAGAGGTCTAAGGTCCTTCCTAGTTGTTCCGGGTCCATTCCTAAACACAAAGGGATACTTAGAGGGTTTTCTAGAAAGTGGACAGCAAGCTAGGGAGTGAAAAGACACTCTAAAATGACCCTATATGGTGCAGGAATTTCAGGGACAGCCAACTACACACAAGTACTAAGTCACCCTAACAAATAATAATGAGTGCGAAGCTTAAGGACAGCAAAAACACACTTAAGTAATGAACCTAAAGTTCGATAAACTGCAGGAAATTTCTGGACAGCACTCTAAACAAGGGAGTATGATGAATTTAAGTTGTTATATGCTCACAAAACGACATGTAATGCTATATTAGCACTCTAGGGATGATATGGAAAATTTTCTAAAAGAAATAAATGCAAAAATGAAAGTACCCAAAAGGAAAACTACCAGGAGTCCTAAAACATGCAAGAGCATACCATGCTCTGATACCAGATGATGCGGGACTAACTTAGATGCTATGGTTATGGTTTCATTTGAGCATTGCACAACTATTGAATTGGAATAATTTCAAGACAAAATTATAAGCAATCTTCAAACGACGATTAAGACAAATGAAGCGATCAATTGCGTAGGCGAAATCACACGCTCCGAATTTGAACTATCAAGATAATTGAAAAATAAACAATACCGATTAGTAGTTTTCAAATTAAATCCCTAGTCTAACAACGAGACGTAGGATGCAAAGAAGATTACACTCAATTCCTACAGATGACTAAGCTTGGCAAAAGCAATTTGAAGGAGCTTTCGTGAATACAATCAACCGATTGAGAATTTAGAGTTAGAAGAAATTGAGTACAAGTAGAAAAGAGAGAACCTTTGCTTAAGGGGACGTAGAGATCCGTCACTCGTTGTCTCCAATGTCTCCGTCCATGACTTCTGTCAATTCAGGGATGGTTGAATGTAGAAAGTCAATAACGATTGATGCTCTTCTCAAGTAGCAGCAATAATGACCCCCAATTGTCTTTCAAAGAATATCTGGGTATGGCTTTCAAGAAACCTTAAATAATTCAGGTTTCTTCTCAAAATCTGAGAAGAAACTAAGCTCTCAACGTTAGGAGGATGGATTGGAAGGGATGGTAATATGGCTGTGAACATTAGGAGATTAGATGTGGAGAGGAAGCATGAGAGGGAGGAGGTGATACGGATAACAGAGAAAAGGCCGGGGGATTGAAGGCTTGGGAAATTTTATTTCCTAATGTCACATTCTCACTTAGGAAATATTTAGAACGTGGCTGTGTGAGAGTTTCGGCCAAAAGGTGAGAGAACATGATTTGAAATTGTTTCCAAATTGATGGGTTTAGAGTTTAGGAAATAATAAATTGAAAATTTCTGAGTTATTGGAGAGGAGCCGGCAGTTAGTGAGAGGCTTTAAGGGGTTTCTTAATGGGTTTAGTAAAGAGGAAAGTTTTAATTAAATCCAATTCAAATTTAAAATTCAAATAGAATTAATTTAGGAACTTTCCTAAAATAGATTTGGTATCTTAGGAAAGATTTTAAATTTCAAAAGACAATTTTGAAATTCAAAATTCTGTCCCAAAATACAATCCCAATTAGGCAACCAAATAGAAGAAGCTAGGGGAATAATGGTCGGCGGCCATGGTCTTGGCCGGCGGCAATAGGTGTTGGTGTTGCTTGGCCGTGGGGTGCTGGGAAGAGGATGAGGAGGGAAAATTTGGGCGCTAGAGAATCCGGTGGCTAGGTGATGAGGGAGGGGTATGAGGGGATCAACGGGAAAAGAAAAGAACGAGATAAACAACGAAACCACGAACCCGACTTATCTAGGTTGATGGGTAATGCGCTGAACTTCTTCCTCTCCTAGGAAGCTCTCTCCAGTAGAACTCTCAAGCTCTCAATGCTCATACAAGAAGGAATTTTCATCAGTAATCATTCATTAGCTTGAAAATAAAACAAAGGGGCTTTAAATAGCCTCATACAAAAGACTCTAACCGACATGACACAATTGTCCTTAGGCTTACACATGACCAATCCCATACAAAGGGGTACAAAGGGAAATAAAATAAACACTCATAAGCAAATAATAAAATGCATGAAAATAAAATACATCGACTCAAAAATATAACGACTCGATCGTGGCCGTAGATCGGCGGCCACGTCGCTGGAACTCCGTCCACAGCAGATCTTTTGTGTATCAAAGAATGTGAAACCCCAAGAAGCAAAACTCAGGACTAGGAAATAAAGCAAAATGCTAGTTCAATTGGCACCAACATTTCTCTAAAGCCATTGTTTTTCGTGTCTTGAATTAAAAAAAAAAAACATAAAAAAGACCACTCTACGACCATTTCATAGAACAAAAAAAAAAAAGCTAGGGTGATAAATATATTATAGAACAACCAAAAAAAACTGTAATGATTGATTGCTAGCAATCATAAGAGAAAAGAAAGTGCGTTTTTTCTCCTTGATGAAAGCCAATCTTCTTTGAGTGCTTGTTCTTTCAACTATTCAGATCTACAAAATCCCTGTCTCACACTTGGAGAAAGAGATCACAAAATAAAACTATCCATATCTTCAGAAAGCTTAATTTTTTTGCCTTCATATATAGCAGTGATTATATAGATAATCTAGTACAGATCACTGATGTAAAGTCTTTGTGTCATGTTCAATGCCAAGCGCTAATGTGCTGATTGCTCATTAACCAGGCTAATCCAATCTACAAAATGTATAATAAAAAAACACCATTTCTCTAAAGAAAAAGAAATCACCAGCAGAGTTTTTATGTACTTTCATGCAGATGTAAAGTCACTAGACTCACTACAACTTTCAAGTAACATCACCAGCAAAGATGAATATATATTCTCACCAACAATAAACGAGAAATTATGAATAATTATTTTTATTCGAGGAAAATGGCATGAAATTGCTGTACTTCTGCATTAAAAAATAAAAATAAGGACACCTTGGAAGCACAGAAGTATTAGATAATTTTGTAACAAAATGTTTCGAATAAAAATCCACCGCTCGAAAAATGTTGAAACTAACAATATAACAGAAACATCAAGTACCAAATTAAAAAGAAAAACATCCACAACCTTAAAAAGTCTCCAAAGTACAACTACAATCTTAAGAACAGATGAGACAATATTAAATGTAATTCAAACAGGCAATAAATCATTTCAGGACTTCTGTTTTTTAAAAATTGCCTTCAACGATTTGCCTTGGCCACACGTTCAATCTCGTCCTTCTTCTTGATAGCATAACTACAAACAAAGCAACAACAAACGTCAAGAAACTTCCAAAAGCATATATAAGTATAAGCAAACACATAAAATAGTCACATTAATACAACAACAACAACATCAAGCCTTTGTCCCACCACGTGGGGTCGGCTACATGAATCCTTTTTCGCCATTGTGTCATATTAAAAGTCAAATTCTCATTTAAATCTAATAAAGAAATATCATTTCTAATATTTTCTAACCAAGTCTTTTTAGGTCGATCTCTACCTTTCTTAACATAAGTCAAATCTAATACCTCAACTTTCCTAACCGGGTCATCGGAAGGCCTCCGTTTAATGTGACCAAACCATCAAAGGCGACTCCAACTAATCTTATCTTCCTCTGGAGCTACTTCAAACTTTTCACAAATATGCTCATTTTGTATCCTATCTCTAAGGGTAAAAGCCACTCATCCACCTAAGCATCCTCATCTCTGCAACACTTAACTTAGTATTATGCTTCTCTTTTAATGGCCAACATTTGGCATTATAAAGCACTGCAAGTCTCACCACCATCTTATAAATTTTTCCCTTAAGTTTGAGGGGGGCTTTTCTATCGCACAGCAAGCCCGATGCATTCCTACACTTCAACCATCCAACTTGAAAGTCACATTAATACCTACTAATAAAAAAAAAAACTTATAAAGACAAACAAATAAATAGCTGAGAGCAATAATGTGCATCAACATTTCATTTACAAGACAGATACCACCATCCAAATCATTAAAAAAAAAACAAATTTATCATCCACGACAGAGGGATGGGTATGTTAAATTTATATTAATTCCTTGTAGGACACAAATGCAGAGTTAGATTGTTAAAATTGAAGTATAGTTTTGAAAAAAAAAAAACAGGAAGACTTGGCTGTCAATCGTGTGAACATTTCTAGATTATAAAAACAGTGAAGCTGATGAAGGAGACTATAGCATAAAAAAAAACAAATAATCACACAAGGAAAAATGCTCACCTGTTGGAAGAACCCTTAGCTGCATTAATCAATTCATCAGCAAGACATTCAGCAATTGTCTTGATATTTCGAAAAGCACTCTCACGAGCACCTGTAGTGAGAAGATATATCGCTTGATTAACCCGTCTAAGAGGCGAAATATCAACAGCCTGACGCCTAACAACACCAGCAGATCCAATTCTAGTAGCATCCTCTCGTGGACCGCTGCAAGTAAAAACAAATTATAAAATATATGCATGAAGAGTAAACCACGAATACTCAAGAACAACCCTTAAACTCTAGGAGAAATAACAATCATCATGAGAATAGAGTACATTTTCTTAGCTAGAATAAACTATTTTAAGAAAAGACAAACAAATAAAGCACATATCTATAGCTTAAACTTTCATGTGAATTGACTCAATCGTAGTCGTCCAAGCATTAATTACCTATTAATGACAGCATCTACTATGATTTGGATTGGGTTTGTATCAGTAAGGAGATGAATAATGTCCATAGCATGTTTAACGATGCGAACAGCCTTCAGTTTCTTCCCATTGTTGCGACCATGCATCATCAATGAATTGGTCAATCTTTCAACAATGGGACACTGTGCTTTCCTGAACCTTTTTACAGAGTAACGTCCAGCTGTGTGTGGAAGATAAGTTGCATGCTTCGAAGGAGTTACCGCAATATAGTCAGCAAGTGACATGTCAGAAACCTGAATACAAACAAAGAATCCACAAACTAAGATTTACAACGGGAAAAAGATCAATAATGCTACCAGCAGCTAAAGTTAAACACATTTTCAACACATAATTTATGTGATAAATTAAGTACTAAAACCTTGAGAAATGTCAAAATCATGAATGATAAAATACAACAACGATAAAACTAACTTTTAGCAACACTTCTTATAACGAAATCTTATTGCGTGCTATTACAAGGTTCAATGGCAACACCAGATACTAGGTTACACTGTGTTACATTATAACCATCTTCTTGATTTGGTGCTTCATCAGATCAATAATGATGAACTGCCAAAAAAAATTTCCAAATCAGCCGCTCTCCAACTCCCTTGAACAAAATTCTACTGAACACGTCTCTCTCTTCAGATCACTCAATAGTCATTTCCAAATCACGAAATAGGAATCCACAGCTTTCCCTCTTTTACATTTCTCACTATTTCGGAAAATATATTCAATTTCCCTCCCCTCTATCAATTTACCTCCCCTCTATCAATTTACAATTTCTGAGATTTCAATCCTTCAACATTCCACACTTATCTCTCGCTGTTTATCTGCTTAAGTAGATTTAAAGGTATGCTCAATTCTTTCTCCATATATATTTTTTTCAAATTCAATGGAGCCAAATTGATGCTTGGTATGCATAAAAGAAACAGGAAAGAGATAAGTAAAACCGACCTCGATTTCTTCGAAAGACCACCGATTGAAGAGCTTAACATCGGTGGGCGAGGCCAAACCAGAGGATTGTGGTGGAGAGGACAGGGCGGCCGCCATGATTGGTATTCGGAGAGTTCTCGCTGGTATTCGGAGAGAACCAGATGCGGCAGCGATAAAAACCCTAGCGAGTTAGGCAGAGAGGAGCAACTTATGTAGCATTGTAGTCATGGACCGTCATGATGCTATATTGAAGGCGCTAAAGATTTGATTAACGGTTCCGATGAGGCATTATTTAGGGGCTGTTTGGTATCGGATTTACAGCGGGATTTAAGTCGGATTTACGCTAAATCCAGCCAAACAGTTTTTGTGCGCGCATTAAGACCATCTCCAACCATGAAAACAGCTGAATGGAGGCCCTCAAACATCGCAACTGAGCATTTTTTTTTTGCCATTTGATCTCAGTTAAACAGTGCAACGCCAATATTGACGTCGCAGTGTTCAGTTGCGCCATTTCTTTCTCTCTACCGAACTCGTCTGAAAATGGCGCGAAAGAAACGAGCGATGATTTGGGGGCAAAATGACGTTCCAGAGATGAATCACGACATTTTTTAACTTTACTACATTTTGCAGTGAAAAATGAGAATTTTGATTGGAGATGCCCTAAATCCCGGGATTCGATAAATCCCGGATTTACGGCTTAAATCCGGGATTTAGTAAATCGGAGGGTAGCCGGATTTAACGGGATTTATCCGAAGAAGCGCACGAAAGGGAGGAAGTTACCTTCACAGCCAGCGAGCTCCCGTTCTTGCTTCCGATCAAAATGTTGTAACTTCCGATCCGGGTTGACGAGAAAGTCTTCGCAGGAGCGAAGTCGAACAGCCACGAAGGAGCCGCAGAAGCGACACGTTCAATCTATACACCTACAAAGCAACGAAGCCGAACAACAACGAAGAAAAAGAGAAGATGAAAGGCAAACCATAGACGCCTCTAAAAGTTATTATTGATTAAATTATTAATAATCAAGTAAATTAAATGTGTAATTGGTGCATAAATTAATTATCTAATTTAACATAATTGTATAATTAGTAATTAAATATTAATATAACTAGATTAATTAATATAACTTAATATATATATATTATTAAATATATAATTAATTGTGTAAATAATAATTAATGAATAATTTGTATTAACATATTATTAAATTTATAACACATTATATTTTTTTATTTTTAATTATAAAATTATTTTTACGTTATAATTATCTTTTTCACATTTTATTTCATAACTGCTATAAATCCTGAAATATGTTACCAAACAGTTTCTCGGGATTTAACAGAATTTAACATTTGACATGCCAAAACAGTTTTCAGGATTTAACACATTTCGGATTTACTAAATCCAGATTTACAGGATTTACTAAATCCCACTAAAGTTAAATCTCACTTGTTGCCAAACAACCCCTTAGAGTTGGATTTAAGATAATTTATATTACTATTTATGTTTTTTGAAGAGAAATTTCACTTTAATTGTGTCATAATAATCGTATTGTTCAATTATATATTATTTATTTATTTAAACAAATATATCCAAAAATTTAAATTGGATTAGCTTACCCCTATCCTCACTGTATTTGAAGAACTATGTTCCCCTCCCAATGCATCAATATTCTCACTTGTTAATTTATTTTTCTTTTCATTTAAGATTTCTTCACTCAACAAGATGAGATGATCTTAATGATGAAGCTCAGTTGAAAAATGTAGTTTAACGATGACTTTGACAAACATGCATGAGTAAGAATTTTTTATATTTTATAACTTGTATCATAAAATCTAGGCGAATTATGTCATTTTGATGGAACCCTGATGTATATTTGGATGCAAGATCGAAAAGACTATTTAAAACTTTGTTTGATCTAGGTACTATTGACCTCATGAGCTCATAAGCGCACAAGATTTTGATAAGCACGGATAGACTTAACATATGTTGTAAATTTTGCGATGGTAGAATGTTTGTTGAGTTTTTTTAGCTTTGTATAATGATTCACCATGCAGAAATGGAATTTGTAAATTGTAATATAATAGAACTTTTTTATGTGGAAAACCTAGGAAGGAGAAGAATCACGAAATTTAGTTTAGTTGCAATGATACACTATATAATTGTCGATAAAATAATTTACTTTTATTTAATAAATATAAGATTATAAGAATTCATTGTAGAGTTGACATAAGGCGGGTGTTCATAGGCGAACAGTTGAAATCCAGTAAGGAAGTTGGATAGAAATTAGGTGATGGTGAGGTGATTGATTATGGCGGTCATTAGAATTCCTTAGATTTCTTAGCTCTCCAACTCTCTTTAAGTACAAAATAAGGTCCTATTTATAACATTTTTTAGAGAGGCGTATTAGAGAATTTTGCAAGAATTCCAAATAAATTATTTATGCAGTATTTTAGTATCTTAATGATGTTACAATTGAATTATCTTGAGCTTGTTGGATTTTCCTACTAGAACTTCTTGATTTGACTACAAAGAGTGGCCAATGTTTAACCTTTGGATAAGAATGTTGTAACCTATGAGAGTATGAAAGGAGTAGTAGAGAAACTTCTTTGACAAAAAGAGTGGATGGTGGAGAAAACTTGGTTATTCCTTCATTGAATTGATACCATATATACAAAAAGAATCACAATGTACAAGAAAAAAAATTTATCAAAACTTTTGACATTTTGAATATTACACAACAAAACCTAATTAAGTATTACTAAGAATGGTTGGTTGCATTTGTAACAATTCTAACTCTTAATTATCGAGATATTGTCCGCTTGGCTTAAGAACCTCATGGTTTGTCCTATTGGTGTAACTTTCCAGGAGATCACTCATTCCAAAATTTCTCAATGATGAACACGCTTAACTGTGAAGTTTCTTAATGAAATTCTAACTATTATACCAAAAGACGTCTATATATGTAGGAGTTTAGTTTCTTTTACTTAAGGAGTTTCCTGACATTATTGAGAGAATATAATCAACGGAGGTTTGGTAACTCCATTCGAATATGCAACAACAACAGGTGCAGGTTTGACAACTTTATCTGCCATTGGGTTGCTAACAACAACATCAACATATAATAACATTATGTGTTTAGATGAATAAGAACGTGCTTATTGGAGCTAAGTATTTTGATACCATAAAACCTAATATTGGTATATATAATAAATATTAGAAAAAACATTTTTACCGCTTCATATGATAGTGGTGGCGGCCTATGATACGTAGCAATAAAGACTTAAGGTGAGTTGTAACAGCACAAACCCTTAACTATCGAAATATTGTGCTCTTAGGCTTAAGGGCCTCACGATTTTGTTGTGATGCCCCAAAATCTAAATTGGAAGAATTATTCTTATCTTTTAATAAATGAAAATCAGAACTATCTAATATTATCTATCAGTAATAAACATCAAATAAGATTATATAATTCAAAACGTTCATAATCTCAATCTGTATAACATACAAAAAGTTCACGGTGAATGCTTTACCAATACAAAATTATTCACATTTTTCGATAACCGAAACACCAATTTGAATAGAAAAATATCAAAAACATAAAATCTTTGAAATCATAAGTAAGGTAAAGGTTACTTACAGCGAGACAAGTAAATTTTCTAATTGGATCGACTAACAAAAATCACTCCGTGACATCCAAATCTTAGATTTTCATTTCTCTCTCTCTCTCTTCACTTTCTCTCTAATTTAGATTCTAGGGTATCACATTTTTCCTATTGGTGTAACTTCTTAGGAGGTCACCTATTTCAAAATTTATCTAGGATGAACACGCTTAACTATGGAGTTTCTAAATAAAATTTTAATCATTACACCAAAAAGGCACCTCAATGTTTAAGATTTAGATTCTTTTACTTAAGGGGTTTCACAATCTCTCCCACGTGAGTAACTGATATCATCATTAGTATTTTATCCTAGGATTATAGAGGTGGCCCCTACATGTTCAAGTAGTGACTCCTGTCACGTAACACTTTGTCTCATACATGGTTCAAGAGATGACTCTCACGACGTAACACTTTGTATTGTATAACACTTAGTTCTCAACTTTCATTTGGTGTATTGCTCTGATTCCAGCTGAAATAGCCAAATTCTTAACTATTGAAATATTATCTACTTTGATCTAAGTGCTTCACAATTTTATTTTCTTGATGTAACTTATCAGGAGGTCACCCATTCCAAAAATTTATTTGGGATGAGCACGTTTAACTACAATGTTTTTAAATAAAATTTCAACAATTACACCAAAAGACGCCTCGATGTTTAAGAGTTTAGCTTCTTTTACTTAAGGGATTTCGCAAGGGTAGTGGGCGGCGATTGTTGGCGAGGAAGATGAGGTTGCAAAATGTGAATTTTGAGATTTTCTCTAATTTGATGGTCATCGAATTTTTTTTTTTAAATAGGAATTCTGGTATATTTGTAATTCGCTATATAAATGTTTTCCATTCCTTTACTTAAATTTTTTTTTTTAATTTTGTATTCATAATACTTGCAATCAAATGACCACTTGTGCAAATATTAAGGCTTTTGAATATTATACAATAAACTTAATTAAAGTGTTATATATATATATATATATATATATATATATATATATATATATATATATATATATTATGATGCAAGAATTAAGAAGAAGCTAGTATATAATTTCTTTTTCAATCAAAAGACTTAAGCTTTGTCCGTGGCAATTTTCTAGCACAATAATTTATAATTCAAAAAAATTTTATACTAAAAACCTACTTTGAAAAACAATACGAAAGCTATCTCAAATGAAGTCTTAAAGCAATTTCCTAAAAACAAATTTCTAAAATAAATAAATAAAAATAGTAAAAACTTTTCTAATTAATTTTTTTTTTAATATTAAAATATTATTTTAGAAATTAATAAGAAAACTATAAATAATGAAGCCTTATATTATAGGTAGTTTTTAATTATAAATATATCAATACAATCATAACAACAATAATCTTTTATCTCATTACGTGAGATTTACTATATCAATCCTTTTTCTCCATTTTTTTTATTTAGAGTCAATTTCTCATTTAAATCTAATAAAAAAATTTATTTTAATATATTCTAACCTAGTCCTTTAAGATATAACTCTTCCTTTGAGATCAAATTCATTTTTCCACCTTACAGTTCATCTAAAGATCTAAGTTTTATGTGACCAAATCATTTAAGAACTCCCGTCTTATATGCCATTGGAGCTACTTCAACTTTTCATGTATATACTCGTTTTGCATTCTATCTTTAAATATAAAGCCACCTATTTACGTAAAACTCTTCACTTGAGAATCATAGTTTATAGTTTTATTTAAAAGGGACATTTCAATATAAAAAGAACAGTTAGATATATTTTTCACAAAAAATAAATAAATAGTAAGGATATTTGATCAATTATATATATTATGAGGAATATACATTCAAAAATTTCTCTTGCTTTAGGACCAAACACTCTAAACTATGAAGCATATAAGGTTTGATAAATTATACATGTGGAACATATATTAAATATAAAAAAATAGCTTTAATTCTAAAAAAAAATTATTTCCATATTTTTTGTCAAATGTGTTGTCAAGGGTTGAGAAGGTAAGGACACTCTTGGGAACTTCATAATAAATTTTAGGGTTTAGGGAAATTTACATGCATACCACTTTATTTCATGTTATTTACATATCTAACACCTAAAACATTAATATTACATGTCTACCACCCATATACAACTTTAATATCAATTATACTACTTCTATAATTAATTTCTACCATTTATATCATCCTATAAACTTTAATATTTCATTCAATGCATCCAAATTTGTTCTATGGGTGGTAGTCATGTAATATTAATGTTTTTGATCTTAGATATGTAAATAACATAAAATAAAGTGATAAGTATGTAAAACCCCCATTTTAATATATATGGCCTAGAAGATTGATATTTAACATATATATTTTGGTGTATACCATAGATATGGTCTAGAAGATTGATATATAACATTTATTAAAGCTCAATATAGTCTATTTCTTACTATACTTTAACATGTATATTAATAAACATAGGCGTATTTTAAATTCAACATACAAGACTTAAGGGTGGCAACTTTATCTAGGCAATTTGATGGGTCCAAGAAATAAAAGCGATCATCCCTTGCAATACAACATTAACTAGAACAAAATTTATTTGAAGTTAATATCGAAAAATGTTTCAATTTATAATTTATTTCCAAACAATAACCTAAAAGTTTAGTTTCCAGGTAGGTTCAATGCGACTAATACATGCGTAATACCTAAAACTTTTAAAAGGTACAACTAAAAATTTATACTAAGGTTACACCCGATTTTATTTCAAAAATAATCCAAATTATTTTATAAAATTCTAAAGAAATGATGAAGAAAGAAAACACATTAAGAAATAGACTATATTGAGGTATTAAATATATTTGAATTTGATTCCATTTAGCATATCATTATCTTGATGCGAAAGAATAGGGAAAAAAAATCCTTTTTCAACATCAAATAAAGTTGTATTGAGCGAAATGTGCAATACTTATCATGAATAATATTATCATATAAAGAATACCACTTCTAAATGTTTCTTTTGATTAAATAGGATGAACCAAAGATCTTTGACCAATAAGAGATGTTCTTTAAGTTTTATAATTTACACTTTACCTTTTAAATGAAAGAAGCAATGACATAAAGCTCATGACTGTAGAAACAAAATATATTTTAAGATAATATCATAATATGAATCCTCAAAGAACAATAACATTATTAATATGAATAACACAATTCTAGAAGAGATGTGCTAGGTAAATTGAAGTATATTACTGAAAAAGAGAGTTGAAGGACATGGTGGCATTAAATAATCCCTTTACTTGAACCTGAAAGCATTAAATAATATGTCACTCTTTTTGACTTATTGCCATAACATTCATCCAATGATTTATGAAAACCTTTAATTTCTTGTTTTAGATTTTTAAGCATCAATTCATTTCTTTTTCTACAGAAAATTGTATGATATATATTATATATAATAAACACAATTCTACATTTGAAGATAAACAGAGAGAGGGCAATCATAATAATAGATAAACAGAGAAAGGGCATACCTTAATTCATTTGAGGAAGAAAATAAGCAAATTACATCTATCTATTCATAATAATAGAAAGGGAAAAACAGAGAAGAATCAAGGGGAAAAGAATTGAAAATCTCATAATCATTCCTTTAACAAATCTCGTTATACTCTCTATCAACATGCAAGATAAAGATATTTTGAGCAAAATTTGAAAACAGCAGTTAGATTTTAACAATGAGGGATAGAAATCATTCTGTTTTTTTTTTTTTTTTTAAGAAAACCAAGAAGAAGGGAACTAATGGAAGGGAATAAGAGAAAGAAGGTAGAATAAATACCTACAGCAAAATAGCGGCTAGGGAAAGGCAGGATTGGCGGTAGGGGAAGAATGCTTCGGCGTCGAGAGAAGCAGAGAGGCGGACGGTCTTCCTAGGCGTGCGAACAAGAGAGACGGGGCAAAATTTGCAAACAGCCATTAGATTTTAACAATGACGGATAGAAATCCCTCATTTTTTTTTCAGAAAACTAACAAGAAGGGAACTAATGTAAGGGAATAAGAGAAAGAAGGCAGAATAAATAGCTACAACAAAAATGGCGGCTGGGGGAAAGGCAGGATTGGCCATAGGGGAAGAATGCTTCGGCGTCGAGAGAAGCAGAGAGGCAGACGGTCTTCCTAGGCGTGCGAACAAGAGAGACGGTCTTCGTAGGCGTGCGATCAGAGGGCGACGGAGTGGGGTCGGGGAATTTTCGCGAATGGAGATGGAAGAGTGTTCATGCGATTTAGAGGGAGAGGAGCGGATATTCTTTGCGATGTTTGAAATGTAGCGAAAATATAAGAGTTTATACAACAATGAAAGCGGTGCTTTGAAACGAACGAAGAGTGCAGGGATGCAAAGAAAAATTGAGAAGGGATGCGTTGAAAGAAAAACAACCAGATATTGATTCGCAAGCAGATGAGGATAAATCGTTAAGGAAATGAACGATGAATATAAAGATTAAATTTTTTAACGGCCAGAATGATGTATGGGGAGAATCACAAGCGGCACTTTAATAGTAGTATAGTATAGATAGTATAGATTTTGGTGACTTGGCGAGTGAAGGGAAAAGGGAAGATATTTTTTAACTATGGCTAATTCTCCCTCAAATTTTTATTTTTCACATAAAAGAAAAATTAAAAAGAATTATTATAACTATTTTTTAATTACTTGCAATTATGTGCATCCTCTAATTTTTTTTTTTATGATTTTCTTATCATTATATCACTCAATGTTAGATAAAAATAATCTATTACTAAATTTAATTTTAATTTTTGAGAATTTTTGATTTTAAGTATTTAGAATTAATATATATTTTAAATAGCGCAAGACAAAGTCAATATATTTGACTTATTTTTTTATATTTGGTTAGTTTTAAAATTACTTTAGGACATTGTTTTTTGTTGTTAGGATTGCTGACCTGAGAAAATGCATTTTTTAGAACAAACATTTTAATTTTTGTCGAAGTTGAGAATATCCTATAAAACTCACAAAAATGAGTTAGAATATTATTTTTATATGTAATAATATAGTAAATAATAATAATATAAAGTGAAGATATGCTCATTAGAGCCCAAAGAAATACAAAATTAGTTCACAAGAAGTGAGTTTCTATGAAATAAATTTATATAATTAGAACTCACTTCAGTGTGAACCACTTTAGAACTGAGATCCAAACTCTTAGCTATAATGAAATTAGTCAGTTTAGATGAGTTGGTTGGCGAGTATGACTGAAAACCCCCAACCCATATTCGATTACCAAGCAAAGCTTGAGAGATACAATGTAACAGAAAAATTTAACGATAGCCGAAAAAAACAAAGCGATCGTCAAAGAAAAAGCATCAAACAAAATCAAAATAAGCTTTTTGATAGAGCACTCAAAAAAAAAATCGTCGATTTCAAAATTTTCATCACAGAAAAGACATTAAAACAACATTTTGCTTTTGCCCTTGCTCATAATGTAATATTAGTTGATCATCTTCCTTACACTGATGGAAAATATAGATTTGTCATAGTTTGAAGTTGGAACAACATTTTACTTTGCATTCACTGTTTTTACAGCTTTCAAGTACCATCACCAGCCAAGAATAGATATTCTCAGTTTCTCACCAACAATAAACGAGAAATTATGAATAATTATTTTTATTCCATGAAAGTGGCATAACACTGCTGTACTTTTGCATTAAAAAATAAAAATAAGAGCACCTTGGAAGCACAAAAGTATTAGATAATTTTGAAACAAGAATGTTTAGAATGAAGTTCCACCGCTTGGAAAATGTTGAAACTAACAATATAACAGGAACATCAAGCACTAAATTAAAAAGAAAAACATCCACAAACTTAAAAAGTCTCAAAAGTACAAACAACTACAATCTTAAGACCATATCAGACAATATTAAATGTAATTCAAAAAGGCAAGAAATCATTTCAGGACTTCTGTTTTTGAAAAATTGCCTTCAGCGATTTGCCTTTGCCACACGTTCAATCTCGTCCTTCTTCTTGATAGCGTAACTACAAACAAAGCAACAACATCCGTCAAGTAACTTCCAAAAGCGTATATAAGTATAAGCAAACACTTTAAATAGTCACATTAATATCTACTAATAAAAAATAAACCTTATAAAGACAAACATCACCTTCCATTTACAAAACTGATAATCGTGTGAACATTTGTAGATTATAAAAACAGTGAAGCTGATGAAGGAGATTAGAGCATATAAAATACAAATAATCACATAAGGAAAAATGCTAACCTGTTGGAAGAACCCTTTGCTGCATTAATCAATTCATCAGCAAGACATTCAGCAATTGTCTTGATATTTCGAAAAGCACTCTCACGAGCACCTGTTGTGAGAAGATATATTGCTTGATTAACTCGTCTCAGTGGGGAAATATCAACAGCCTGACGCCTAACAACACCAGCAGATCCAATTCTAGTAGCATCCTCACGTGGGCCACTGCAAGTAAAAACAAATTAGAAAATATGTGCATGAAGAGAATACTTCAACAACAAAATGCCTTTATCCCACTATTTGGGGTCGGCTACATGAATCTTTTTTCACCATTGTATCATGTTAAGAGTTAAATTCTCATCTAAATCTAATAAAGAAAGGTCATTTATAATATTTTATAACCAAGTCCTTTTAGGTCCACCTCTACCTTTCTTAACATAAGTCAAATCTAATACATCTACTTTCCCAACCAGGTCATCGTAAAGCCGCCGTTTTATGTGACCAAACCATCTAAGGAGACTCTTTCTAATCTTATCTTCCACTGGAGGCTGGAGCTACTCTAACCTTTTCAAGTATATTCTCATTTCGTATCCTGTCTCTAAGAATAAAGCCACTCATCCACCAAAGCATTCTCATCTCCGCAACACTTTACTTAATATTATGCTTCTCTTTTAATGGCCAACATTCTACACCATAAAGCATTGCAGATCTCGCTACCATCTTATAGAATTTTCCCTTAAGTTTGAGAGGGACTTTTCTATCACACAACAAGTTCGATGCATTCCTCCACTTCAACCATACAACTTGAATTTTACTAATAATTTCCCCATCTATTTCACCACCACTCTGAACAATAGACTCAATATATCTAAAATGTGTACTCTTGTTTATGACTTGATCATCCAAAGTCACAATCTCCCCACTAGATCTATTATTACTAAAAGTACACTCAATCTATTCAGTTTTAGATCTACTTAAGTGAAAACCTTTAGACTCTAAAGTTGACGTCCATAATTCAAGTTTACCTTCAAATCCCTCTCTAGTCTTATCAACAACAGAAATATCATCAGCAAAAAGCATACACCAGGGTACAACCTCTTGCAAATGTCTACTGAGAAAATCTGTAAACAATGTTGTACGTTCCCTGAATTGATAAATCGGGAATACTCAAGAGCAACCGTTAAACTCTAGGAGAAATAACAATCATCATGAGAATAGAGTATAATTTTTAGGTAGAATAAATTGTTTTAAGAAAACACAAACAAATTACTGCCTAGCATAAACTTTCATGTGAATTAACTCAATTGTAACCCAAGTATTAATTACCTATTAATGACAGCATCTACAATGATTTGAATTGGGTTTGTATCAGTAAGTAGATGAATGATGTCCATAGCATGTTTAACAATGCGAACAGCCTTCAGTTTCTTCCCATTGTTGCGACCATGCATCATCAAAGAATTGGTCAACCTTTCAACAATTGGACACTGTGCTTTCCTGAATCTTTTTACAGAGTATCGTCCTGCAGTGTGTGGAAGATAAGTAGCATGCTTCGAAGGAGTCACCGCAATATAGTCGGCTAGTGACATGTCAGAAACCTGAAATACAAACAAATAATCCACAAGCTAAGATTTAAAGGAGAAAAAATCAGATTGGTATATATATACAAACAAATAATCCATAAATTTTCCATTTTCAGAAATAAGGAAGATGACTGATACTAGAACAACAAAAGTATATATATTTAAACCATATAAAGCAGTAAAATCAGATAGTCATCAGTTGAAGGACAAAACGAAGAAACAATACAATTTAGCAATAGTATAGACAAATTTTCCGAGCATATTACACCATAAACTCAATAAAAAAAAATATGGAAAACCATTATATCCTTCACCAAACAAACTAAATTAACGAACATAAATTAGATCCTGCGGGTCAAGGTAAAAGAAACAGGAGATAGATACGTAAAACCGACCTCGACTTCTTCGAAGGACCACCGATTGAAGAGCTTAACATCTGTGGGCGGGGCCAAACCAGAGAATTGTTGCGGTAATGAGACGGGAGAAGCAGCAGCAGCAGCCGCCATGATTGGTTTTCGGAGTTCTCGCTTATGGAGAGAAGCAGATGCGCGGCGATAGAAAACCTAACTAGGCGGAATGGAGCGGCTGATACATAGCATTGTATTTAAATTAATGGACCGGATGGTGCTAAAGATTTAGAACTAACGGTTGCGATGACGCATTATTTAGAATAGGCTTTAGGGTAATCTATATTACTAATAAAAAATTTTATGCGAAATTTTATTTTATATTCCTCTTAATGATAGAATTGATCAAATATATTTATTATTTATTTTTTTAACAAATATATAAAAAAAATTAAATTGGTCCAATTTATTTCTTGTTATGCATGTATAAATTATATTCTGCTTCTATATATCAGCATTCTCAATTTTAATTTCTTTATCTTTTTTATTTGAAATATCTTCATTCAAGAGGATGAGATGGTCATGATGTTCAAGCTCTATAAAAAAATGTAGTTTGATGATGACTTTAACAAACATGTATAAAAATTTTATATATTGATGAAACCCTCATGAAGATCTTGACACGATCGAATAAATTGTTTCAAACTTTATTTGAACTTGGTTATGTTGACCTCATGAATCCATTAGTGCTCAATATTTTGATAAACAGGTTAATTAATAACCCAATAAAATCATCTAACCTATTATTTGATATCAACCCAATAAAATACTGCTTCATTGGTATTATGCAACCCATGATTACCTCAAATTCTTAAAATAGACAAAAAACAATAAACATGACATCTCAAATTCTTAAAATAGATAATAAATAATAATCAAATGAAATCATCCAACAAATGAACTTTCACCTTGCTCTCTATCACTTGTGTTCACATTCAAATTCAGGATATCATCAGTTATAGCATCAAGTTCGTGGTTAGTTGCTGCTGCAACCAAAAGAAAGAAATGGATTTCAGCTCTCAATAATATTATAGAAATGTAAATATGCTTGAGTATGCTAAAGAAAGCACCATGTTCTCCGTATAACCAATCATTTGCACAAACTAGTGCCTCAACAATATTATGTTTCAGTGCACTTCGATATTAATCTAGAATTCTACCACTATTATTGAAGGCACTTTCAGTTGTTATTGTGGTAATTGAAATGCATAGTACATCACGAGTCATAGCAGATACACCAAAAATCTATATTGGTTCCCTTGCTAGAATTTCAAAATATCTAAATCAACCTTCCTATCAAGCTTTGGTTCATCAGGATAAATATCTAATTCTAATTTTATAGACATTATGACCTCCTGTTGAAATGAATCAAAATCCTATAAAATCCTATTTTTTAGAAAGACATTATAACTGTAAAAGAAAAAATAATGAAGTTGTAACTTAACATTTATAGTTATACAATATGTAGAAATTTTAACTTAAGCATAGGGGATGATGTACTCTTTTAAGTAACACCTTGTACCATCTCAGATGCACATGAACGTTGCGCTAATGTACCATTCCCTCTTGAATTGTAGTTAACAAACAAGGAGATCAACTTAAGTTTGACCTTTCTTAGTTCAAAGAGGTAATCCCCACCATGCAATCTTCGATAAAACCACTCCACAAAAGTAATTTTATATCTCGGATCCAAAATGAGAGCAATTGCTAATATATCATTGAATTTTGACCAGTATTTCTCAAATTTGGAAATTTTCCCTATTAAAATTTTTTGATGTATTGATGCCCATTTAATATTTTATTTTTTAGTTCTACATACACTGTAGAAATACATGGGAAGTATAAATTTGCTGCTGGATACTTTGACCCTGAAATGAGACAAGTAATTTCATAGAATGAAGTCAAAAATTTATAAATATCTTCAACTTTTGTCATTCAGGAGCTGTTGGCCGGTTCTTGTAATTTGAATCAACCAATTCTAAATGTTGAAAAGCGTTGAAAATAAATAGCACTATTAAGCATAATGAAGGTGAAGTTCCATTTAGTTGGAACATTTTGTTCCAAACCTCTTCTCCAATCTAAAAAATTTTGCAAAACACAATCAAGAATTTTTTATTTTCTTTCTTGAGAGTCTTTCACGCACTTAGTGTTCTCTCTTATTTTGACAATTAAACCATCAATCTCCTTCAAAACTTTTTGAACTATAATATTAACAATATGGTTTGTACAACAAACATGAAAAAAATCACCATCACACAATAGACCATCGAAAAAATTTAGATGATTCCTTAGATAATTAGTTGAAATATTATTTATGGAAGTATTATCCAAAGTAATATTAAAAATCTTAGACTCTAATAATCATTCTACCAAAAAAGACTACAGCTTCTTAAACAAAACAATTCTATTATGGGGGTGGTATTAAAGAAAACTAATTATTTTCTTTTGCAAGTGCCACTCATTATCAATAAAACGAGCTGTTAAATAAATAAATCCATTAGTATTTATAGAAGTTCATATGTTTGATGTTAAGCAAATCCTGCTAGTTATTTTACATAACTATTCTTTTATATTTCACTTCTCCATAGTGAATAATTTTTTACAATCATTTCTAATAGAGTTCCTAAAAAATAATTATATGTCCTAATGAAGATATATAAAGAGTGCTTGAACTCCAACCCACTCAACACATTAAAAGGGCAAATCGTGCATAATGATTGATGCAATGAACAAGTCACGAAATTCTATGTGATCAAACTTATTATCAGACATAGACATGGAATAATTAGAATTGGTTTGTAAGATCAACTATCATATATCACACATATTTCTTTTCTTGAAATTTTGAAGATGACGCCTTTGATTACTAGTTCCATTTTTTGCTATTACATTAGTAATTACTGCCATATTTCTTACATTTACATTTTTTGCTTTATATCTCTTGTATTAGGCAACATCTCAAAATGGCCCCAAACAATTAAAGTTATCATTCACTACTTCTTAGTAAGTTTCCCCTCCTCATTACATATATTGTTAGGGGGCTCTATAACATTTTCATAAGCTATAACTTCTTCATTTTTATCAAAAGAAAAAAATTTCAAGAGTCATATTAGAATCCTCAGTCTAGCCAAAATATTATAATATATTACAATGTTAATTCTTAACCATTTTTTAAATGTTATGTTTTAAAAAGACACATTGACACATTAACTAGTAACTACAATCACAATTCAACACTTCAACAAATTAACTCATTAACATATGTCAATTGCTACATAATTACTTATTCAATATAACCATAATAATATAACATAATCATTAACTACATTAACCATTATTCCAATATATGTATAGAATAATAACACACTAAATATTTTAATAACATAAATGTATAATACATTAAGTCATTATCTAACTAAAGGACATAATATATAAATCAAGTTTGAACAAAAAATTAATAACAAGAATATATAAATACTATAAAACGTAAATCAATAACCAAAACCTATAAATCGCCCAAATAAATCATAACTAAAAAGTAACTTACAGAACTGTCATAGAAAGTCAGAGATATGAGGAGGTGAATGTATATCAAACTAGAACCAACTTCACATAACCAGAATATATGTTGTAATGACCCAAGATCCGTGTAGCGAAAGGATTCATCTGATCGCTCTTTTCTTTTTTTTTTTCTTTTCTTTTCTATCGGTTTCCTCATCTGTTGTTCATATCAATCCATACATACATATATCCAGAGCCAGAGATAATTACATTACAAAAAGAAACTACAGCAGATACTATAATACACAAATAGTACAATCAGAGAAAAGACAAAAGAGTCCAAAAGAAATATCTACACTAGCCACACCGGCTACAAAAGAAAGCCTACCAAAGGCTACAAAACAAAAGGCTGAACTCGACAGAAAGATCTTCAGACTGGAGGCTCTGCACCTGAAATATTAACCACATATAATGAGCTTACAAAGCCCAGCAGGTCACCAAAGCCTACAACTGAAATCAAAGCACGGCGATGCTATCAATATGCAGGTCAATGAAATCAAATCAATCAATGGTCAATGAGTCTATGCAATACGGAAATCCATCGTCAATGAAATCAAGTCTATACAGCGGAAATCAAAATAATAGTCAATGCAGTACGTAAATCAATAGTCAATAATCAATGCAGTGGTAAAAACATCGGTAAATCGAAATCAAATCGGTAAGTGCTTCCAATCAATATCTATCCTTGTAGCAGTGTCTATCAATCAACACTATCAATACTATTAATTCGATCGGTCGTGTCGTCTAATCAAATCAGTGTATCTATATCATCAGTCAAATCAATAGGATATCTGTATCAATTACTAGCAACCGATAGCGTCAATTAATTCAATAAGGAACTCGTGTCAGAACGTACTTTTGCAAATCAGTCAATCAACGACAGATTCTATAATGACGACGTATGATGCTACAGTAAGGAAATCATCTCAATCAATAAAGCACTTTCCAGTCAATTACATCTATCAGCAGGGGAATCCATCGAACAATCGAATCAACTCAATAAATCAACCTAGCAATTGAAAACAAATCTATACAATGAAATCAACAAGTCAATATCGATCGAGAACCGGTACGACGACTCAATGTATCAATATCAGTGTCAATCTCTATGAATCAATACGTAGAATCCATATCAATATCGGTGCCGGTATCTATGAATCAATCAAGTCGATAACATCAATCAGTCGATAACATCAATCAGAAAAGCAATACGATAAATCAAATCGGAAGAACAATACGATAAATCAATAAAATCATTTAAATCCGTCAAATCAATCAATCAATCGAATCCAGTCTATACTATCAAGTCGATCCAATCAATCAGAAGGACAATACGATAAATTTATACAGTAACAGGTCGAATCAATGCAAGATCAATAGTATCAATGAATCTATGAATCTATGTCGTTCCTATCCATATCAATATCAATGATCAATAGTCAAGTAGTATCAATGCTCAATGATCAATCAATAAAATCAATGAATCCGTACGATAATTGATATCAATAAATCAATGTTTATCAAGAAATCCATATGATGCACATGCAGTCCCATATCATGGTCTTACTCGACAAGCACAAACACTAGTCATGATCAATGATGTTGTTGTAGTTCGTTCAATGATGCTGTTGTAGTTATCCGCACGTTGGTTCTATGAAAAGAAAGAGTCGTCACTCTATTGCCCGTCGGCCGCCCGTCGGCATATAAACTCCTTATGACTCCCATCGTTATATCCATGATCCATGATCTATGATTTAAAGGAAAGCCCGTCGGCCCACCATCCTGTACAGGTATCATCTCCAACCAACGTTCAACCAGGTTCCCACTTGTCTTTCAGAATCGATCAATCAATGCAATAATCGATGCAATAATCAACAATAAAGAAATCTAAGACGATCATATCAATAATTATACGCATATCAATTCAATCAATCAATTTCAACCAAATCAGAAATCGTACGAAAATTGGGCAGAGTAACGGTAGTCGGTCAAAATTACACAAAAATCTCCAAAAATCACAATTCACCAAATTAATACAGAACGTGCACAGTAACATTATAAGACTATTCTTCTACTGCTCAAACCAATTCGGACATCATAATAATTTGCAGTCAAAATAAAACCCCGCAAAACCAAAACGAACCGGACGAAATCTACCAGAAAATAATCAAAACGTGCAGAATAATCATATCTACAGCATACCAAAAGTTATGCGGTGAAATCTTCGCCAGTACCAAATCAGGTACGAAAATCACTTACAAAAACACAAATCTGAGCACCATTTTACAAAACCTCGAAATCTTCGAAAACAGAAGTAGGGTTTGGAATCCTTACAGCGAGACAAACACAATATCCAACAGCAACGAACGACGAAAATCGCTCCGCGGACCTCGAAATCGAACTTCTTCCTTTGCTTTCCTTCTCTTTCTCTCTCCTCAGATATTTTGGTTTTAAAAAATGTTTTTCTCTCTCTTCAAAACGAGCTCATTTCCTTAAGTAATGCTCATATCGGCCCGGCCGATCGTCTCGATCGTCCTGGACGATCAGACCAAATTCATATCGTCCTGGGACGATTTTTCAGGACGATCAATACTGTTCATAGGCGATAAAAACCCCTACTCACTGACTTGTGCCATCCACTAATCGTCCCGGGACGATACTTCAATCGGCCTGGACGATTTCGTCCAGAAATCATTCCAGAAAGCATTCCAGAAAACAGCTATTCAATGCACTGATCGGCCTGGACGATCCAAACTTCGTCCTGGCCGATCCTGGGAGGAAAATCATTTTTCCAGCGGCTACAGCAAAGGAACAAGGTCTTACAATCTCCCCACCTTAGAAAAATGTCGTCCCGACATTTCCCTAACGTGTCCGGAACAAAACAAAACAAAACAAAGCAAAACAAATCCGATCTATCGGAAAATCGAACAAAACACATCAAAACAAACAATAAACTAAACTCGTACCAGTCTCACTAGCAGGCACGGAAGGAACATCTTCCATCATGGCTTGTACATTTTCAGTCTGAACAGTCGGAACAGGTCCTTGCCTAAGTTCAGAACTCGGGCAATCAGTCATTCTATGTCCATGTGCACCACATCGGAAGCATTGCTCTGTTCTTCGATAACACTGTCCCGAGTGTCTCTTTCCACAAAACGTACAAACATTAATTCTTGCTTTGCTACCTTCCCCGCTTTTCTTGCTACGCCCAGAGCGTTTCGCTAGCTTGTCACTCACCATCTGAGCAACTATATCAGCAAATTTATTCATATTTTCAGATGTGAGAGGGAGGTTAGCAGCAGGCTCAGACTCAATCTTTTTGCCTTTCGGATCCATTTGCCTGATCAATACGAATCATTCGGATCAAAATCGCGGAAATCAAATACGTATAACAAAACAAATCAAATCAAATAATGTAATCATCATCTCTGGATATAATCAAATCCTTTTCACTACACTCGCTCTGATACCAATTATAATGACCCAAGATCCGTGTAGCGAAAGGATTCATCTGATCGCTCTTTTCTTTTTTTTTTTCTTTTCTTTTCTATCGGTTTCCTCATCTGTTGTTCATATCAATCCATACATACATATATCCAGAGCCAGAGATAATTACATTACAAAAAGAAACTACAGCAGATACTATAATACACAAATAGTACAATCAGAGAAAAGACAAAAGAGTCCAAAAGAAATATCTACACTAGCCACACCGGCTACAAAAGAAAGCCTACCAAAGGCTACAAAACAAAAGGCTGAACTCGACAGAAAGATCTTCAGACTGGAGGCTCTGCACCTGAAATATTAACCACATATAATGAGCTTACAAAGCCCAGCAGGTCACCAAAGCCTACAACTGAAATCAAAGCACGGCGATGCTATCAATATGCAGGTCAATGAAATCAAATCAATCAATGGTCAATGAGTCTATGCAATACGGAAATCCATCGTCAATGAAATCAAGTCTATACAGCGGAAATCAAAATAATAGTCAATGCAGTACGTAAATCAATAGTCAATAATCAATGCAGTGGTAAAAACATCGGTAAATCGAAATCAAATCGGTAAGTGCTTCCAATCAATATCTATCCTTGTAGCAGTGTCTATCAATCAACGCTATCAATACTATTAATTCGATCGGTCGTGTCGTCTAATCAAATCAGTGTATCTATATCATCAGTCAAATCAATAGGATATCTGTATCAATTACTAGCAACCGATAGCGTCAATTAATTCAATAAGGAACTCGTGTCAGAACGTACTTTTGCAAATCAGTCAATCAACGACAGATTCTATAATGACGACGTATGATGCTACAGTAAGGAAATCATCTCAATCAATAAAGCACTTTCCAGTCAATTACATCTATCAGCAGGGGAATCCATCGAACAATCGAATCAACTCAATAAATCAACCTAGCAATTGAAAACAAATCTATACAATGAAATCAACAAGTCAATATCGATCGAGAACCGGTACGACGACTCAATGTATCAATATCAGTGTCAATCTCTATGAATCAATACGTAGAATCCATATCAATATCGGTGCCGGTATCTATGAATCAATCAAGTCGATAACATCAATCAGTCGATAACATCAATCAGAAAAGCAATACGATAAATCAAATCGGAAGAACAATACGATAAATCAATAAAATCATTTAAATCCGTCAAATCAATCAATCAATCGAATCCAGTCTATACTATCAAGTCGATCCAATCAATCAGAAGGACAATACGATAAATTTATACAGTAACAGGTCGAATCAATGCAAGATCAATAGTATCAATGAATCTATGAATCTATGTCGTTCCTATCCATATCAATATCAATGATCAATAGTCAAGTAGTATCAATGCTCAATGATCAATCAATAAAATCAATGAATCCGTACGATAATTGATATCAATAAATCAATGTTTATCAAGAAATCCATATGATGCACATGCAGTCCCATATCATGGTCTTACTCGACAAGCACAAACACTAGTCATGATCAATGATGTTGTTGTAGTTCGTTCAATGATGCTGTTGTAGTTATCCGCACGTTGGTTCTATGAAAAGAAAGAGTCGTCACTCTATTGCCCGTCGGCCGCCCGTCGGCATATAAACTCCTTATGACTCCCATCGTTATATCCATGATCCATGATCTATGATTTAAAGGAAAGCCCGTCGGCCCACCATCCTGTACAGGTATCATCTCCAACCAACGTTCAACCAGGTTCCCACTTGTCTTTCAGAATCGATCAATCAATGCAATAATCGATGCAATAATCAACAATAAAGAAATCTAAGACGATCATATCAATAATTATACGCATATCAATTCAATCAATCAATTTCAACCAAATCAGAAATCGTACGAAAATTGGGCAGAGTAACGGTAGTCGGTCAAAATTACACAAAAATCTCCAAAAATCACAATTCACCAAATTAATACAGAACGTGCACAGTAACATTATAAGACTATTCTTCTACTGCTCAAACCAATTCGGACATCATAATAATTTGCAGTCAAAATAAAACCCCGCAAAACCAAAACGAACCGGACGAAATCTACCAGAAAATAATCAAAACGTGCAGAATAATCATATCTACAGCATACCAAAAGTTATGCGGTGAAATCTTCGCCAGTACCAAATCAGGTACGAAAATCACTTACAAAAACACAAATCTGAGCACCATTTTACAAAACCTCGAAATCTTCGAAAACAGAAGTAGGGTTTGGAATCCTTACAGCGAGACAAACACAATATCCAACAGCAACGAACGACGAAAATCGCTCCGCGGACCTCGAAATCGAACTTCTTCCTTTGCTTTCCTTCTCTTTCTCTCTCCTCAGATATTTTGGTTTTAAAAAATGTTTTTCTCTCTCTTCAAAACGAGCTCATTTCCTTAAGTAATGCTCATATCGGCCCGGCCGATCGTCTCGATCGTCCTGGACGATCAGACCAAATTCATATCGTCCTGGGACGATTTTTCAGGACGATCAATACTGTTCATAGGCGATAAAAACCCCTACTCACTGACTTGTGCCATCCACTAATCGTCCCGGGACGATACCTCGATCGGCCTGGACGATTTCGTCCAGAAATCATTCCAGAAAGCATTCCAGAAAACAGCTATTCAATGCACTGATCGGCCTGGACGATCCAAACTTCGTCCTGGCCGATCCTGGGAGGAAAATCATTTTTCCAGCGGCTACAGCAAAGGAACAAGGTCTTACATATGTTAAACCAGCTAATGTATGCCAATTTTTTTCCTTTTTTTTTAGAAATCCTGAGACAATATTCAAGAGAACAACAAGTAAACAACAAATCAAAAAATCCTAATTGAAATATTCACTATGAACGTCAGAACTTAAAAGTGGGTGAGTCAGTGTAACAAATCGACATTATGAAATAATGATACATGCCCATAGATGAAGCTTCTAAAAGGAGTAAATAGAAAAAAAGAAGAAGAAAATAAATGAGATACAAACAATGATGAAGAGAAGAGCACACGGTGAAGTGAGGTGAACTCCTAGCCAGAGATTCGAGATAAAGCCAAAGATTTGATGAGATCTGAGGATATGAAATCCTAGATGAAGTAGAGAAGGAGAGAAGAGAAGAGCACACGGTGAACGAGTGAAGAGAAGAGCACGCAAGAAGAGAACTAAATCCCTAATTAATTACAGTCACACTTTCCATTGTGTGGGTCATTAGAGGTCATCAATCGGGTTCTCTGGTCAACCCAGACTTGACCCAAAATTTTAAACACTCAGATTCACAAACTTGAACCCGACCCATTTTGAAATCAGATTGGGTCTAACCCAAAAATCTTAGGTAGGGTTCGGGCCGAGTTATCGTGTCATATCATTTTTTACAACCCTATATTTAAGTGGTCAAATATTTTTGTAGTTTATTTTTTTTAAAAAAAATATGCTCAAAAGTTACTTGGTATGAAATTACCCATAATATAACAATATGAGAGATGACATTATTGATATTACAAATACATGAAGGGGATTGCTCTTGAAACATCTCATTTTCAAGCATTATTTTCATTTTTAAAGTAACATTTTTTTCCTTTCAAGTTATATCTGCCCTTATTCATAATTTGTTATGAACTCCTTCAAATAAATAGAGGTTATTGTTTATGCACGTTTAAAATAAGGAGGCAATAGGAGAACCTTATGTTTTAAAAGGAACAAGTTTATAAAGATCATACTAAGTATTAATATTAAATTCTTATTCGAATAAAGATCAAACATGTACTTTAAACATAGGTTTTAACTATTAGATGTGAAATTAGGTTTAGAGAAATCCTTGAACAATGTTTGAATGTCATGAACAAGACTCAAATCTCATTTAATTATAGTTCAAACAAGCTCCTCTACAATTTCACCTTCCTTTATATGTAAGCATACTCATGTAGATATTAGAGGAGAATAATATAAGGCAATAATAAAGATACTTGAGGGTATATTCCTTTATATATAAGAATACTTATGTAGAGATTAGATGAGGCTAATCTAAGTCAACAATAAAGATACTTGAGGGGGAAAGAAACTAATGGATAATATGAATCCATTAAGTCATCAATGAAGGCGTATTTTACGTTAATTCTATTTTCTCTTTATAAGCATCCATTATTGCTTTTATATTAGCCAAGTATTAACTCCAACTCATTTATATGAGTTTGTTTACATACACATCAATTTGAAATTATGGGGAGCTAGTTCAAATCATGATTTGAATAAGTTACATTTTTTAAACTTAAAATATATTAAAGTGTTCATAAATTTTATTATATGCTCCTATTTAATGTATTTCAGTGTCGTCATTTCCTGTGGTATGTCATGTAGAGTATTCATTAATATATTTAAAGGTTCATAAATGCTATTTGAGTCTCTTTTTTTTGTTAAAATCTACGAAAGGGCTTGCGCGTTAATTCAGATAAAAATTACAAGTCCTTAGAGGATCAGAAGCTTGCTAAAAGAATAACAGTTGAAACAAAAGCTAATGAGCCTTAGATCCTACCTATTATAGGCATAAGGAACTAAAAAACAAAGAAAAAAATAAAGCAAGAACAAAAGAAAACAACAACAACACCCAAATCAATAGAACCAACTTCATGCCACGAGGATCAACCCAAATGTCCCGATATCTAAAACAAGTTAAGGCTGCAAATAAAATAGGAAACCAAATAGTGCAAAAGAATTGAAAGAACCAGGAGAGCAGCACCACCATGATCCAATCCAACAATGACACAGACCAACACCCAAACATACAAGAGGACCAAGCAAACACCACTAGAAACATCATCCAGCCAACCCCCAGGACCAAAAAACTAGACAAATGATAGCCCACCACACCAACAGAGGCCCAACCACCAACCAAACCAAGCAAACCCAAATCGAAAAATATCTCCACCGAGCTGAAGGGAAAATAGAAATCCAACAAAATAAGAACCCAGATTACCCCAAAGAAAGTTACCCAACCAAAGAAGAGGCACACCCAGCCAAACGAAACCACACAAAAGCAAAAACTTCTGTTTAGATTTATACCTACGATGTTTGCCACCCTAAAGATAAAATGCCTTCTAAACATTGTGATTAATGTTAAACATCTCATTAAACTCATCCTCATGCTCATCTAACTCATCCCCCTCACCCCCATAATGTGAGGACGAGGACTCACCAGACAAATCATATTGATTCACACATAAACCATTCAAATTCAAAGCCAAATGTGCTTTCAACTCCTCATTAGAAATAATAAAAATCGGCACATCAACAAAAGGCACCAATCCTTCTGAAACAACCAAGGATCAAGATTAGACAAGGATGGCTTATCGGAAGAAACAATCGAAACATAAGAGGAGTCATTCAGCATGCCTGTGTTAATATTATACAACCCCAAATTCACCAATTCTAATTTGCCATGAGATAAACCAAGAGATAACTGTAAAGGATCCTTCACACCAATAGTAAGAGAAATGCCTTCACAAGTCTCTTGAACAGGATAAAGAATGTCCACACTAGGATAACATTGATTAATAGTGAAATTAACTATTGGAGCACTAGCCTCATTAACACCAAAATTAGCATTAATAACATCCAGATTCTCCATAACATGAGGGACGACATCCATATGCTCCGTAACATGAAGGATAATATCCTGATCCAAAGGGCCATCAGTGGTCAAAACTATGGGCTCAACAAGCCCAAAATCACTAATAACCAAGAGAATCCAACATCACCAATAACACCAACTTCCACATTATAATGTAAAACACCATCACCCACATTAGAATACAAATTTTCTTGAGAAACAACATAGGGTTTAACACCCCCATTTAAAGAAGAAGGGTTAACATTGTGGGAATTATCAAGATGGGGATGTAATATGCGTCATTCCCTTTTCAGACGACCTAACGAATTATAATGAATAAAATAAGATGGAAAATCCTCCATAATCACATATTGAATGTAACCCATGTTTTCAAGTCCAAACCACACACGATCATGAAAATATTTGGTAACATCTAACTCAACTTGCACCCAAGCAATGGACAACCTAGAAGCAGTAGAAGTATCATTATCAATTTTTAGCAGCTGGGCGAAGAGGGAACCAAGCCCATGGAGGATTTGTGGTAAAAACATGTGAGGTTTAAGGTTGAGAAATGAAACCCATATAGGAATGATTCATTACTCAACTTCAATATCTAAAGTTGAGAACCATTTAAACACTTTAATAAAAATAATTATTCACAAAGTAAGAACGATGCACAAACAGTTTACAATAGTCCACGTCGTTAACAAGCTTAATCAAAATACGCCTCTGTTTAAGGATAATAAATGAGTAATCACCAATCAATTTGAGGTTGAAAAAAATTTCCTAAAAACATCAATGAAAGGTCAGCGGCCAGGGAATTTGCCTACCAAGCAAACTCATAGGGGGTAACAAGTGCCAATATCTCTTCTTCTGAAATCCATAAGGACGGCAGCCCACAACGAGCAGTAATTTTAAGGTCAGTGAAAGAAATCAGAGAAGGTGATGCACAAGATAAAGCATACTTAAAAGAGTGAGAAGAGAAATTTCCATTAAAAAAAATCCGGATCCTTCAAACGGAGATCCGACATTTTACCCAAATCCCAAAAATGAAATGAAGAAAGAACCAACACACAAAAAAGAGCTAAGAAGTGGAGAATACAACTCCCATGAGGAGGAAGCAGGCATCGGAGGCCAACAAAAAAGAAGAAAATGATGAAGATGCATGAAGAAAGAGCGACTAGGGCACATATAAACACTAGTAGAACAAACATCTTTTGAAATTTTTGTCTCTATGGAAAGACGAAATACTATTTGAGTTTATTTTATATTGTCATACTTATTGCAATGAACTATTATTTACGTAAAACTCCAAAATATTCAAGCATGAGATTCTTAATCTAAATATATGCAAATAAGATTTAATCAAGCATTAAATAGTATTTGAATCCTATTTAATTCATGTTCGAGCCATTTATAGCACACTAAAGTGCAATCATAACAACTGTAACATATAAAACTATGATATTTATAGAATAAAATACAATCACAACATCTATAACAAACTATATCTTTGATACAATAGAGTTATAATCACAACAACTATAATATAGTTAAATTGAATTTCTCTTCCCACGTATCTAATGAGTGATCTAACCACTTAATTCTCACAAGTCTCTTCCTATTTAACACAGTAACTAAGCTACTTATCTATATCACTATAAAATATTTAAATTTGTCTTCACATCTTGAAAGACATATAAACATAAAATTGCACGACTTTCTTCATTACAAGAAAATTTTTTTCAGCTTTTTCAAAAAGTTCAAAAGTATCAAATAGTTTAACAGCTTTATCCATCACATCCCTAGGTCCCCTAGCATTCTAATACCTCTTTACATGCATTATTACAGTGAATATACACATTCAGATAGCACAAAATAAAGGGGTACAATTTGAATCATGTTTGAGCATGTCTTGAGCTAGGTTTGAACATAGTTTGAATTTTGCCTAAACAAATGTTCAAATATGGTTAGGTCATGGTTGGAATGTGGTTGTAACAGTTAATATGATGTCCAATATATTTTAGGGTTCATGTTTTAGCATATGATTACTATTAGAATAAAATTTGAAACTCTTATTAAAAGTTCGTAGCTTGTTTATGTTTTTAATATGAGGTCTCATTTAGTCTCCTTCCTATTATAACATGGCGATGATGAATACATTTCAAATCAAAATAATCAAAAGTGTAATATCAATAATCTTGAATAAATGATATTTGGATTATAATATAGACTATAATGTGAAATTTGATCGTAGACCGATCACACAAGCTCTAAAATTGTTGGAGTTAGAAGGTGCTCCAAAGAGAGATATTTTAACATCATTGTTGCTCTAAGTTTGATTTTCTCTTCACTTGAGAATTATGATTTATAGTTTTATTTAAAAGGGACATTTCAATCTAAAAGAACTTTTAGAAACATTTTTCATAAAAAAATAATCAGTAAGGATACTTTACCAATTACATATATTATGAGGAATATAAATTCAAAATTTCCTCTTGCTTTAGGACCAAACACTCTACTATGAAGCATATTGAGTTTGATGTACTATACATACGGAACATATGTTGAATATAACAAAATAGCTTTAATTAAAAAAGAAGAAGAAGCCATTTCAATAGTTTTTTTTGGCAAATGTGTTGTTAAGGGGTGAAGAGTTGGGAACTTCATAGTAAAATTTAATATATTTTGGTCGCTTAGTGAGTGAAGGGAAAATGGATGATATTTTTTTACTATGATATTCAACATGTCAAGTTTCCCTCTAATTTTATTTTTCACATAAAAGATAAATTAAAATTAATTATTATTTCTATTTTTAATTACTTGCAATTATATGAATCCTCTATATATTTTTTTTTTCATTTTTCTCATCATTTTATAACTCATTATTATATAAAAATGATCTATTAATAAATTTATTTTTAATTTTTGAGACTATTTGATTGTGAATATTTAGAATTAATATATATTTTAAATAGCACAAGTTAAACTTAATATTTTTGCATTTCTTTTTATATTTCGTTAGTTTTAAAATAATTTTAGGACTTTTTTGTTGTTGTTAAGATCGCTAAAATGTGAATAAAAAAATTTCATTTTTTCAATTTTTTTATTTTCTTTGTTTCTCCTAGGCTCAAAGTGGGCTCATGGGCCTTTTATAAGAACTTTTATTCTATCCAGTGAACGTACGTAGATGAAGGTTCGATTTTAGGCCAAAAAGTGCCTGTACCGAGTTTTTCGAGGCACTTTTTTGCCTAAAACCGAACCTTCCTCTGCGTATGTTCACTGGATAGAATAAAAGTTCCTATTATAGATGGAGTCCCAGGTAGTTTATTGTCAAGGGCTTGCCATGGTCGCACAACCACATTTTTATTTAACAATTACTTTTTTTACTATTTTTAAAAAAATTATACTAGAAAGCCACTTTCTATAATAACTTTTGAAAACAATTATTCTTAACAATAATTTTATAAACAAATTTACTCGCAAACGGACTATCATCACTACAGAAAAATAAGCTATACAATTTATAATTTTAAGAAATTATTTTAAAAAGATAAAGACATTAAAAAAAATGTAAATCAAGAACACATATTCAACCTAAAAAAGAAGAAACTATACTATGTTTAATTTAAATGGGCAAAAAATAAAAAAAAATGAAAATTTTAAAATAGAAAGATGAAAGTTGAAAAAAAAAAAAAAATCAATTTTTGAGTTCTAATGGAATACACATCAGAAAAGTCTCCTTTGCCCTGAATTAAGCATAAAAATTCAAACAATTCTAATGCATATAAGAGAGATCTATGTGAACATACAAAACCAGTTCCCTCTCTCTCTCTCTCTTTCTGTTTCTCAATCACATGATAAAAACTTAGGCTTAGTTTGGGACAGCTTTTCCTGTTTTTAAAAATAACTTTCTAGCACAAAAATTTTTAATTCAAAAAAATTTTATACTAAAATAACTGTCCCAAATAAAGCCTTAATTCTTTTCCTCCTTGGGATGATCTTTCTTTGGAACTTTTGAATCCAATTCCTTCTGCATGGTTCCTTCAGCTGACCTGAGAAAATGCATTTTTAGTACAAACATTTTAATTTTTGTCAAAGTTGAGAACCACTTTAGAACTGAGATTCAAACTCTTAGCTATTATGAAATTTGTCAGGTAAACAAACAGTGGCAGTAAAATACAACAGGATTCCTCAAACAAAAGCTGAAGACATTTAATGGCGAAAGTTATAATCTAAATGCTTTGCAGGGTCTAAAGCTTTATTTGGGATGACTTTCTTATTGCTTTTTAAAGAGCATTAAAAAAGCCGTCTCAAATCTTAAAACTTCTATAAATGGACACACCAGATCGAGAAAACATAGATGGCAAGTACACAAAAATGCATTTCTTTTTCCATACAAATTTTTGCATGAACACGATAATTAGATATAACATCAATATGTTGGATGGAAAACTTGCTATTAGACACCATGCAGACTTGTTAGATCTTCTACCTTCTCAAGTGAGACAAGTCCCATACCTGACTTCATATATATATATATATATATATATAAAGTTCTCTATAAAAAGGTGAGATGTTTGGCCACCAGCTCTTAGTACATGTTTCATTTATCTTGTATATTACAAGATACAGTATGTGTTGATTTCTTGGGAGTGAGAAGTAATGTTCCTTATGGATATTGGTGGGGAAGATTCATCATAGACCACTCAAAGCTCGCATGGCTCATCGAAATGGTTTTAGGGAATTTGGACCTTCGACCTCTTTTTTAGGGAGCAATGGCACATTCCATTCATTCTTATAATATTAACATATACATACTTGCCAGTCAGAATCAGTTATGTTCTTTGCAAGAGGATTCTGCCAATGAAAACCTCATTTTGAAACAAATGTGATCAGCAACCATATTGGCAACTGAAGCGCAGGGAGCCAAATTTTGCAAGAAAAAAATATACACGGACAACAATGTACATGGCAGCATATGAAATTAAATGAACTATCAGTTACTTCAAAGAGAGAAAAAGGAAGATCTTCATATGATATTTATTGATTTAGAAAAAGCATATGATAAAGTTCCAAGTGAAGTGCTATGGAGAGTTCTAAAAAAGAAAGGGATTAATAATGCTTATATTCAAGTCATTAGGAATTTGTATGATGGAGTAGTTACTTGTGTTCAAGCACAAGGTGGTTTGGGCAAGTATTTTCCAATTTCAGTTGGATTACATCAAGGATCAGCCTTTACCCCTTATCTTTTTTGCTTTAGTCATGGATGTTCTTACTAGAGATTCGCAAGAGGATGTTCCTTGGTGTATGCTTTTCACTGGCGATATTCTTCTTGTTGATAAGACTAAAGAGGCCGTTGAAGGTAAACTTGAATTATGGAGGTCAACCTTAGAGTCCAAAGATTTTCGTTTGAGTAGATCTAAAATCGAATACATGGAGTATAATTTTGTTAGTAATAGATCTAGTGGGGGGTTTGTGACTTTGAGCGATTAAGTCATTAATAAGAGTACATGTTATATATATATTGAATCTATTGTTCAAAGTGATGGTGAAATAGATGGGGTTATTATTAGTAGAATTCAAGTTGGATGGATGAAGTGGAGGAATGCATTGGGCTTATTGTGCGATTGAAAATTACCAATCAAACTTAAGGAAAATTCTATAAGATGATGGTTAGACCTGCAATGCTTTATGGTGCAGAATGTTGGCCATTAAAAGAGCAGCATAATACGAAATGAGCATATATGTGAAAAAGTTGGAGTAGATGGCTCATGCATACTTCTAAATGATGAGAAAATTTTTGTTGAAATAGTTAGAATAATCGAATAAAAATATTTAATATATAAAAGACCTTAGATTTATAGAATAAACAACATTGAGTTTATATATAAGATATGCAATTTTAAGTATATTATGAGTATTACTAGTATTACTGCATATTACTAGAATATAAGATGATACCTAATTGTGAACTATTCATGTATATTGAATCTAAATATAATTTTTTGTGTTGAAAATAAGAGTGATGAGAATATAATTTTCAGTGCTTTCAAAGTGTTAAGTGCACCTTTTTGCTTCCATGCACAAAGTGTAAAGTGAAACTGACACTTTTACTAATTATAGTACTCATGACTTGTATATTAAATATGTATATATTATGCTCATACAATAGTCATTTAATTAATCAAAATTAAATCATATTAGATAATATCTTTCACCAAATATAATTAACATTCAATAATAATAATTTCTAGCTAGCTGAAAATCAAAAGAGCATTAAATAGATAAAGAATGAAGTGATGAAAGCGTGTTTAAAAATCAAGAATATTTATAAGATTGAGAGACCAGTGACGAGGTACTAAAATCAAGCAGAGGATATGCCAAAAAAATTTTCTTGAGAAGCTTGAAAGTGAGAACCTGCCATCACCAGTATCAAGAACCCATATAAACCCATATAAGCTCAAAGCGTGTTCTAAATCCTCATGAAGCCATAGAGAGGGTACTCTGCCAGATGGAACTTTTAAAGCACATTTCTTACACAGATTAATCTTGTTTTTTAGGCCTGCAATGCTTTATGGTGCTGAATGTTGGCCATTAAAAGAGAAGCATAATACTAAGTTAAGTGTGGCAGAGATGAGGATGCTCAGGTGGATGAGTGGCTTCACCCTTAGAGATAGGATACGAAATGAGCATATACGTGAAAAGGTTGGAGTAGCTCCAGTAGAAGATAAGATTAGAGAGAGTCGCCTTAGATGGTTTGGTCACATTAAACGGCGACCTTCCGATGACCCGGTTAGGAGAGTAGAGGTATTAGATTTGACTTATGTTAAGAAAGGTAGGGGTAGACCTAAAAAGACTTGGTTAGAAAATATTAGGAATGACCTTTCTTTATTAGATTTAAACGAGAATTTGACTTTTAATAGGACACAATGGAGAAAAAAGATTCATGTAGCCGACCCCACGTAGTGGGATAAAGGCTTGTTGTTGTTGTTGTGTTGTTGTATTAATCTTGTTTTTTGTAAAGTAGGAGAAAAGCTCAAAGCTACCTATTGTGAATACATGTGTAGGACAAATGTGATGTATATTGATAAGCATTGTAACTAGATATTATGCCGTTTGAAAATTTTATTTCTCATTTTCTGAATATTTTATTTCTTCACAAACTATTTCCTGGCCGGTGACTCCATGCTCGACACATTTTGCATTTTCTGCAAGCGCTTTCCTGTGAGGTTTCTTTTCTAAAATTTAAAATCTTTCATGCTGAACTGGGATCGTACTATCCTTGTTTTATGAAAAATTAAAGAAAGCATTTCTTTCGAATTTTAAGAGATATTGAACTAGAGATACAATCATAATAGAATAAAAGATAGAGGATTTCGGAAATCTCATTTCTATCTTTCGGAAATCTTATTTTGTTTATCGAAAAGCAGTAAAAAGACTTGATTATAAAGTATTAAAAATGACATATAATTACCACAATAAATTTAATTTCATAAAACCTTAATTGAATAGGCATTGCTTAGCCCAAAAATGAGTTGCATTGAAACTTTATTCATGGTTATCTGATCAATAACTTGAAATAAAAAATTCACAACCCCCGACCCAGATACAAGCAAACACATGGACAAAACAAAACACATTGTTGATGCAAGAATATATATATATATATATATGATATGTCCAGAACACATGAATTGCATATTTTATAATCATTAAGATTTAAGATGATATTATCAAGCACCATTCTTGGCAGTATTAAAATCATAGTATAAGGAAATTAAAAGATGATAATAAAGAGAAGAAATTAGTTGAAAATCTAGGTAATAGCTAATTCCTGTCCAGCACGTGTCAAAACTTGATTATGGTTTAGGTTTGTGCCAAAAGGATATCAAAATTATTAAAGATTTTTTTTAATAAAAAAGACGACATGACACGATGATTGGGATAGAGGAAAAGAAATAAGTAACACTCGCTGAATTAGTAGCATGATAATGAAAATTCTCACTTCAATTGTTCCTGACACAGGACAATGGGGGGGCGCATGACAAGCATGAGAACTTGAATCTATTCCTGGTTAATGAAGAGCATAAAACATTCAAAGGCGTAAGTATCAAGATGTTCTTCATTTAGGCAACATAGTAACTATTTTCTTTCACTAGCTACTACTAAGAAGGAATGACCAAACAGATGGGAAAGGAGATCCTGAAATAGTTTTGGTCAAGTACATGCAAGCTGCAAACTCTTATTTTGGGATTGTAAGCTCTCAAAATAGCAAGAATTGCAGTCATATTGGTGTTTTAGTTGCTATCTAGTGAGGATAATAGAGTCGTCGCACATCTAAGACAGGAGAGCTTGAACTATTTTTGATTAATGGCGGCAGGATGCAGCTTTTATTTTATGTCCTACCTTATATCCAAATAAGCAGTAAGGCAACTATCTTCTAGTCCCAATTTCCATAGAGGGAGAACAAAGAAAAAAACATATATGAGAGAGGAGAGCTTGAGCTATTTATTGGTCAGGATATGTACGAGCATGAAGCATTCTACCAGACTAACCAAAAACTAGCACTTAAGCTCAAGCCACATTAGCTTTTGTTTAGGCGTATTCCCAAAGCAAAAGTGCATTAAAATCCCCATGCTGATTGGTCCACGAAATAAAGTGGACCACAAATCCAATTTGTTGTAGGAATTTTCAGGGAGTGTAGCGGTACTTATTTGATAACCTTAACAAAAGACAATAGACAGCCAAAGAGAAAAAAAGGGCAAGGAAAAAAAAAAGACTTTTATGTTGGGTTGGTGTTGGGAAGGAGGGGGGTGCGAATGATGAGGGCATGATATGTGTTTGCCTTTGAATTCTAGAGTAAAGGGGCTATTTTTGAGTCTAAGAATCCATGCTTCCCAATACAGTGTCTTATAGTGCTCCAACAAGAATCCATGCTTCAAATTTTATTAGATAAACTTGAGGCAAATATGAGGCGGAAGCCAACAAGTGTAGAATAGAAACAAGCAATATATTACACATGGTTTCTAGGATCATATATTCAATTCAAAACTAACGATGATGTTATTTCAAGATTAACTCTTTCGTAGAAAAGAAAATGCACACAATGGAGATTGCTTGATATTAAATTGGAAATCTATATCATGTGCTATTGAAGTGGTCATGAATTTTACTAATTTAAGGAAAAAAAGGTAACAAAGGTAGAAATAACAATTATCTTCACATGTACTTGAAACCATCCATTGTGGTGCATTTGATTGATGATTAAACAATCTTAAAAGTCTTGAAATTGAGCAAACAAATATTTTACATGATGTTAAAAAGAGTATACTTTTATCTTAAATTTGAAAATCTTAGAGCTCTTCTCCTAACTTTCCTCACATATCTTACATCATTTATCAATATTTTTGAACGATTGAATGACCTAAAACGGAGAAAGAGTTATAAATGACTTGGTAATCTAAGTAAGGATGGATGTATCAGATGGGAGATGATTATGCCAAAGCTGAAAAGGAAAGAGCTATACTGCACAATTAATGCAACTTAAAAGGAAGGTTAAGGACAGATAGGTAGCAATGATACATAATCCAATGATGCCACTATTCATGTCAAAGATTGAAGATGAAACTATATTAATTTAATTATGTGCAACATCAATGAAATGCTTAACTGACTTGCAAAGGGCATAGTTTAATAAAGAATAACGCTCCCCTAAAATTCTTTCATAACATGAATCCTTTTTCCACCTAATAAACTTTGGCAAAGTATAAAAACCATAAGTTCAGCATCTTTTACCAACTATAAGGACGGCGACCATTGGGTTAAAATCTAACCATCTACGAGAAAATAGAATAATGAAGGCATAACAACAAATTAAACACAACTTCAATGTCCATAACCAACTCAATAACCACAGATTAAATTTTCCCCTTCAAAATTAAAACTAACAACTAGCCAATACGAAATTTCGAACACATTCCCGATCGTGAATCCAAAGAAAGGGAGTTAACAAAGGGGGAAAACACAAATTTGGCACAATCAACAGCCAAACTCGTCAAATTCTTCTGATTCGAGTAACAAAACACAAACTTCTGCATCGGAAAAACGGAGTTGGACAAGGAAAAGGCAGTGGGAAGTAAGAGGATAACGAAACTAACTTGGAGATGGCGGTGGATTCCTCTTCAATCCAGTTCCTGATGTGGCGCATGTTACGCCGGAAAATAGCCGCCGACTGCTTCACGTCGCTGCGTAGGAGGAGGACAGCGGCGCTTACAGCCGCTACCGTAAGAATAAAATTGGTTAGCGCCATGGGCGCAGCTTGTCAACGTCCCAAGATGCTCGTGAGATGCGATATCAAATCTGGAAATCAAGAGAGTAATTTTTGTAGATGAAATAGCTTTGATGGTAATCCCCAGTCTCCCGAACCCTAGCGAAGTATGCAAATCGAACAGCTCTCGGCTCTCTATATAAAGGGAACGGGATGATATAATAGATATTTTTTATATTTAAATATTTAATAATTCTGCATATTTGTAAATATATAATAGAAATTGAATATAATCATAATATGAATGATAAAAAAATAAAACAAATAAATTCGATAAAGTTAAAATTAAATTCATTATTATTATTATACTATATATATATATATTTTAAAAGAAATTAGACTAAGAATGAAAGAACACAACATCTTCAATCTTTAGATACCAAATGCGAATAAAATGTCCTCTCAAAATAAACAGTAAATGTAAGAATCAAAGAACATGTTGTGAATGCGAGAAGAATAAAGTAGAGCGAGGGCCGAGGAAAAGAAGTGATGAACTCACAGCAGTAGATTAGAGAGGAGTTGAGCACGCTCTTTGTTTTTGTTTTCGTTTCGTAAGTATAAGTTTTACCTTAGTTAATTTTAGGCCATCAGATTTGGCCTGAACAGCTCAAATCATTTTTCAAATGAAACATCTGGTTATTTAAGTCTGGGACCGGTTTAGCGGTTCGGCGGTCAAACCGCCGGTTCGAACAGTTTGATAGCAGTTTTGTATGAAACCAATTTTATAGTAAACAACGAACAACTGGCTGGCTGGTTCATGATTCAACCAGTTGAACTAGTCGGTCTAATCCAATTTTTAAAGCTTTGAAAAAATTGATAAGTGAATACATTTTTAGATTAAAATATTATATTTTAGTCAAATTTATACTATAAATTGAATCATATGCATAGGAAAAAATATATATTTGAACAAATCTATACTCATTGGTGGAGTCATGAAATATTAGGAAATCTTAATAAAAATTTTACAAAGTTCAAATATTATTCGAATAGGGTTCAAATAAGGTCTAAAATAGGGTTAAATCATGGTTTAACTTATTTAAATATAACATAATGCAATCCGATAATTCTAAAAAAACAAATTACAAGAAAACTACAATAACGTGTAATCAAAATATTATAATAAGGCATATTATAAGATAGATATAATAACGTATAATCTAATAGCTATAATACAACAGAAAATTCAATCATTATATCACAATAAAGAGCAATCCAATAGCTAAGACATATCAAACTTCAATACAACAACTACACAATATACAATTTTAATTGAATTTAAGATGTTTATAATACAATATCACACTACAGGAAAATTGCTCATTACTGGCGGTTTTTGCCGACGGTTTACTTGTAAATATCGGCGGTTCTGAGTAAAACCGGCGGCTTTCTGGCGGTTGTCACACCGCCGGAAAAAACGGCGTCGGAAATTGTTGCTGGTGGCATTTTTTCGCCAGTTTATTTAACCAACTGCTTTCCGGCGGCATACACCACCGGTTATTACCGGTGTTTTTACCGGCGGCTTCCCGGCCGTCCGACCACCGGTACAAATACCATCGTTTGATCATACAAAATAAAATAAATAGAAATAATGATATTTATTTTCGATCTAAGTTGGTCAGACTTCAGCTCCGATACAAAAATAAAAAGCTATTTTAACCCTTAAAAGTTAAAAGTAGAGCATGAATTAAATTATAATTGATTATTATTCAACTCTTTTTGATTCTTTTATCTTAGAATATGTGATTTGTTATCTTCTTCTTTAGAATTTTGACTAAGATAGGCTAAGAAAGAGTATGTACAACAAACATAAAAAAGTCATTCTCCTAACTATATGCAGCAATTTAATGTAAATAATTGCCTGTAAAGGACAAATTAAAGAAAAAAAAATGTGAGTTAAATAATAATAATAATCTATCATGTAAACAAATAATTAAAATAAAATACTTGAGATTATACTTATATCTTCATCCATTAGTAATAACAAAATATATTTACTCTTAAACACTTTGTTACCTTTTCACCTTGAACTTTTATTTGGTCCGGTCACAGGATGTAGCTCTACGTTCGGCCGCCGGTAGAATCGTGCCACGCGTTCTCACTATTTACCGCGCGCCCTGACAACCCGACCCGGAACGAACCCAGGATGGCTCGGTATTTCTCAATTTTGCTAGGTATTGCTCGGTATTACTCGGTATTGCTAGGTATTGGTCGATTTTGCTTGACAATAACCAATACCGAGTAATACCGAGTTGTACCGAGTTTTTCTATTGCTCGGTATTACTCGGTATTGCTAGGAATTGGTCGATTTTGCTTGGCAATAATCAATACCGAGTAATACCGAGTTGTACCGAGTTGTATCGAGTTTTTCTAGAAAAACTCGGTACAACTCGGTATTACTCTGTATTTGCTTGGTATTGGTCTTCACAGAGTGGTATTTCTCGTTATTGCCATGCAATACCTCGCAATACGCGAACATAGCATTCCCGGGTTCCGGTCCGGGTCAAGTCGTCGGGCCGCGTGGTATAGAGTAAGAGCACGTGGCGACATGTTATTGGCAGCCGAACGTAGTTCTACGTCCGGTCAGAGGACATAATAATTGTTCTTTCACCTTAAGATCCTTGGTGCTCTCTCTACAAAATTCCACACATTTCCTCTGCAACTCAAGTTATGTCTTCATCTCTCATTTTCATCTTCATCAATCATTCCTAGTAATTAGATGAATTAAGGCCCAAGAGAAATGCAATTTATGATATTTAAAGAATTGCATAAAGGGGCAAATCTCTCAGCCTTGCCAATGAGATCATTTACCTCAAATATACATAACAATATAGCTCAGATGAATCAATTTTATAAAAGATAATGAAAGCAAAAGAATATGGTTCGAACCATAATCAAATCATCTATAATAATGTTTGAACCGTGATTGAACAATATTCTAACCATATTTAAATAATATTCAAACCATGATAAAATCTTGTTCATATATTTCTTAAACCGTGTTTGAACCTTCCTGGAACCTTATTCCAATCATGTTAAAACTTATTTGAACATTCTTCAAAGCTTGAACTTGACTCAAATAATCTTCAAACCTTATTAGAAGCATATATGAATAGTGCTTGAATCTTATTTGAACCTTATTTGAACATTGTGCTAAAACTTTTAAAAAAAGTTCAAACATATTTGTAGTAGATAATATGATTTCTAATGCCAATTTGGATTTAAGGTTTAGGTGCAAATGATGCATTCATTTCTAAATAATCAAATGCATGACATCATTTACCTTTAATAGATGATGATTGAAAAGTATAGATCGTTGATGTGAAACTTTATCATATATATATATATATATATATATATATATGTTATTTTAAATATGTTTTTTAAAATAATGAAACAATTAGAATATTGGGCCAAGACATACTCTTATGAGGCTAACAAAGTTGAATTTCTCTTGAATACTGACGTGTGGTTTTTTTTTTTTTTTTTATTGTTATATAAAGCTACAAATTTAATTTTGGCAATGTCAAGACATTCCAAGATCATTTATGCTAAAACATCTTTGACTACATTTAGTGTTAAAAGATATGTTCTTTTAGGTTGATAGTTCTAAATAAAGTCTTGAGTTCGATAGAATAACAAATTAGGAGAGGTTCACGATTCGACTGATAAAATCGAAGTCAGCCGAAATCATGTAATAAAAACATATTATATTTAATTTATATAATAATAACAATTATTTATAAATATATAATGAAAAAATTAAACATAATTATTATTTAAAAAAAATCATTATTTAAATCTTCTTGGCTATCTCCCAACCTTATCACCTTCTAAAATAAACTCAAATCTCTGATAATTATGTTGCATCCCCACTCAATACAACCCATATTTTCTCAATCACCTATTTGAATAACTAAAAAATAAAAAATAAAAATAAAAAACTTGCTTTCCTTGCGGTCAAGGTCACCCAACCAACTCTTCTCTCTACTTCCTCCTGCACCCCCTACTCTACCCGAGTCCTTCTGCACCATTGATTTCAGTGATTTGAACCACCTAGTTTTTTTGAAACCGGTATAAATTTTCCGATTTGATGATTGAACCAACGGCTCAAACGGTTCAATCTCAATTCTTTGCAAAGCCGATTATTGAATAAATCAAAACTGATCGACCGATCGATTTGCAGTTCAATTGGTTGAATCGGCCGGTCCAATCCGATTTTCAAAACCTTATAATTTAAGCTTCATTTAAGACAACTTTTGAACATTACTTTTTCATTACTTTGATAAATTTTTTAACTAAAAAACTTAATATAAAAAATAGTTAAAAAACTGTCCCAAACAAAAAATTAAACTTTTATTCATATTTTAATTTCAACAAGCAACTAAAATAATAATAACCGATGAATTATGTATAAAAATTTAATAAATCAAGCGATTAAATGCTTCATAAATAAAACTAAACTTTAGAACTTTAATGCATGATTGCTCTTTTTATTGTGCAGGTTCTACACTATCCTTTTCACATAACTACCATTCAAACTGCATATTTAACACATTTTTAGGTTTCATTTGGGACGGCTTTATTACCGCTTGTTAAAGCAGCTTTTTACTATAAAAAATTTAATTTTTGTACTAAAAAGTTGCTTTAAAAAGCAGTAAGAAAGTCGTCCCAAAAAAAGCCTTAATCTCAGTAAAGAAACTTTGACATTAGAGATAGTCACCAACTCATTTACATACCGAAAATTAACTTGCCTCCATTATCAGTACTCCGTAAGCTTCAAACGTGGAACAACATTCATTGACTGCAATTCCTGTGACGTAGCAGGTAAGGATGAGTAGAACTTATTGTCAGGATGAAGGTCTAACACTTTAGTTTCCAAAGTAATTTTGCATTTGCAATCATAAAATCTCTCAGGCAATTTTTCCAACCGGTTTAAATTTAATTCAGTTCATACCTGAAAAAGAAGCTTGCAAGCATATGGCAGTTTCAAGCTAGACATACTGTCCCCAGTTTTGCACATTGAACACCAAGATGTTTTTAGCTTGTGATTATAGTAGCCTAACAAACCGCATTGCCTGCAAACCTGGAACATAACAAAAGATAATTTCAATATTCGCCTCAAAGGTAAAAATTACTCTATCTGAGAATATCAATTTTGAAAAATTTGTCAAGAGAAAACAACTTTAAAGAGAGGTAAATTTTGTGTCGCTCTTAAAACAACAATAAGAAAGTTGTTCCAAACAAAACCTTTGTGACAAAAGATGCAAACGTCATATGATATGGATCTTAGAATCCTTTGATTAGGCAATTAATCTCAATGTAATGCCATCTAAGAAAATTAAATAGGTTAGTATCTACAATATATATATATATATATATATATATATATATATATATATATATATATATATATATATATATATATATATATATATAATAATAATAATAATAATAATAATAATAAGGATTGTTGCGTCCTGGAATATTCGCGGCGGTAGAGAAATATAAAATTTAATGTCTTAGCTTTGTAGGAAGATCCAACACACAAGCAGATAAAAAAGAGGGTGTAGCGTTCATAAGAGACACTAGAGTTTTTACGTGGAAACCCCTTAAAAGAGGAAAAAACCACGGGGTCTAGTCCAATTTGAATGAATTCACTATTATTTGCAGTCAATTACAAATGAGGCTCTCCTTGGGGGGAAGGCCTTGAGTTGATGTAGCAAATGTATATCATAGATGATACAGACAAATTGATTTTTCTTCCTAAAATGGTTTAACTGATAATTATTAAAGCCTTATTGGGCTTTAGGTGATAAGATTCAAATCTTCTATCTCCTCCATCTTTGGATGTGGACTCTGGTCTGCATTCAATCATATTATAACTTATCCTCTATAAAAATCGCTAATGGTAATCAATCACTCCTATTCGTGCTATTGAGGACATTAATTCTTCCATGAAAAATGTCCTCGTATTTCTCAAGACTTTCCATTAGTCTTATTTCAATAGCAAAATTGATTGGCAATAATTGTGACATTTGATTTTCTCATGATTGTATCCCTGTATACAAACTCAGCATCTAGACGAGTTATAGGAACTGAAAGAGGCATTCACCTCACAGTGGAGCCCGACCAAGAAAGCCATTCACCTCAGAAGAGCCTTATTGAGAGAGGCACTAGCATTAGAGGCATTTTTGGATTCATGCTATTTTAACCATTCACAGAAAATAATAGAATTATAGACCCTATTATCCTAGCTCACACATCTCCCCTTCCTCGCCCCGCCGTCCTAGTTTGTCTTACGAGTAGACTCAAGGTGTTGCCACGCACAAATTTAAATCCAACATCCTTAAATATGAAAAAAGTGTGGACTTAAAGCCATTAATAGTTGAACTTGATTTTTCTCAATATAATCCCACCCACTCAATAAGGTCAATATCTGATTATCATGTCCACAAAAACATATTGAAGTGGATTTCCATTCGATTTGAGAAGCATTCAGCACTTACATTATTTTTTTTCCTAGTATTTCTATCAGCTTTCAAATTTGCATACTTCTTTACCAAGGCAATTACATGCCAACGCCATAAATTTCGTTTGGGAAAATTAATGTTTTTTGACAAACCAACAACAATTTGAAGGGGGGACATTAGCTGAATTTATGACCTTAGCCAAATTTTGCCAAATTAATTTCAAAATTTTTGTATTGAGGCTATATTATTACAGCTACAAATTTCACGTAATTGCCTAGCATTTAGGAGTATAATTGTAGGCTTCTTATTCTGGAAGATTTGTTTGATGTAATAGCTGTAGTTTAGCATTGTATTATGCCTACATCATGAGAAATCTAGTATGAAAACAAGCAATCCGATTTACAACCCTAGCATTTAAAACTCCAAAAAAGATGTGTTAAAAGGTTCTCTTCCAAAAAATAAAATTAAGAATAGTAAAAAACATCATTTACATTCAATTGAAAGTTAATGTGCGACTACCTGAACTTGATAAGGGTCACTTGATAACATCAGCCGTTCATAGATCAGCATGCTTGCACCGTATGCAATCAAGCAATCACGTTCCATTTCTCCCAAGCGTAAGCCTGAGGACAAATTAATAGAAAAAAAAATAGAATGCCAATTAGACTTCAAAAAATGTGTATAGACTGACAAATGCAACATTTCAATGTCATTATATGGTGTATAAATAACCTCCATCACGAGCTCTTCCTTCCGTTGGTTGTCTTGTCAATGTCACGCGAGGTCCAAAGGACCGAGCATGCATCTTATCAAGGACCTGTAGCACCAAAAAGTTTAACTAAAATATACACCAGTATCCATGACGATAAGGACATCCAATATGACATATGTAATTCTAAATAAATCTCCAGCAAAAAACTAACAGCTACCATTAAAGTAAGAGCATGATGTTTATTACTTCATCTTTGTGAGCCTGGGATATAATTACATGGCTAATGCTGTAAACGAGAAGACTAAATCAAGTCATACTCTGTGTGTCCTGTAATGGCCTTGTTTAAACAAGGACTAAGGGAGCTCAATGAAACACTGCACGTTAAATTAACCTAGCAAATATATATGATTCATGTTATCGTAGTATATAAGCAGTTGATTTTAAGGTTTAAAATTACAAAATTTGGTATTGAGGTATTTTTTATTCATGAGGCATAGAATAAACCGCATAATTAAATGGTTAAATTAATTAAAAAAATAAAATAATTAAGAGTAATCCTCCCTAGAACTCAATCATAAATAATGTCAAAAAAAATTGAGCTCGATTTCATCCCAATAAAGCAACAACAATAACAACATCAAACATTTAACACACTATATGGGGTCAACTACGTGAATCTTTTTTCTCCATTGTGTTCTATTAGGAGTCAAATTCACATTCAATTCTAATAAAAATGGTCATTTATAATATTTTCTAACCAAGTCATTTTAGATCTACCTCTATCTTTTTTAATATAGCCTCCTAACCGGGTCCTTAGATGCCCGACAATTTATGTGACCAAACCATCTATGGTGACTCTCTCTAAATTTATTTTCACTGGAGGTATTCCAACTTTTTCCCGTATATATTTATTTCACATTTGGTTTTTAAGTGTAAAGCCACTCATCGACCTGAGCATCATCATCTCTGCAATACTAATTTTATGCTTCTCTTTTAATGGCCAAAATTTTGTGCCATAAAGCATTGCAGGTCTCACCACCATCTTATAAAAATTTTCCTTAAATTTGAGTGGTAATTTTCTATCAAACATCAAGTCTGATGCATTCCTCCACTGCGACCATCTAATTTGAATTCTGCTAATAATATTTCCATCTATTTCACCATCGCTTTAAATATTTGATCCGAGATATCTAAAACGTGCACTCCATGTATTCGATTTTAGATCCACTCAAACAAAACTTTAAGACTCTAAGGTTGACCTCAATAGTTCAAGTTTTCTTTCAACTCCCTCTCTATTCTTATCAACAAGAATATCATTACTAGAAAACATACACCAGGGTATATCCTCTTGCAAATGTCTAGTAGGAGCATTCATGACTAAAGCAAAAAGATATGGGCTTAAAATTGATCCTTGATGTAATCCAACTGAATTATAAAAACATTTGATCAAACCACCTTGTGTTTGAACACACGTAATAGCTCTTGCATATATATCCTTAATGACTTGAATATAAACATTATTAACTCCTTTCTTTTCTAGAACTCTTTAAAACACTTCTCTTGGAACTTATCATATACTTTCTCTAAATGAATAAATACCATATGTAGATCCTTCTTACTCTCTCTATACTTCTCCATCAAGCCTCACAACAAAAGTATAGCTTCCATAATAAACCTAACTAACATAAATCCAAACTTATTTTGAGAAACATAAGTATCGCGTCATAACCTATGCTCATTACTCTCTCCCATAATTTTCAAGCATGACACATTAACTTAATTCATCTATAATTTGTACACTCTTATGCATCACATTTATTCTTAAAATATGAACCAACACACTCCTTCTCCACTCATCTAACATAGTTTAAGTCTTCAAAATAATTTTGAAAAATTTAGTAATCCAAAAAATTAGTTGATCTACGCATTTTCATACCTCCATTGGAATATTATCAGGTCCCACTACTTTTTCGTACTTCATTTTCTTAAAGCATCTCCAACTTTTACTAATAGGACGATAAAAATAAAATTTTCTATTTTTATTTAGGATGCTAAGATCACTAAAGTCAATCGTATTCTCACAATCTTTACTAAAAAGATTATCGAAATATCTCATCCATGTGTTGAATATCTTTTAAGAAAATATTTTTTAATCTTCATCCTTAATGCAGTTCCCTTGAACTAGATTTTTACTTCTACCTCTTTGCTTGACTAACTTTTTTTAGAATATAATCTATTATATAAATCATTAAAAGCAAAATTCATTGCATCATATATTACTTTCTTAGACTCCCTAATGAGTCCACTATATGTTTTTCAATTTTCCATGCTGCTATATCTAAACCAATTTTTATAACAATGCTTTGTATTTTTATCTTTTCTTTGGTTTCCACCACCAATATTTTTTTTCTATTAACAACTTTTTCATTTGATTCTTCAAGCAAATACTTTACAACATTCTTAATATCACTAACTAATTTTTCTCATATAACATTAGCTTCCTTATGAATAATCCAAATCTTGAGATCTTGAATCTTACTCTCAAAATTATTTTTATTAGCATTATTTAAATGCCTCATGTAATCTTAGGATAATATATTACTTTATATTTTATATTTTACAATTTCATCTTAAAATCCAAAGCTAATAAGTAATGCTAGGTATACAAACTTTCACCAAGAATGACTTTACAATCTTTGCAATTTTAATGATATATTTTTCATGTAAGAAAATAATCAATCTGAGTTTTATTATTTTTATTCTCAAAAGTTACAAGATGCTCATCTCTTTTCCTAAATAATGTATTACCAATTACAAAATTATAACAATAACTAAAACTACAACAACTACATCAAAGCCTTTATCGCACTACGTGGGGTCGGCCACTTGAATCTTTTTCCTCCATTGTGTATGGTTCAAAGTCTCTAATCAAGTCTTTTTAAACAATAGAGTTATTGAAATAGTTAGATTGATTTTTATCCATTAAACATGTTAGAATTAAATAGCAAACATAAAATGAAATAAATCATATACATGCTAATCATAGTTGCTACATATAATTAAATGGAGTCATATGGGTGATTTTTCTGGATTGTTGTTGACCTTTGAACCATCTAGTGGATTACAGATTGCAAGCCACTCTTGACCGAAAACATGTGTTGGAAGTGGCAACAATCATAGAAGTGAAGAGGTGCATTAATATCTAAGAAGGATCCCTATGTGCACCAAAAGAAGAAAACCTTCTAGTCCCGATTAGGCTGATCAGCCTAATCTAGGTTGAGTTGCGCTGTTCAATTCAAACAAACCTAATTTATGCAGGATTGAATAGAGTGTACCATCTACATGCATAATGAAGGAGGAATATCTTGGTTGTATTGGGATATGAATTATTATAAAATAATTAAGTTATATAATGTGAAGACCACAAAAAATAAATTTAAAAGTTTTGAGCTAGCTTACATCAACTTATTATGCCTCATTTATTCAATCTTTAGTAAATAAAAGTAAATCAATAGATTTATGCTTATAAAGAACATCATAAGTAGGGAGAAATATCTTTATTATAAATAAAATTATCTAATAAATATCCATAATTTATTACTTTAAAACTTCTTTATATAAGAAAATATTAGAATGCTATATAATTAATAATTGTGTTTTTAAATAACTATTTTGATATTCTATAATAATTTAAAATATAATAAGTATCGTAAGACCACCAATATATATATATATCTTAAAACTCTTCATGCTGGTGATTTTATAGTGCATTTGACGTAAAGAGCTTATCTATTTCTTATGATAGTCAATTATTTTTCTAAATTTAATAATAAAATAATATCTTTTTTTTAAAAAATATCATAACTAAAAAATGATGTGAGTACATTAAGAGTAACTATAAAACATTATTAAAGAAAAAAGAAAAAAAAAAGAAAAAAGATATCATGATAACATATGATACCAAATCCTTAGGAATATAAAAACAACAAAGATTCATTTGGATCACCTTGCTTGAAGCAAGTAAACATAGAAGAACGATGATAGGTTTTTTTTTTTTTTTTTAATCCCTGCCTCATCCAGTAAATAGAATTCAAAGTCTCATATCCGCTAGAGAGTCAAAGCTCTTAAGTGCTCACATCTGATCCATAAGGTTAATGAGCATCTTGACCATATGTTCACAAATTGGGCTTCGATGAGATGCTGCAGTAGCAGATGGATTAAGTTTAATGGTGATGCATGCAAGTGTATTAGTAGATGTAGGCACAAGATCCTTTAATTCAAAGCAAAAAAAAAAAAAAAAAACATTGGTACCATTTTATAGTTGCAATCCTGATATGATGAAAGAATTGCCTCTAAAGTGATAGATAATTGGACCTGATCTTTTAATTGTAACTCACGCTAGATAATTAGATCTTCCCAAATCTAGATGAGTCTTGAAGCATTCAGAAAAAAATATACCCAAAATTTTTTGAGATGAACAATTATATGATGGGATGTCTTCAAATTCAAACCCACTAAAAAATAATGTCTAATTCAACCACTGGTCACATCAAACTTTGAGAGACAAGTTCTAGTATTATCCACTCACAAAAGATTACCAAACATAGAACCCATGGAATATATAGTGGAGTTTTTGACATAATTTAAACAACGTAAGAATCCAATCTATATTGCAGTAATAGCCAGTTCATCAAAAAAGTCAAAATGGGGTGCCATTTTAGCAAACACATTGCGTAACCACTGATTTAATAGGAGATTCAAGAGAAAAGTCCAGTGAAATATAATTCTAAAGATAGTCTAGTAATTACATGAGAGTTCAATGAAATGGTCACAAACTAAATTTAAATCAGATGTAAATTTGCAGATAACTTCAATTAGTCAACAATAAAAAAAACAGAGGCCTAACAAGTTCAATTTCTTTACTAAATACAAGAGCATGTTTGCCCTGATATGTGGATGTATGATTATGAGGAATGATATTAAATCTTGATAAAAAAATGAAGGGAAATGGCAAATGACACCATCCGAAAAATTGGCAGGAAAGGAGTTTGGGATCATCCAAAACAAAAAGAATTGAACGAGCACCACGTCAGAGGCAGCAAAAAATCCATTGAAGGCAAGAAAAAAGAAGGAAATACAAAAGTTTCTCTAGGTGCAAAAGGGATAAAGAAAAGCCCTACGCAAATGGAAGTGCAAGAGTGACACCAATGCCAGAGAGCAAGTGAGCATACACAGCATAACCAACGAAAATCAAGCGCAAGATCAATGTTTACATGGTGCAAAAACATGCAAGTGAGAGCAAACTCGGCTGAGTAGAAAGGCATAACCGCAGCAAGCGAGTTTACTGGCAAAGCGAGCGAGAGAGTACTTGGATGCATGAGAATAAGGATGAGCAAAATAATACCTAATAAATGAGAATAGGATCTAGTTTATGGTTCACAAACTTATATCCAGCATGAAATGACTATCAAGCTCAAAATCTGGAGAAGCTTTCATGCTATTCAAGATCACATAAACTGAAACACAACAGTAAGGAAACATTACCATATGTTTCAACTTCTGGTAGTAAATAGGCCCCATAAAAATATATGCTTGAAGGGGCTTTCCAGAAATACCTGCAAAGTTCCAATGAATTTAGTCACATCATTAATAAAACTGGTTATTTATATAAATGATCCACACACTCGGCAAATATCTGCTAGTACTGAAAAAATGGTACAAATTGCAATTTTAAAGACTGGATGCACCTCTCGCCAAAAATGTTGTTTGCTGGACGTTGTGTTCTAAAGGTTTCTATCTGTAGCAAAATTTCTTCAAATTTTTCTAAACATTGTGGAATCACTCTCCAAAATTTCAGTTCTTTGATCTGAGAGTTGTCCTTTTTACGATCTACCACCTCTGCTCATTGTTCAAGTTCTCCCACAGTTTGCGATAACTTATCAAACTCTCAACAGTGTTTTGCACTCATAATTAATGCATATGAATTCAACATGCATATGACACTTACGATGCAGCTATAAAGGAATTCCTACATGCAAACTTAATGTGAATGTTAAAACTCATCTCAAGTCTCAGACCTATTCGCATATAAACAGCAATACAATAATTTTAGTATACAAGCTCTATAACATAAATAAAAATTCAATTTATAGTTCCTACAGCTGTTGGCAGCAGAAGGATGATAAAAACCAGTAGAACAAGCAATCAAAATTCAGTGCTCCAATAAGCTTTTATAAGCTGGAGCAAGGTATCGATTTCCTAGCTCTCAAAAATTCAATTTATGAAGTCCATTAAAATGGGCTAAGTAAGACAAGCAAAACAAAAATGTTCCTAGCAGCAAAAGGATGATGATATATTCACTATTTTAAATTACAAAATACTAGGTGTGCGGGCCTCAAAACAATTTCGATGCAAAACATTTCGAGGAGCATGCCTTGAACATTGCTCTGAGTGCACCTGAGATTGGCTAAGGCGCACCTCTTGTCTCATTGGATGGAGGCGTGCACCTCTATCAATTTTTTATTAAAACTATTCAACTGTTGACTGAATTAAAATAGAAATAAAAAAAGTGAGAAACAGGAAAAATCTGAACGGATACACTGTTGCAAAAAACAATCGAATAGATGCATTGCTCCAGAAAAGACAACATCTTCTTTTGGTTTTAGTTCAATCAAGATAGAAAGACAGTTCAGAATTGTTTGTCTTTCTCTAATTCACATAGAATGAGCCCAATCGACCACATTAGTTTAAGTAAAAAATTACTATGTAATTAAATAAAGTTTTTTTTTTTTTGGAAATGAATGAAAGGTATCCATTAAATTTCAAGACCCCGCGCCGTTGATCTTTAAGTCGGGCGGGATGATTTTTAATTCGAAGACCCCGCACAGATGTATCTTTGATCATGGCGAGATGATTTTTAATTCGAAGACCCCGCTGTTGTATCTTTGATCAAGGCGGGATGATTTTAAATTTGAAAACCTCGAGTCATACTGTTGATCTTGGCGAGAAGAACCAACGACAAGTGTTGTTCCAACCTCCCTTTGCGGGGAGAATTAGTCGGGGGACTGCCAATTTTTTCTAAGAAAAGAGAGTTTTGAAGCAGTTGGAGAGCATATATGTTAATTGAAATTCTAATTAAAAAAATAATTATTAATTAATCAATTAAAATTCTAATTAATTAATTAGTTAATTAAAATTCCAATTGAATTTCTAATTAAATCTTAAATTTAAAATAAAATGAATGGATAATTTAATTAATTTATTTATAAATTTAAAATGCAATAAGTTAAAACTCATTTCAATTTAAGTAATAAATTACTGTGTAATTAAATAAAAGTTTTTTTTTTTTTGCAATGAATGACAAGTATCCATTAAATTTCAAGACCACGCACAGTTGATCTTTGATTCGGGCTGGAAGATTTTTAATTCGAAGACACCGTGCCGTCATATCGTTGATCCGGACGGATGATTTTAAATTTGAAGACCTCGAGTCATACCGTTGATATGGGCGAGAAGAACCAACGGCAAGTGTTGTCCCAACCTCCCTTTGCGGGGAGGAGTCGGCGGGATACTACAGAATTATTCTAAGAAAAGAGAGTTTTGAAGCAGCTGGTGAGCATATAATTGTTAATTGAAATTCTAATTAAAAAAATTAATTAATTAATTAGTTAATTAAAATTAAAATTTAATTTCTAATTAAATCTTAAATTTAAAACAAAATGAATCGAGAAATCATTTAATTAATTTAAAATGCAATAAGTTAAAACTCATTTCAATTAATTAATTAGTCAATTAGTTAAATCAAAGAATAAAATTCATTTAAACTATTTCATTTTAATTAATTAAAAAATATGCAGTAAAAAGAAATAATAAATAAATGTTTGCACTAAAATCAAACTTTGTATCACTGTTTTGAAAACCGGACCGGACCGGCCGGTTCAACCGTTAACCGGTCTGGTGGCCGGATCCGGTCAGGCTTCAAAATCGGCTCTGCATCGAACCGGATCAAACCGGATTGAACCGGCAGTTCAACCGGTGAACCGTTGAACCGGTCCGGTTTGGAAAGAACCGGACGGTCATAAAAACACTAAAAAACATTTTATTATGATGATTAATTTCATCATAATACATGCAAGTTATTTTAAAAAATAAATATTTTAGTGTAGGGTTATCCTCAAACTTCCCCTTGATTTAAAAAACTTGCATGAGTTTTAATGTGAATTTGAGCTTATTTGGGTTAATTTTATCAAATAGATAATATGATGATTAATTTCATCATAATATATTATTAAATGATATTTATATTTATAATTTTGCAAGTTATCGTCCGTTAAATATCTCAGAATTGCATAAAGGGTTTTATAATTAGTGTAAGAGATGAGTGTACAAAATATTAGTTTAACAAAACTCAAAATCACATATAAAATGAAATCTTCCCATATAAATGGGGGTTCAATTGGATGTCATGTCACATCATCTCAATATGAACTTCCAATAAAAGAAAAGATCATTAGCTATGATGTGGGACTAAAAAACTTGCATGATGTGTGTGGTGTGGTAGTTTAGAATGTGAATTTGAGCTAAGACCCAAGAGTATTTGGGTAATCTTCTTTATTGCTGAGGGCTCCTCAATTTTTTTCAAGGTGTTAGTCCTCTTCTCCATCAACATTGGGCTATAAATTTGGACAACCAAGCTCTCCAATCTCCTCAATAATATGTATTAAAAATGAATGTAGCATTCTTCACCTTGCTCAACAGATAAGAAATATATGACAAGGATGTTTATAATACTCTTCTCAGACCATATATTATCACACCTGTCTCAAATGTTCTTTTATTAATGGTTCGCTCGGTGTTCTACTCCTCTTTTATAGTGCGCAATTAATAGGTGCTTTCAACCCTCTTAAAATACAGACCGCATATTTAATTAGCAACATAAATATATCAAAAAAGAACCTCCCAATATATTCGCCGACCCTTTTACCAGCTGCAGGCAATCTCTGCTTCTCCTCTATCTGCTCCTGATATTTATATTTATAATTGAAGGGTTGCATTAATATATATATATATGCGCAATGCGCAACAGAGGCGCGCCTCATATATATATATCGATGCAAGAATAGGCGCGCCTAGGCGCGCCTCTTATATATATATATATATATATATATATATATATATATATTTAAATTTATAAATATTATTAAATAATCATATATTTAATTATTTATATTATATTAGTGATCATACATTTTTTTATTATAAATTTATATATTATATTAAGTATTATTCTTATAAATATATTATTCTTAAATATATTTATATGTATAAAATTTTATAAATATTATTAAATGCTCATATACTTATATTATATGATTTTTATTTTATTTATTTTTAATAATATTATTATTTATTACGTCATCCGGTTCGACCCCGGTTCGACCGGTCGAACCGGTCAAACCGTGAACCTCTCCCTCTTCCGGTTCGTTGTCCGGTCCGGTTTTCACAACCTTGCTTTGTATAACAATCTGACTAAACTCAAACTAAAAAACAACTCAAACAAGCCCTTAACAGACTCAAATTCAACTAAACACAACACCTAAGCAAAGCTCCAAGTAAACTTCTCCAAGTACAGTGCCCATGTACCCACAAACAAAAAAACAATGGCTAATTTAGTATTGTAAATAAAATTACGTTACTAAAAACAAAAGAGTAAAGTGATTTAACAAAAAATTATAGTGCTAAAAACAAAATTACAAGCAACTTCCAAAGGAATCCGTAAGACTCATCCAAAACTAAAATTACAAAGTCATAAGACCTATCCAAGAAAATCATAGGAAACTTCCAAGAGAAGCAGTAAGATCAATCCAAAACTAAAATTATAGGCAACTTTCATTGAAAGCCGTAAGACCTATCCCAAAACCAAACGAACAAGCTTCTTCCAAGGGAAGCAGTAAGTCCTATCTCTTACAAATTAATAGGCTTCTTCCAAGAAAAGCAGAAAGATTGATCTCTAAATTTTCGGACAACTCCAAAGTGAAGTCGTAAGCCCCATCCTAAATCAAATCTATCAAACTTCTAAATCAAATTATTGGGCAACTCCTAAGTAGAGCCATAAGCCCCAAGCTAAATAAATTAACGGGCCTTCTAATAGATAAAAGCCCCAAACCATAATTTAAACCCCCCAAAACTAAAATTCATACATATCAACTTCAGTTTATTCTGGATCCCTGAAAGGATGCAACCTATGGCTGTTAATCAGATTCCCTAGACACTACAATAAACAGGTTGTTAGTTTTGGTAGATTGAAACTTATGGTATTCCAAAGATGAAGTAACAATAGGATCTTGATCTTGTCTATCTCCCTCCCTCGCAAATGAGACTAAAAAGTAAAATTCCTAAGCTACACTGGAGTGATTCATCCTTAATCGAGAGTTATCTCTTATGAAGTAGAAGGGGTAATTAACTATGATGGCTTGCGCTCACAGGAAGTAAAGGAAATAGATCTAACCAAACCCTGATACAATCCTCAAGGAAAATCTGGTTAATTAAATCTGAATCCACCTTGAGAAGAATGGAATCCTAAGTCTGAAAAGCATAATTCATGCCAAAGCGTCATTTTTCTTGAGCGAATAGACTTCTGGCGACTCCGCTGGATAATAATTCTCTCTCTATCATTGGATGAATTATTAAGAAAATTATATACATCTAAAAGATGTTCTTTATGTCAAATTAATATTTCTTACTGCAATAGAATCCGAGTTTGAAATCAAGGATAACTTTAATTCTTGCAAGTCCTATGATAGGTTACCTGAAAATGGCACATGTTAACAACATAATGACTATAAGTCTTAGCGAAGGATTGAGGGTACAGTTCCCTCAAGCTGTCATTAACACTGGCCACGCCGGCGCCTCCCTTCAATTTGAAACTATTTATGAGGTTATGAAGTTCCTTCCTGTCAACGATAATGATGAAATTATATTGCCTAAAGCTGACTAAAATGTAGCTCCAATGGCGCCAAGGAGCTAATTTGCCAAAGGACCTGATACAAGTGTGAATGAGAAAAGCCCCAAAAGGATCTCAGTGTTTTTAAGACTGTCAATGGCACCTTCCGTGAATCCCATCGCTTAGAGAAGGGCTTATGAGCCCCAAGCTGAAGTTGGTCATCATTGATCCAACTAAATAAAGCATGAATGAAAATGAAGTTCTCAAGGAGTTTACTTTTACTCCTGAGAGGGATAATGCTGAGGCCTCTGTCTTTTGTACCAAAATGTCAAGAAAAGCCAAGAGAAAAGTCAATGCCTGCTTTCGAGATAATAGTTGGTAGCTAAACTCTGACCCAAGAGCTATCACCTCATTTGAAGGCCAATATCCCTACAAATAATGGCTTTAAGCCATTACGATGTGTAAAAAGGAACAATTCCAAAGGGGAAGTGAAGAATTCCTTTTGGGAAGTACCCTGCCAATCACGACAGCCACAAAAGAAGGAAGATTCAATCTATTCCTGAATATATGAAATATTGAAGGATCTCAAAGATAGAAATTTATATAGAAGGTTGAAAAAGTCTAAAAATGAAGCAATCATCCCAAATGCAATCCATTCCTGAAAATATAAGATTTCAGAGATACCTTATTGACAAAATATTAAGCGCCCTTCTAACTATAGAGAGTTGAGCAAATATCCCTCTAGCATTGGTCAACGCCCATGTTATGGAACAAAACAGTTGTGAAAACCTTGTAATAGTCTAAGTATGAAAGATTTGTTCGAGGCTTTAGTTTAGGATTTAGATAAGTTTTAATATATATATATATATATATATATATATATATATATATATATATATATATACACACATATATATATATCGGGTGAGGCATACACCTCATGCCAGTAAGGCGAGGCATGCTTCAAGGCGGCCCTCAACCAAGCTAAAGCGCAAGCCACATAAAAAAATTCGAGGCATAAGCCTCGACGCATACTTCACTGGAATTGCACTAAGGCGGGTGTAAAACCCAAACATGTCAATCGTAAGCGTCGAGATGCGTTTCGACGCACTGCGACGAAAATAGATGAATGTTTGAAGTTGTCAGAATTTGATGAAATAATTTTTATAAAATTCGACATGAAATTCAGATCGATTTGGTATAAAGGACTTGAGGTTAATTTAGCATGGATTCCAAATTAAAAATCGGCGAAATTTACTTAAGGGTAAATGACAAAATAACCCTTCCTAGCTCTAAATAAATTTAAGGCACGTAAGGGCCTATGATGCACCGACACATCTCCTCAGAGAGGTGTGTAGTGTCCGACACCGTGTCCGACACGACACTCATCTGACACGTGTCGAACACACCGAAAACATGCCCGATTAAAAAATATTAAATGCAAATTGGACATGCGTATCTTAAATATTTTATGAATTTTTTAAAATATAATTTATTGTATTTTGCGGTATTTAAACTAAATTTCCTATTTTCTATCCACAACATCAAATCAATGTCCGCACTTAATACCCAATCATCGAATATTCTCATTTTAATTTCTTTTTGGCAGTGAAGGTATTTTCATCTCCTCTCTCGGTGACTGATAAATGACATCGACGCTTGACTCTCGACGCCTGAAATATTAATTGTTGTTTTTTGAAACTTACCAAAAAAGCTAATGTACATGGTCGGTACCGCTCCATACATGCTTGGTACCACTAGGTACAAGCTCGGTACTGTTAGGTAAATGCTCGGTACCGCTAGGTACATGCTCGGTACCGCTTGATATCTTTCCATACAAATAACTTATGAATTTTAAAAACAAGCAAAACTTCAAAATTACTCTTACCCTGGCAGGTCGAATCCCACTAGGGGAGAGCCGCATTGGATCCCGAAAGACCGATATATTGTTGTATTTATGTTATCTTATTATTGAGATATTTTGATTTCACTTCATATCAATTATAATTTCTTTGTTGAAGGATAGTAGTTCAAATAGAGAATATCCATTATGATTTAGGAGGAATATAATCTTCGTCTTCTATCAAGAAAAACCTCACTATATATGACATGTGATAATAAGATGTGGGATGTTACTGGAGATGGGTTCGAGTGCCTTGATGATATGAGATTATTAGAGGTTGAACCAGAGTTGGAAGCAATGATATTCAATGATGATGATATTGATGGTCAAAAATCAACATCTAAACCTAATTCTATCATTCCCTCTATTGAGTAGTTGGACCTTTATGTTGTACTAAATGAACCAGAGTTGGAAGCAATTATATTCAATGATGATGATATTGATGGTCAAAAATCAACATCTAAACCTAATTCTATCATTCCCTCTATTGAATAGTTGGACCTTTATGTTGTACTAAATGAACCAGAGTTGGAAGCAATGATATTCAATGATGATGATATTGATGATCAAAAATCAACATCTAAACCTAATTCTATCATTCCCTCTATTGAGTAGTTGGACCTTTATGTTGTACTAAATGATTTTTTGCTTATATTTTTGTAGTTGTACTGATATTTTGTACTAAACATTTTTATGTTATAAGCTAAACAAGTTATCATGAAATTGATTTATTATTCCTTGTCATTTTTAATATAATGTCGTCTTAATTTCTATATATTATATTAAAAAATTATTATGTCGTGTCCATGCCGCACCCGTGTCCTATATTTTTAAAAAATGCCGTGTCCGTGTCCGTGTCGTGTCCGTGTCGACGTGTCCGTGTTGGTGCATCATAGGTAAGGGCACATGCGTCATTTGGTTTCCCCTTCCCCGCTGCCCAAATAGGCTCAGAAGGGACCGAAACTTTCGATCCCTTCTTATTTGCTTCATTTAGCCGAAAGCAAGAGAGGGAGAGGGCGGTGAGCAAGGCATTGGGACGAGCGGCGGCCAGCGGTTTCAGGCGGTGGTTCTTGGAGGAAATCGAAGGGAGAGCCATAGGAAGGAAGAAGGTGAGTTCCTAAATCAAAAACCTCTTTGTTTTCACTTAGATTTCTTATGTTGAAAATGTTAAAGTTTCTCCAAAACTTAGAATATTTCAAGGAAAATGTTAAGGAAAGTTTGAGGATGGATTTTAACCACAAATTTGAAGTTTTCCCCAAATTTTGTTAGGTTTCCAAAAATTAGGGTTTTTCCAAATTTTGAATTCTACAAAAATTTCTTAATTAATATTGTTCCAAATGGTCTTAGGAAAGTTTTTAATGCTGAAAATTAGAGTTTTTCATAAATTTTCAATTTTTTAAAATTTTAATTTAAAATAATCTGAAACTGCTTAAGCCCTAATTATTAGTTAAGTGATGGCGAGGTTTTGACATGCTAATATGATGAAATTAATGAAAATTTGGTTTCCAAAATTATGGTTTTAAAGCAAAACCGAAAATAGAGATTATTTTAATTTAATTTAGGAAATGGTAAAGTGTTAAAAAAAGGAAAATTATGGATTTAGACAATATTTGGATTTTAAAAATTTAGGATTGATGTAAATCCAAAAATAATTACATTATAATGCTAAATTAATGATTGAGCATTAAGGTTAGTGTTAATGACAATTAATGAAAATGACACTATAGTTAATGAGAATTAATGAAAATAAATTAAGAGTAATGTTAATGGCATTATAAAATGAAATGAATTTGAAAAAAGGTTAATGTTAATCACACTAAAATACTCATGTAATGAAAATGAATTAAGGTTAATATTTTCTTTTAGGTTTTGGAAGTGGGAAAGGAAAGGCGCCTAAAGGCAAAACGACGATTTGTGCACGTCCGATAGGTAGGTACATGTGATTGTTTTAATTTTAGAATTTCTTCTTGAAAATTTTTATTGAAAAATGCCATCTACTTTAGAGCATGTTTCTTTCTTTGAATGTAATGTCCTTTGACAATATGTAATGGATAGTTGATGAGAAACAAACAAGAATTGTACGGGAATATTTAAAAGAATTACGATGCTTGCTACTTTAAGAATAATGTTTCATAAGACGAGATTCAAGAGATTTCAATTGTCAAGATTATTATGGCAAGCAATTACAAGACTAGAAGTTAGGAACAACTGAAGATAAATATGAAATTATCACAATAAAAACAAATATGTAGTGATACAATCCCACGATTAATATTTAGAGAGTTCACTATGAGTTACCATGCTCACTCACACTCAAAGTACGGCTTAGCAGAGAAGTTCTTCAGCACACCAAACGATGCCACTAGGACGGTTGCAACGCCAATGGTCTTAATCCACGGAAAGGTCGACGGTGGAGGGGTAGCCACAGACGGAGGAGTAGATCTCCCAACGAGATGCCAAGGCGTCTTAGGCTTTTGAAGATCGATCGTATGCGCTAAGCAGTAGAGGATGCGCTTGACGTATCTTTCCACCGTCTCGTCGTACTCCCAATCGGGGTCGTAGAAAGGAGAGAGAAGAATGTCAATCTCCCCACGATCGTTGTAGGCGAAATTGTGATCAACATCGGGATTGGCCATACGTCATTGACATGAGATGGCGAGGGAAAGCACGAGGGAGTATGCAAAGAGAGCAAGGGGTGAAGGAGAGAGGTGGCGGCTTGAATAGAAAAGAGTGAGAGGGCCGGCGGCTTCAAGGGGAAGAAGGCTAGGGTTTGGAATCCGATTCCAATAAGTCTCCCAATAAATCTGAAATAAATTTCAGACTTAATTAGTTTGGAGGGAAACAAATTAGGATTTGAATTCAGATTCAATTTGGGTTGAGGCTAGGATTGGAAACAGCCAAAGGGAAAGCCCATTAATGGGGCCGGTGGGTCCAAGAGAGAGAAGGTGGGGGTTTTGTTTCCAAAATCAGAAATTAATTTCAGGATTTGAATGAAATTGGGGGGAGAATAATTCGAAATTTGATTTCAAATTAATCTTGCAATTAATGCCTTAAGTAGGCATTAAGTGGAGAGGGCGCCCTAGTAGGCCGGCGGCATGGAGAGAGAGGGAGGAAATTTGGGGAGGTGTTTAGGAGGTTTCCAAACAAGGATTATGATTTAGGAAAATTAATATTGAATCCAATCTATTTTAAATTAGATTGATGTCATGATTAACTTTCCTATTTTGGAATTCTAAAAATGTAAAGTATTCGAAATTTGAAATTTGAAATTTGAATTTCAAATGAATTCAAATTTTCCCTCTAATGTGTAGCTACATTAGGAAATCATTAATGAGGGCAATTATAAGGGAAGGGGGGCGGCAGCAAGGAGGAAGAGGGGCGGGTTGGGGTTTTGGTTGGTGGTTGGATTTCGAATGGTGGAGCTAGGAGATGATGTGGGTGGAGGGGATGAGCCACCGGTGGTGGGAAATTTGGACGTGGCCGGCGATGGGTTTGAGAAGGGCAAAGGGAGATGAAGAAGAAAACAAATAGGAAAAAATTAAACTAACCACGAGTCGCGGACTCTTCCAACGACTGGTGGGCCTTGCAATAGCTCACTTTGAGCTCTCTCCCTTCTCTCTAGCTCCAATTCAAGAAGAAGAAGAAACAAGTAAAATTTCATTAAACATTCTGCATCTAATACATAAGAGGATGACCATATATATAGGCCTGACAATGACAACAACAACAACAATATCAATCATTTATCCCACTACGTGGGGTCGGCTACATGAATCCTTTTTCTCCATTGTGTCCTATTAAAAGTCAAATTCTCGTTTAAATCTAATAAAGAAAGGTCATTCCTAATATTTTCTAACCAAGTCTTTTTAGGCATCACAATGACAAATAAAACAAAAGACAAGAATGCCCCTTGGGCTACAATAGTGACCAACTACCTATAAGGGATAAAACGGAAAAACTGAAAAAATAAAAATGACTAATACAAAAAAATGCATCAAAAGTAAAGACTCTCCATCATGTCCATCGATCTCCTGTGTCGCCTCTGATAGACGCATCGAAACCTCGTATCGATGTCCCCGTCATTCTCCCAGGGTGGGAGAAAACTCGACCCCGTTGAGTGAGTACTGCGGCGCTCTCGTATAGCTCTAGCATATCTGGATCTATTCTCTGTAGCTCCTCTCAATCAATCCATGTGTCCTCTGTCACCGGCTTCCCTTTCCAGCGAACCAAGTACCTTTGGCGTCCACCTTTCGTGGAAATGATTTCATCGTCAAGTATAGCTTCAACCTTCTCCACACTAGGTAAATAAGGTAAATTGGGTAGTGGAGGTAGGTTGGGGATCTCACTGGGTGGGTTCTCAAAGGCTTATTATGAAGTGGATTGACAGGGTTAAACTCAGGTCCCTCAAATGTTACTAAATCTTCAATATTAAACGTAGGATTAATATTAAAGCCTTCAGGAAAGTCTAACACATAAGCATTACTGTTTACTTTCGAGATTATCTTAAAGGGGCCCGCACTTATAGCATGTAACTTTTTAACGGCTCCTTGGGGAAGCCGCTCCGGACGGATCCGTACTATAACAAAATCTCCAACTTCAAATTCTTTAAATCTTTTCTTACGATCAGCATCAATCTTATAGTGAGCATTGCTTTGTTGAATTCTTTTATTTATTTCTTTGTGCAATTCTTGAAGATGAGATGCGAATGCAGATGCAGACTCAGATGTTCTAACCTTATGACTCATGGGAATCAAATCAATGGGTTATTTGGGTAGGTATCCGTACACGACTTCAGCAGGACTTAGACCCGTAGTTCGATTCACAGAACTGTTGTAAGCAAATTCAGGTATAGGTAGCTTAGAGTCCCAGTCCCGGATATTTTATCCTACCAAGGTTCTTAAAAGATTTCCTAAACTCCTGTTCACTACTTCGGTTTGACCATCCGTTTGGGGGTAAAAAGTGGTAGAGAATTGTAGTTTGGTTCCCATTTTGTGCCATAGCGTCTTCCAAAAGTAACTAGTAAATTTCACGCCCCGATCTGAAAAAATGATCTTAGGTAACCCGTGAAGTCTCACAATTTCATCAAAATACAGCTTGACGATTCTAGAGGCATCAAAAGTTTTGGAGCATGGGAGAAAATGAGCCATCTTAGAAAACCCATCTACCACTACACATATCAAATCATGTTTCCTAATGGTTTTGGGTAGTCCTAGAACAAAATCCATGCTAACATCTTGCCAAGGTTGGTTAGATACAGGGAGGGAAGTGTAAAGGCCGGTGTTCTACTTCCTTTGTTTAGCTAACTAACAGGTGTGACACCGCTTCACTAATCTGCTAACGTCCCTCTTAAGACTCGGCTAATAAAATCGATTTTCAACAGCAGCTATTGTCTTGGCTTGACCGAAGTGACCAGCTAAGCCACCAGCATGTAATTCCCAAACAAGAAATTTGCGAAGAGAAGTTTTGGGAATACAGAGTTTTCAGGATTTAAACAAATATCCATCTTCCAACATGAAATCGTTTATAATTCGCTCACCTCCAGTTGCTAACGCAAAATAGGTTTCTCTAAAATCGGGGCAGTCTAAGTAGTCTTCCTTAAGTTGCTCAAAACCTATCACTTCAGTCCTCATTTCATGAGTAATCATCATCCAACGGCTTAAGGCATCAGCAGCCTTATTTTCAGATCCTGCTTTATGTCTAATGATATATGTGTACTCTTGTAGGAATTCAACCCACCTCCCATGTCGGGCATTAAGTTTTTTTTGAGAATTGATATATCATAACGCTTCATGATCTGAGAAGATGACAAATTCCCGGGGAAGTAGGTAATGTCTCTAATATCTGAAGGACTGAATGATGGCGTAAAATTCCTTATCTTAGGTAGAGTATCGTTGCCTAATGTCATTTAACTTTTCACTAAAGTAGGCAACCGGGTGTCCTTCTTGGGATAATACTCCTATGCCTATGCCAGATGCATCACACGTCACTTCAAAAACCTTAAAAAAATCCGGCAGTCGCATGACTGGTGCCTCAACAAATTTTCTCTTTATCTCCTCGAAAGCCTTAGAGGCAGATACCGTCCAATAAAATTCACATTTCTTTAAACAGCCAGTTATTGGACCCACAATAGTGCTAAAATTTCTAATAAATCTCCTATAAAACGTGGCCAGTCCATGAAAACTTATAACATCTCTAATATTCTTGGGTTCAGGACATTCATTGATCGCTCTTACTTTTTCCGGGTCAGCAGAAATACCTTGGAAGGATATAATGAATCCAAAAAAGATTACATGATCGATGAGGAAAGTGCATTTCTTGGGATTGGCAAACATTTGATCTCTCCTCAATACTTTGCAGACTTGCCTTAAATGGTTCAAGTGTTGATCCACTGAGTTACTATAAATCAGAATATCATCAAAGTAGACCACTACAAATTTCCCTAGGAAAGGTTTGAGGATTTGGGTCATTACTATCATGAATGTACTTGGAGCATTGCTTAAGCCAAAAGGCATCACAGTCCACTCGTATAAACCATCTTTGGTTTTGAAAGCGGTCTTCCATTCATCCCCCGGGCGGATCCTAATATGGTGGTAACCACTTTTGAGATCAATCTTAGAAAAAAGTGTGGCTCCGGTCATCATATCTAGCATGTCATCTAATCGCGGAATTGGGAAACGATATTTAACCGTTATCATGTTGATAGCGCGACTATCAACACACATTCTCCACGACCCATCCTTCTTAGGGGTAAGAAGGGAGGGAACAGCACATGGGCTAAGACTTTCCTTGATGAACCCGCATTGTAACAACTCATCCACTTGTTTCTTTAGCTCCCCATGGTCAGTAGGGTTCATCCGGTAATAGGGCAGATTTGGTAACGAAGCTCCCGGCACTAGGTCAATAGCGTGTTGAATGTCCCTTAAAGGTGACAGTTGGTGGGGCAGATCTTCTAGGAAGATATCAGTAAAAATTTCCAGGGGTGGTCTTACTTCCTCAGGGACAGGCTCTTCTTGGGTTACACTCACTTCCTAAGATACCAAGGCAAAGACGGGAGATCCTGACTCTAATTCAATATCCAAGTCTTTAGCAGTTAATAAATTCAGGCCCGCGCTGGGTTTAAGGGAATTGGGCTTGACATCCTCTTTGGTGGACTTGGGCTGGATGGGTAGGAGTTTAATTTTCTTGCCCTCGTGCTCAAATACGCAAGTGTTTGACCGGCCATAGATGTGTACATCGTTATCGAATAGCTAGGGGCGACCAAGGATTATCTGGCCAACATCTATAGTTAGCACATCACACCAGATTTTCTCTTTATATCCAACGAACTCAATAGGAACGAGACTCCTATCTTTCACCTCCAAGGTGGTCGAGTTGATCCAAGCGACTTTGTAGGGGCTCGAGTGTGGTGTGGTTTTCAAGTTAAGTTTAGAAATCATCGCAGATGACACGACGTTAATACAACTTCCACTGTCGATTATGACTTTGTAATTTTTATCTCCGATCTTGGTGAAAGTGTAGAAGATTGAAGTTCTACGCCAGTCATCGCTTGGCTTAGGCTGCAAGAAGGCACAACTAATGACTTGTAGGTCTAAGTGATCCATCTTTTGGAGGCAGTAGATCATGGCAGTATCTTCATCGTGGAAAAATTCATCGTCGTCATCAATATGATGAACTAGTTCGGTGTCCGATTCATCTTCTTCTTCTGTGACTTCTTCAATTATTGTGACCTTAAACGGGCTGGAACATTGGGAGGCAATGTGTCCGTAACCCTGACATCTAAAACACTTAGTGCCGACAGAGATTTTGGGTGTTTCCCGTTTTGGCGTTTTGCCTTTATAGTCCGGACGAGGTTGGGTTTGGCCAAGGGAGGGTCGACTACTCGAGAGTCCAGTAGGTTTGTTGTAAGTTTGGCTAGAGGATGACTTGAATGGGTTAGGACGAGGGTCTTGGTTTCTAGAAGTGTGACTCCTAGATTCTTCTAAATCAAGTACAAGATTGCAGGCAGCTTCAAAAGTACTTACTCCTCTGCCAAAAAGCTCATTCCGAAGATCTTTTCTCAGTCCAGCTCTAAACATCAACAAAAGTTGGGCAGGAGTGGTGGTTTCTTCCCCATTACATCGAATCATGAAGTCATCAAAGGCCGAGATGTATTCCTTAACGGACTTGCTACCTTGGGTTAATCTATTCCAACGATCCAAAAGTCTAGGATAGTATGAGGGGGAAGGTATTTCCGCTTCAACTCTTGCTTCATCATTCCCCAGTCAGTTACTGGGCACTCTCCTCATGTTTCCCGCACGTATTCTATGTTAGTCCAGTATTGATTAGCTCTACCAGTCAACTTCATCTCAGCAAATCATACCTTTCTCTCTTCTAAAATATTGTACCACTTAAAATAAATATCCATTCCTTTGAGCCAATCAAGGAAAACATGGGATCTAACGTGACATCAAAAGACGGGGCATCTATCTTAATATTTTTAAGCAGTTGGGTATTGTTATCTCTCCAAGGTGTGTCACGTCCTACCGGTTCGTGATTGGGTCGGTAGTGGTCTCTAGGAGGTCCGTATTCCGTACGGTTGTCATCGCCATAAGGGGAGTGGGGTCTAGAAGGGGTGTAGATTGCTGGGTTTCCTATCTTCTCAATGTGGTCAAGTCTCTCACCCGTCTGGCGTCTAAATTCAGCTAAGTTCGTTTGGGAGTTCCTAATCTGTTGTGTAACCGTTCCCAGTTGGCCTACAATTAGGTCTAAGGTTGCTTGAATGTATCTCGGATCCATTGTTGGGTGCTAGGGGACACTAGGGAAAGCTAAGGGCTGAAGGGAAGCACCTAGACACTCTAAAATTATACTCCTAAAGGCTCCAAATAGTGCAGGAATTAATAGGGCAGCAAGGTTCAGCAATTTTTTAAGTTGTCTAGGTGTTTTGGAAGGGTCCAAGGGAGTGGACAACACCTAAACAATGACTTTAAATCCACTATAAGATGTCTAAACGTTGCTGGAACAGTGAGGACAACAGCTAAAGCGGAAGGTGTAGTTGTTCTAAGGACTCAGAATCGCTAAGGGCTGAATGACAGCACTAAAACACTAGCTAAAAAGACTTAAACTCAACTAAATGTGTGCAGGAAATGCAGGGACAGCAGTGAAAATAGTGACTAAAATTGAAATACACGATGATATGCATGCCAAATTTAAGCTATAATGAAAAGCTAGACCCTAGGATGCTTTTCTAAAACATGTCATGCATGCCTACCATGCTCTGATACCAAATATGATGCGAAACAAACAAGAATTGCACGGGAATATTTAAAAGAATTACGATGCTTGCTACTTTAAGAATAATGCTTCGTAAGGCGAGATTCAAGAGCTTTCAATTGTCAAGATTATTATGGCAAGCAATTACAAGACTAGAAGTTTGGAACAACTGAAGATAAATATGAAATTATCACAATAAAAACAAATATGTAGTAATACAATCCCACGGTTAATATTTAGAGAGTTCACTATGAGTTACCATGCTCACTCACACTCAAAGTATGGCTTAGCGGAGAAAGGTCTTCAGCACACCCAACGATGCCACGAGGACGGTCGCAATGTCAATGGTCCTAATCCACGGAAAGGTCGACGGCTGTGGAGGGGTAACCACGAACGGAGTAGATCTCCCAACGAGATGCCAAGGCGTCTTAGGCTTTTGAAGATCGATCGTATGCGCTAAGCAGTAGAGGATGCGCTTGACGTATCTTTCCACCGTCTCGTCGTACTCCCAATCGGGGTCGTAGAAAGGAGAGAGAAGAATGTCAATCTCCCCACGATCGTTGTAGGCGAAACCGTGATCAACCTCGGGATCGGGCATACGTCATTGACATGAGATGGCGAGGGAGAGCATGAGGGAGTATGCAAAGAGAGCAAGGGGTGAAGGAGAGAGGTGGCGGCTTGAATAGAAAAGAGTGAGAGGGCCGGCGGCTTCAAGGGGAAGAAGGCTAGGGTTTGGAATCCGATTCCAATAAGTCTCCCAATAAATCTGAAATAAATTTCAGACTTAATTAGTTTGGAGGGAAACAAATTAGGATTTGAATTCAGATTCAATTTGGGTTGAGGCTAAGATTGGAAACAACCAAAGGGAAAGCCCATTAATGGGGCCGGCGGGTCCAAGAGAGAGGAGGCGGGGGTTTTGTTTCCAAAGCCTAAAATTAATTTCAAGATTTGAATGAAATTGGGGGGAGAATAATTTGAAATTTGATTTCAAATTAATCTTGCAATCAATGCCTTAAGTAGGCATTAAGTGGAGAGGGCCCTAGTAGGCCGGCGGCATGGAGAGAGAGGGAGGAAATTTGAGGAGGTATTTAGGAGGTTTCCAAAGAAGGATTATGATTTAGGAAAATTAATATTGAATCCAATCTATTTTGAATTAGATTGATGTCATGATTAACTTTCCTATTTTGGAATTCTAAAAATGGAAAGTATTCGAAATTCGAAATTTGAATTTCAAATGAATTCGAATTTTCCCTCTCATGCGTAGCTAAATTAGGAAATCATTAATGAGGGCAATTATAAGGGAAGGGGGGCGGCAGCAAGGAGGAAGAGGGGCGGGTTGGGGTTTTGGTTGGTGGTTGGATTTCGAATGGTGGAGCTAGGAGATGATGTGGGTGGAGGGATGAGCCACCGGTGGTGGGAAATTTGGACGTGGCCGGCGATGGGTTTGAGAAGGGGAAAGGGAGATGAAGAAGAAAACAAATAGAATAAAATTAAACTAACCACGAGTCGCGAACTCTTCCAACGACTAGCGGGCCTTGCAATTGCTCACTTTAAGCTCTCTCCCTTCTCTCTAGCTCCCATGCAAGAAGAAGAAAAAACAAGTAAAATTTCATTAAACATTCATCATCTAATACATAAGAGGATGGCCATATATATAAGCCTCACAATGAAAAATAAAACAAAAGACAAGAATGCCCCTTGGGCTACAATAGTGACCAACTACCCATAAGGGCAAAAACGGAAAAACTGAAAAAAATAAAAATGACTAATACAAAAAAATGCATCAAAAGTAAAGACTCTCCATCATAGCCATCGATTTCCTGTGTCGCCTCTGATAGACGCGTCGAAACCTCTTCTCGATGTCCCCATAAATAGTTCTCATTCTTTAAATGCAATGTAAGTATGTAATGGATAGTTCTTATCTTTAAATGCAATTTAAGCATATGATGGATAGTTCTTATTCTTTAAGTACAATGTAAGCATGTGATGTATAGTTTAGATTGCTCTTTTAGAAATGTATAAAACACTAACTAGGGAATGATGCTCGATTAGATTGTTAGCCACCCTCCTACAATAATTCTATTGTATGATTGCATGTGTATGTTGACACGGAATATCCAAATGATAAAGGACTCTTCGGAGCAACTAAAAAAAATTGAAAGAAATTGTCAATTAAATGTGTACCTGATCAGTACAAATGTGATACTCTGTTACGGATGTATAAGATATGAATATGTCATAAAGAGTATATGTATATGCATACTGCATATAGAGTATGAAAGAAAACATGAATAATGTAAACTGTAGAATGTTACAGAATAATGAAAAGAGAAATGGTCACATCTAAGCTGACATAAAGACTTAAGTAAATCAATCATTATTGCATCACACATGTATGGCTCCTTACTTTAGTTTATTATTACACTGTACCATGAAATTGGCATGCATAATGTGCTTCTTACCTTGTGTTTATGAAATTTATTGAATAACATGTTACCTACTGAGCTTTAGCTCACCCTAGTTGTGGAAACATTTTCAGAAGAACCCGCTAATCAGTGATAGACAACCGTTCACCTGCCGTCGTAGGGAGATGCCAGGTGACAAGTTTTTTTTTTGTTATTTTGATGTTTTGTAATAGATTGACTCGTAGGACGACATACGATAGTGAGATATCTATTTCTATAATACTTTTATTTACTTGTTTATTAATGAAAGAAAATGTCCCTTTTGAGTTCAGTGGCTCTTTCTTATTGTTACATGCATAAATTTTATGATATGTTAAGTTGGATATGAAAGTTAAAATTTTTCCATACGACCATTTGTACCCGCATTGTTAATTCGAGCTTATCGGGCTAGGTCGTGACAGTGGGCTTTAAGGCTAGCCTCATATTGCACAATTTTAAACAATGCAGCCAACAAGTGCTACTATAGCTATTGTGGTCTCTGATGATGATAATTTGGGAGCCGCATACCACTGCCACCTCTAACAAATTTATTTCCTCATGTATTCTTCAATCCTTATAAAATTTTGTTCTTCAAAATTTGTCCTTTTTTGTAACCTTCATATCATTTGTTAAATTTGATTTTTAAACCCTAACTAAATTTAATTTATGCTTTTTTAATTTTAATTTTTTGAAACCTTAATTTTTTTTAACCCCAAATTTTCTTTTAGTTTGTAAACCTAATGTCGTTCGATCAATGAGATTAATATATTGAATTTATATTTTATTTCAATTTTTTTTTTCTTGAAACCCTATTTTTTTAATCCTAATTTATTTTTGTCGAGGATGGTTAGACACAAGGAAAAAACCATATCAAGTCTCGGCATGAAAACATTGCAGTCAAATTTAAGCCGTGTTAACAACGACATCAAGCCTTTATCCCTGTAAAACCCCTCTGAAGCTGATTTTTTTAAGTGTTGTTAGTCCGGACGAACTGACCTTAGTCCCGGATGAACTGAAGAAAATTGTGAAGAATCTGTCAATTTCGTCTAGACGATCCCGTCCCGGGACGATCTGGGCATTGTCCTGGACGATCCTGCTTGATAAGTATCAGATTTGAGATATTTTGGAAATATTTTGAGGAGAGAAAAAGCAGGAGAGAGAAAGAGAAGGAAAGAGAAAGAAGAAGCTTGGTTTCAGAGGCAGCGGAGCGCTTTTCGTCCGACGACGCAGTTGGAAGATTTGTTTGTCTCGAAGTAAGGACTCCGAATCCTATTTCTGACTTCGAAGATTTCAAGTTTTGATATTTCTGTGCTCAGTTTTGTGTTTCCGTTACCGAATAATGCGCATAATTTTGTATTGACGAAAGTTTTAACACACAACTTTTGATATGTTTCTGATATGATATTTTTACACGATTTGAGTATTTTCTGGAAAGTTTTTACCGGTTATTTTGAGTTATGTGCGATTTTTATCGAATAGAAAATTATCTGGCTGTTGAAAAATGTTGCTTCAGTACGATAAAAGTCTTATATTGTTGTTTTCCAAGATCTGTGGTAATTTGGTAAATTTCTGAATTTGTGATTTCTGTGTACATTCCGTGTACTGCCGTTATGCCGCCGATTTCTCGTACGATCTCTGATATTCTAAATTGATGATTTGAATGATTGAATATGCATATGAATGTGGATATATGATTGAATATATATTACTATTACTGAAAGACAAGTGAAGACTGGTTGAACCGTTGGTTGGAGATTGACATGACCAGTACAGGATGGTGGGCCGACGAGCTTTCCTTTAAAAAGGGTTTAGCGATATCCTCTATTGATCATTGATATAATGATTGGGAGTCATAAGGAGATTATCATGCCGACGGGCGGCCGACGAGCACAGAGTGACGACTCTTATTGAGCCAACGAATATATTTATGGATTTCTACAACAGCACAATGTATTATCGACTCGAAAAACGCTTGAATAGCCAGTGATTGTACTTGTTCAGTAAGACTATTATATTGAATTGCATGTGTACGGCATTGATCTATTGATATCATTATGAATTTTATTGACATTGACTTGTATGGATTTCCTGATATGAATTGATCTATTGATTACTGATTGATTTATTGATTACCCTACGCATGATTGATATCGACGGATTTATTGTTAGCGAATGGATTTATTGATTTATTGATAATGACGAATTTATTGTGGATTTACGAGTTTATTGTTATTGTACGATTTCATTGATATTGCATGTTATTCATGTCACTGGATACTAACACTGATATGGATATGGATATTGTATTGATTCATGGATACCGACACCGATATGGATATGAATATTGTATTGATTCATGGATACCGACACTGATATGGATATGGATATTGTATTGATTCATGGATACTATTGATACTACATATACTGATACCGATACTACTGATCCACTGATACATTGATTCATTGTATTGATTCTTATAGCACGTGATTATTGATGTATTGATTTGATTGATTTATTGATTTATATGATTTTATTGATTTGATTTCAACTGTTCTTACGATGTATAGATTTGATCATTTTATGTGATTCCATACCGATTGATATTATTGACCGAAATTAATTGATTTACTGATCTGATTGATTCGATTTCACTGTTATAGCATAATCGTTCATGTCGTCACTAGATTGTTATTGATATTGATACATACGCTGTTGTTACTGATTGAGATACTAATCAAGTGATATGTGATTTACTGAACATGTGATATCGATTACTGAATTGCATATGATTTATTGAGAAAGTTATATTGAATAACTGATCGATTTAACTAAGATTCTTCTGAATATAGATTTTTCTACTATTTATGGATTCTTCCGAGATTTGACGTATGTACTGATTTATTGGCTTTATGGACTTCTTCCTACCGTTTATCGATTCTTTTACCGATGATTGTGGATTGTATCGATCATGCATTGATTACTGATTTTTCGTATCTGCTGCATAGATTCACTGATCATGTGCAACTGATTCTTATGGATTTGATGGACTGACATGCATATTGTTTCAGTACCGTGCTTTGATTTCAGTTGTAGGTATTAGGTGACCTGCTGGGCTTTTTGAAGCTCATTATATGTGGTTAACAATTTCAGGTCTGAGCAAGGGAGCAAGAAGTGATGGTTGATCAAGACTGTCCGACGAATCATTTCACTATAGATGCCTGAGGCGTCACAATCCCACTGTGGGGTTGACTACAAATTAAGAGTAAAATTATCATTCAAATCAAATAAAAAAGGTCATTTCTATTACCTTCTAAGCTGTGTTACGAAATAGGAAAAAAATGTGTGTAATTTCTATGTGGAAAATTAAAACCCAAAAAACTTTGATAGCCAATAAATTCCATTAATGGATTAATTTACATTGAAGAACTAACTCAGTTAAACAATTGCATACAACTTTGGAAAAAACAGCCAGGTAAAGCCCCAAGTAAAGGTCTACATCTAACATGATATAATGACAACATCAAACTTTATTGTACTACGTCTGGTCTTCAGTATCATGCTTCTAAGCATTATAATTGAAATTTTAGTTTGACCAGTCTGAAATTCACGAAATAAAATTTATTTGGTTTGAGAGAGACTACTGAAATTTTTTTGTCAAATTGCAAGAGCAGACCCTCCATATAGTAAATCACTTGATTAACAAAAAGCATTTTGACAGGCAAAGGCAGTTAGACGAATTTTTTAGATTTCCTGGAAGACAAGGTATTCTAATAGTTCGAGGCCACCTACTTGGCACAATTTTTTAGCATCAAAGGAAACCTATGCTAGATCAAAGATGATTTTTTTTTTTGTTCAATTAGCTTACAAACGAAAAAGTTATTACTAATCAGTTTTTGATATATTTCTTGCACAGAGGAAGAAGGCAAAATATAAAAATGTATTTGCGTTCATATACATTTGTTATCTAATCATGTAGATTAACTGAGTTTTCTTTAACTTGATTACAAAATTTAATGATAAAGAGCTATAATACTCTTCAGCTCATGCACATTAATTATAAATTTAAATTATAAACCAACCTGAGTAGAGAAGATCCTTTCCACTATAGTTAAATCCATGCTTCACAAGAGTGCGACTGGCATGGGCAACAGCAGTAATAAGGGAAAAATCATGATTTGACAGAGCATGAGAACCGCACGTGATGGATGAGAATATGAGATTACCTGATGTCTTCAACTTTATCAGCATGACCACTTGGCTCCCCAAAGGCACTGCCATAGTGAAACCTGCCACTTGATACAGCAGCTTTACTACCCAGGAGCTCAATCATCTTCCCAATCGTCATTCGACTTTTGATAACAAGAAATTCAGTGCACATAATATCAATCATTTGATCATAATATAAAGAATTTTAAAAAAATAAGCGTACCATGAATATATATCTTAGAAAAAAACTTGTAAATAACGGTATTCCAGCAAGCAAAATTATGGATCATTAACAAGGCAATACAATAAAATAACCCAGGCTATAAAAAGCTGTAGCGTGGGAAGGCCAGGTATTAATTGCAGACAGGTATGTAAGCATGCCACCATGTAACCAAAAGAATTAGTTAATGCTTGCAGACTAGTTCAAAAAATCTAAAGAAGTTCAATATTCTTAATAATACACATAATTATTATTATTATTACTATTATTATTATTATTATTATTACTATAGTGGTCATCTTAACATGAAATGAAATTCAATTAGAGTTTTAAAGTTCCACGAGATTGAATAAACATAGCATCCTTGTAAATGTAGAAAGCATCTGAATATTAATTAAAAACAAATATTACTGAATCTTAAGTTCTATACACTATGAATCCGATTTTTCAATAAATCTAATTATTAAATGATATTGTATTAAAGCTTAAATTTTGAGAGGATTGCTCTCCCTACAAAATATCAATTTCTGATTATTTGAGAAGCACCATTAGGATCAGTTTGATGATATAATTTCTGCTTCCGGTTTCTACTACCTTCTTATGCCTCATTGAACATCATAATCAATCTTAAGACGTTCCATTTAGTCACTGTGAGACAAAGTTCAATTTTGTTAAAGCAGAAAAGCAGAGACTTAGGTGGCTTCCCAAGAAAAGGTGTTTTATAAATTTTAATTATTCAATTTACTAAAAAAAAGTACTATCATTATTATTATAAGTTCACAATAATTATTATTTCATGATTCAATGAATAAGCAATTTTTTAACAAAAATCTACAACTCTTATTAAAAAACTATTTGCTTGCTCAACAGCATAAATAACAAAACACAACACAACAATGCATAATATGCAAATAGTTTGCAAATTAACTTCAGAATGATATAGCACTACCATGTTTAGCCAATATGTGCTGTTGTTTAATTACCATGGTTTAAAAAAGCATTGGAGGCATGCACCTCAAGCTTGGAGAGGCTTAAGCTTTTTTCATACGAGGCGTATGCCTCGAGGTATTTTGAGGTGCTGCCTCAAAAAGGGTTGATTTAATTTAGCTTTCTTTTTATATTGTTTTCTATATTACCCTACCCTCCCCACCCACATGCATGTGAGGAGCAATTTTTAGGTCTCGGAAAAGACAGGTTGTGCAAGAATACTTCTTCAAGCCGGTCTCTAGCACACGAGGCGTCAAGCTTGTCTCTAGCACGCAAGCATCCAAGTTTCCTAATTGCTGCTTTGACTTCACCTTGTTTGCGAGAAGTGGAGTTTTGGAAGAGTCGTTCAAGGAAGCTTCTTCACCTCCTTCGCCAACAACCTTCCTACCATATTAGAAGTTACGATGGGAGCTTGCAGTGAAGGTAACAATCTTTCTTCCATTTCAAGCGCCTCTTCGCCTAAATTATGTTAAAGCAAAATAGAGAAGGAGCACAATTTAAGTTTATGTAGGATAAAAAGTTCTCATTTTTGCTATTTGGAAAGATTTAGGTTAAATCATGCTTAAATCTTGCTCAAATCCTTTAAAAGAAGGAAGGGATTTAAGTTCCCGTAGGATTTAAAGTTGTCATTTATGCTGCTTTGCGAGATTTAGGATAAATCGTGCTTAAATCTTGCTCAAATACCATAAAGAAAGAATAAGAATTAAGTTTCAATAAGATTTAAAATTATCATTTCTGTTGTTTAGCAGGATTTAGGCTAAAGCTAAATCATACTTAAATTTGCTCATGTGATAAGAAAGTTGTGATTTAATAATTTAAATCTAATTTGTATTGAATCTACCATCATGTGATAAGAAAGTTGAAGATACGAGCAAATCTCCTTTTTATATGGTGATTTCATTTACATTCATTGTGTACCACAGCATTAAGGTTTCCTGAAATTTGTAGTGTTTGCAGCTCTTCATTATAGATATGCTTGGATTATCTTATAGAAATTTACTTGCTTCCTTGCCCTATTCCATCTTATTTGGACTATCTTATCAAGAGTGGTTGCAAACATGTTTTGCGGAGATCATTATTTATTCATTCGATGTTGTTATTGTTGAGTTCTTTGATTTATTACAATGGTTATGGCGCAAGAAGAAAAGATCCAACTTGTACATATGACACTAAAGTTGAAGTGCAATGTGAAGTTGCGAAGAAGGGTTATGTTTACATGAAATGCAATTTTTTTGAGAAGTGGATTATTAGAGTTGTTATAAGATATGTCAATGTCAAGAGACTTAAGGATCGCTTGGCTTACACATATGTTAATGTTGGAAAATGTGCAAATGTGCCTGATGAAGTAAAATAAGAATGTATTGATTATTTGAAGAAATTTGCTGCCATCAAAGAAGCAACACAAAGAAATATGAAGAAGATGATTGAGAATAGCTTGTATTTTGGTTCCCAACATGATGTATCAAGAAGTATAAGCCATTTGTTTTCTTCTAATAGAGGTACTCGAGGACCGATGGATATATTTGCCTTGAATGTTAATGAAGAGGAGACTAATAACTCTCAAAATGTAATAACCCAAATCCTTACATGACAAAATACTTATTAATAACCTGTAAAAAAATATTAAAGACCCATAAATAATCCGCATGAAAATTATTGCATGCATGAAAATCTGCTTGGGAGCGCTACAACACTATGCTTTGAGAACGTAGCTGCACTAGCTTCTCGGGTTTGAAGTAATTAAGGGGACCGTTGCGGTGCTGCGATTTGGAGCATTGTGGCACTAATTCGATCAATGCCTAACCCGAGCCTCTCCCCTTGGGCCGCCGGCCTCCTTGGGCTGCCCAAGCCGCCGACCATCACCCACCCGATCGTCGGCCACCCTCCCACGGCCTCCCCCTTCACCCACCTAGTCGCCGGCCCACCTCCCAAGCCCCTAATTTGAAATTCAAATTTCAAATATTCCTTTACTCACTTTCCTAAAATAACCTACCTCAATTAGGAAGGTGCATTTATTTGCATTCAATTCAATATTTGAATTTCAAATATTTCCCTCCCTAATACATCCCAATGAGGAAACATCTAATTTAATCAAATCTGAATTTAATTCAGATTTGAATAAATTCCTAAAATCACTCCTTGACCCCGCATACATTGAACCTAGACAATTATTTCCCCTCTTCATATGGCCGGTCCCCCCTCTCTCCCTTATTCTCTCTCTCACCACATTAAATCCCTCCCCCCCTAATTACTTCAATCAATGCCTCAATTAGGAATAAGTTTTCCTTTCCCTCCCAATGTTTTGAATTCAAATTACAAAACCTGGCCCACTCTTAATTAAATCTGGAATCTATTTTCAGGTTTAATAGAATCCGTTAGAAGCCTTAGCCGCCCCTTGAGAAACCTCTTCCTCAAGATTGCTCCCCGTTGGAGAGCCCCTAACTGTTGTCCAAGGATTACAACAGGTCGACCTTGCTGTCCTGCATTCCCAAGAGACCTTCCTTGCTGCCCAGAGTTCCGTCAAATCAACAAATTGTTGTCCAGAAAACTCCAAACGTCCACAGCAGCTATCCAAGGTTTCCCTAAACCTTGTAGGTGGCTGTCCTGAACTGTTCTGAGAGCATAAAGCTGCTGTCCAGTAATTTAAATAGTCCCTAGTAGCTGTCTCGCCACTCCGGAGTTCCAGATTGCTGTCTAACAACATCCAAAAGGCTCGTGACTACTGTCCCCTTTCATTTCAACCTTCCAACGACTTTATCGGAGCTCGCATCTCTCTTATCCTTGGGTAAACTCTTCCCCCGACTCTTTTATCTTCGAAGTTACTTCTCAATTGTGGTCTTAGTAGATTCATGACAATCACGTTAATGCTTCCCCGCTAAAGCCTAGTAATTAGAAAAGTTGAGTGAGGGATCTTCTTGTAGAGACTAATCTTATTGTTAGCATAGGGATTTATGGTTGAAAACCAATCATGCATGCAACGTTAGATTAAATTGTCTGTTTTATGATTTTAACTCCTATGCATGTGATTTGGCCTAAGCTTATTTTACCGCTCTTTGGTTTTACCTAGTCGTTTGAAATCACTTTAAAGATTTAATTATTGTACTCTAAATATTAAGCATGCAAACTCTTTAATTTACTCATCCTGGTATGTACGTTCTACATCATTATAAGATGTTAAGTTGGAACTAAATCAATAATCACTGATCATTTAGATAATTATGATTTGCTTATGATTCATCCTATTTATATAAATTAATAAAACATATATACTAACACGACTTGAATAACTACATGCATATTGTTCTGATTTTTTAGCATTTGGTGAAGTAAAAAATTCTGGTGACCTACTGAGCATCTGCACATTATGTGATTTTTCATGATTTCATGAAAAGTTAAAGACCTGGTGGAGTGAGGCCAATAAGATCCAGTTCTGATTTAGGTATTTCTTTGGCATTTTCCATTCATTTTTGTAGTCATGAAAATATATTAAGATAGGATGACTAAAAAAAAATGTATTCATGATTAGTGTAAATGAATCTTTTGGAAATAAAATACATGTTATAATGAAATGAAAAAAAAAAGGTTATTTTTTTTTAATAATTTTACATAGATGATTATTAGTGGCTCATGTTAGTAGTTAAAAGATTTGAAATAGACATTTCTTCCAATTAAATCATAGAGTGTGACACCAAATACTCAATCTCCAACTACTACGAAGAAACTCGGGAATACAGTCTGTTTAGACATTGCTAAATATTTTTATGAAAATAGCACTCCATTCAATGTTGCTAGGACTTCATTATGAATGGATAACACCTAGAAGGGCTGATGATCTTGAAGTTGAAGCTGAAGGACAAATTTATAATAATGATGAGAATGAAAAAATTAATGTGACATTGGAAGATCTACTGAATTGGGAGTAGCATCTACTTCAAAAATATATAAAAGAAAGAAACAAAGTGGGGTTGGATGATGTAGAACGGGGATGCAAGCTTTGCTAAAGATAGGAACTCTCCAAAAATCTGACAGCAAGCCTAGGTGAGGCCCAAACTTCCTCTCCTATATTCTGAAAACAATTTCAGATTTTCAACAAAGAATCCTGAGAGGAGTTCTTCATGTTTCTAACAAAAATCTGAGACAAATTCTCAGTTTTTAATAGACTAGGTTGTGGGGAAAATTGAGAAAAAAAAGTCTAGCCTTCACTCCAGCAAGAAGTGTTCCAGCGGGAGAGAGAGAGAGATGCATAGGAGTGAGAGGTTGGGGGAGGGACTCCAAGTTTTCTGTCCAGGAAACGGAAACAGTTTTGCCTAGGGAAGCAATCCGAAACCTGAAGAGGCTTTGAATTTTCTGACAGCAGCTTAGTAATAAATTAGGAAATAAATCCTAATTATCATTACAAGGGGCCGGTGGTTTTCAAAGCCAGCAAGGGGGTTTAATGAGGGGATTTTCACGGTGACAGGAAGAGGGAGTTGGCAGGATGGAGAGGGAGTGAGGGAATTTTATTTCCAAGCCTGATTTCAGGTTTTAGGAAATAACTTAAGAGGTGGGGCTTGAAAAAAAAAAAAAATTCAGACAAAGCAGAGATATGAGAGATTTGAAATTATTTCCCAAAAGCTAATGCCGTGAAATGAGTTAGGGAAATAAATTTCAATTCTTTTCTTTAGAGGGGAGGTCGGCTGTGTATGGAATAGGGATTTAATGGATTTTAAATTCCTGTAATTAATCTCCTTAGATAAGGGAATCAATTAGGAATTTAATCAAAATATGAATTTTAATTTCAGTTTTAATTAAATTAGGAGGGAATTGATTTGAATTTTGAAATTCAAATCAAAGAAATTAATGCCATGAATGAGGGAGTAAAGGAGGGAGCCCAAAGAGGGGGCCGGCGGGTCTAGGGAGAGATTAATTCAAATTCTGAAATTAATTTCAGGATTTGAATGAAAATGGGGGGAAATTAATTTGAAGATTGATTTCAAATTAAGATGTCATTAATGCCTTAATTGGGGAATTGATGGGAGGAACACCAATTAGGAAAGATTTCAAATTTGAAATTTGAAATCCCAAATTGTCATGAATTTTCCCTCTTGATTTTGCCAACCCAAATTGGAAAGAGGCATGGCCAAGGGAAAATGAGGGGGTGAGGTGGCCGGCGGGTTGTGAAAAGGTGGCCGGCAAGATGGTGAAGAGGTGGCCGGTGGCTTGGGTGGAGGATGGGGATGTCGATAAGGAGAAAATGAAAAGATAACGAAAAAGAATAAAACCACGAACCCGGCCGTCTCCAAGGTTGGTGGATGATTCGTTTGCCCTTCTCCAAGGGACTTCACGTCACGAGCCCGGACCCATCCTGCGGCTGGTGAAACTCTCGATTTCTCTCATAGAAATCTCACTCTCATTCTCTCCCAAGAACAAAGTGTGAAACACAAAATTTTTCATATCAAATTAACCATCCTATTACAATAGCTAAAGACCATATATATAGGCCACAACATGAGAAAATAAAAATTACAAAATTGCCCCTCGGGCTACAACACTCAAATAAATTAACCTAGGGGTAAAACGGGAAATAACATAAAATAGAAACTAAAATGCAGAAAATAATTCATAAATGACAACTTAAATCAGAGCCGTTGATTTACGACGCCTCCTGTGATAGATGCGCCAGATTTTCGTGCCGATGTCCGCATCATTAGAGCTTAAAAAAATGATAATCTTAAATTTAATGAACTATTTTTTTGTCATTAATTTATTATTTTATTTTAGATTATAACTAACACAAATATTAGTTGGGTACAAGAGATAAGAAAAAAATTATATTTGAAAATGATTTTGATATATACTGCGATGATTCTTCTTAAGCATGTCAAAATAATGATGAGACTACCTTGAGTCTTGGTCCTTAGAAAATAAGTTTTAAGTGAGTATTTAATTTGAATTTAGTTCCAAACTATTGTGTTCTAATGACATTTACTTTCAAACAAGTTATTATGTTGATAGTTTATTTCATTTTTTTATTATTTTTATGAGTTATCTATAATAGTTTTAGTATTTTTATTTTTTGTTTCACATTTTACACCTCAATTCACATCAAGGATTACGCCTTGCCTCATATATTCAAAATGCCTCAATTACCGATCTCACCCTTTTAAACATTGTTAATTACAGGAGAAAATATTGAAATAAAAAACTTATTTTACAAAAGAAGCCAATATAATGGAGCGGAGGAGAAGCTGAGCATAGAAGAATTAAGTGACATTACGAATGGATCTATGAAAGGATTGGCATTGTCTTTCATGGAGACAAGCACCGAGGTATGCAATTTTCTCTCCCACTGAATACATCACAGGGACATCATTTGCCGAGGTCAACAAATCTCCTATTTGTGATGCTCTTCCACCTTAAAAAAAATTTCATTCAGGTTATGAAGGTAAGAATCCTCCTGTGCTCCACCTTATTGTTTCAGATATTCAAAAACGGGTCACTTTGCCAAGGTTTGTAGAAATGATATTAATTGCAATGTTTATAATAAGGTTGGTCACTCATTCAAATCTTGTCTTTACTCTTTGACGAAGTAAGTTTCCCCTCTCGACATGCCTTTTCTTGAAAGATAAAGAAGATGGCAAAGTGTTCTGGCAACTCTATGGTTTTCAATTTATCACCTACATCAAAACACGGTCTTTTTTAATTGAATTCGGCTCAAAGGAAGCTCCAGATTTTTAGTTAATAGAGATGGCAATAAGCTAAAATTTACTATCTTGGTGAAAAAAATGGGATGAGGGCATTGGTTTGTTCAAATGTCACTCCTTTGAAAAGAACTTGGTTAGGCATGCAAAATCTGCCTTTTTGTTACAGGAACTGGCTTGGCATTGATTTCTTTATCTCAAGATTTGGGAAATTGATTTGTATGAACAAAAATACAATCTTTAAAGGTTTTTTGTGAAGCATTGGTGTTGGCTGATGTTGAAGACATTAAAGTTGTTCCAATTGGTATTTTGATTCATTCTGAAAAGTTCTTCTATGCCACTCATATCAACGTCAAGCCTTTGCATTTGTCAGATAGAGATTCTGTCCCTGATTATCTTCCAGTTGCAATGTTTGGTTAGATACCCAGGTTTAAGTCATCAAATGTTAAAGACAACGCCATTTTTGGTAAATCTCTTAAATATATATTTAATTTGTCTTCCATTGATCCCTACGGGCTTATAGAGTACGTTGATTAACTAAAGTCAGTTCTCTACTGCTGTGCTGCAGGCATTTTTGAGGCCAACAAATCCTTAACTTCCAAATAATTAAGAAATCCTTTAGGTTATAAAAGTTGTGTGCTCTTGGGAATCCTCTAATTGATATGATCCACTTAAAGATTTCATCTTGGAAAGGGGATTTAGCCTCTAGAAGTAGTAGGGTAGTAGGGTTAAGCTTATCAACTATTCCTCTGTATTTCTTCCAAACCTGGTTATCAAAAAGATTGACAGAGTCAGAAGGAATTTTGATGGGGACATCAGAGCATGGAAAGTATATCAGAGGCGTGGCCGTCAATCTACGGCCACGATCGAGTCAATGTATTTTTGAGTCATTTCATGTATTTGTTTTATTATGTTATTTGTTATTTATGTTGTATTTATTTTTCCCGTTTTACCCTTTACTTAAGGGAGGTCGTATGTAAGCCCTAAAGGGCAATGTCGTCTTTAATCTTTGAGTCCTTTTATACTAGGCTATTTATAGCCCTTATGTTTCTTCTAATGTTAATGAATGATTGATAAAATTTTCCCCCTTGCTAGATTTCTTTGTGAGATCTTGAGAGTGTTTGAGAGACGAATCCCTAGGAGAGTGAAATTGGATCACCCACCAACCTTGGAGACGGTCGGGTTCGTGGTTCTACCTTCTCTACCTTTTTCTCACCTCATTCGCCCTCAACTAGCCGCCGGCCTAGAACTCCTCCCTATCTTCTTAAATCGCCGGCCACCATACAACTTTCCCTCTCCATTGGTTAGACCCAACTCCACTTCCACCCTCACCCGACCCCTTCTCCCTCACCCCACCCACGGTTCACCCACCAAGCCTCCGGCCTCTTGCTCCACTTTGGATTCCCTCCATCAATGCTTGCCATTACTTCCTTCCTAATTGGGTTTTAATATTTTAGGTAACTCAATTAATTTGCAAATTCAAATATATTTGAATTTGAAATTATTACCTAAAATGCAAATTCTATTTTAGGAAAGTTACCAAATTTCACCCCTTTGAATTTTAAAATTAATTGGAAATTAATTAATCCCTTCCTAATTTAATAATTCAATTTAAGAAGGCTTGGTTTTATTTCTCAAACCACTCTCTCTCTTTCTCCATGCCGCCGGCCCCCTATGGGTTTCCAAAAGGATTTATTTCCCAAACCCAATTGACTCTCTTGGAAATATTTCCAAACACTTCCCCCTCTCACCTTGGCCGAAATTTCCTAATCCCCTACACCACTTTATTTCTTTCCAAAGTCAAATATTATGATTTGGAAACAAATTCCCTAACCTCCCCAATCCCGCCGGCCCTCTCTCCTATCCGCCCCTTCTCTCTCTTTTAAATCTCCCTCCCCCACATTAAATCCTTTCCCCTTTGCATCCTAAGCAAGGTTCTCCACAAAGATTTTGACAAAGGATTTCCTTCAACCTTTCTCCAAGGTTTGGAAGCTTTAAAGAAGGTTTTCTTTCAAGGAGAAATTCTTGAGGAAGACAAAAGAAAAGGGACATCGTCTACAACACATCCCTCCTTCAACGTGATGCATGGCCGATCCAGATCTTGATTACAACATTGCCTACGACGAACAAGGGTATGTTAACATCCTTCACTCCACCTTCTTCAACGTCAATCCTTATATCGACAACACCGTTAAGGAGTATGTGGAGCACATTCTGGATACTCTTGTCGAAGCCATAGAGGAGTAACTTGATACCTTTCAGTGGAGGATTACATCCAACCCGTGATAAAGGTTTGCCAATCTTCTCGTACTTTCGTAGTTTAACCCAATCTTGTGATTTGATTGGAATCATGAAGGTCTGGTTCACCAATCTCTGCCAAGCCTAGTAAGCGTAGGAATTGAGTTATCCTCTATGCCTCTAAGTCTCATTGTTAGCGTAGGAATGTTGTTTTGAAAGGTACTTAACTTGCATGTTATTGAGATTCTATCTTATTTTGATAAATCAAGCGTTTGGCAAGTAGCTTAGCCTAAACGTAGGCACCCCTCACTTGTTTTACTTTTATCGTTTTGATTGCTAAAAATTTTAATCCTAATTGTTTTATTCAAAGATCGTGCAAATTCTTATTGCATTCAATTAAAACATTTTAGTCATGCATCAAATTTTATTTTGGGAAAGGGGTTGAATATAGTGGTAGTATTACTCCAATTAAGTGGATGAATCTTTGATAGCCCTAAGAATAATATAGGAGGCATTGGAATTAAGGAACTTCGTAGCATGAATCTCTCTCCTAGGTAAATGGATTTAAAAGCCCTTGCAGCTGAAAGCCCATAGATTGATGCATCAGCACGAAACTTACTGTTCTCGTGGAGCCAAGCCATAGGCTGAGACGTTCTAAGAAATATACTTATTTTTCAAAAATATGTGTACCTAAAATTTCACCTGCATGCCTCAACCAACCAACCTCCGCTAAAAAGCACAAAAAATGCCAAGAAAAGAATATGAAAAGCCGTGATGGCCTTTACATGCCATGATGCACAGAAAATTTCAGATACAAGAAGCCTGGAGTACAGTAGTTAACCAATGTACGACATGAGGAAAAAAAAGGATCCAAATCAACTCTAATAATGAAAGAAAAGCAAAATTATCATATTTCAAATAAATACCATCATCATTAGCCTTATCTAGACTATTTGGGGTCAGAATATTTCAGATAAATAAAAAATACAAAAATACTGATAGCTTAAAAATTTGGTGAGGCAAGGCGTAAGAAAAAAAAAATTGTAAAAAATTATTTGGTTATAATACCTAGGAAATCCATGAGGATTCATGATTAAATCCGGACAGATTCCTTCCTCTGAAAATGGAAAATCCTCCTGCTGAACAATGGTGCCTATAACACCCTTTTGTCCATGTCTGCTACTAAATTTGTCCCCGATCTACTTGGATGGAAAAGATAATTTACAGTCACTACATACATGATACATGAAGTATTTAAAAATCACATTACCTCTGGTCTCCGGACATGACGAATGATAAACTTCACACACATCTTGTTATCCTTATCAGAGTACAACATCACACGGTCAACCACAGTGGTTTCACCTTCTGGGCCTTTGTAACTAACATTTGATGGAGCATAGTCACTGAAAAATTTAGATTGAGAATCAATTAATAAGCATCTTACATAGAATTGTAGATTTAAGTTAAAAAACATGAGAAAGGGAAGTATACCAGTCTTTTAACGCCATTGGATTAGTGATTCTGTCCTTTTTATTTCTTGGACTTTGCTTATTCACAAGTATATCATGCCTTCGTACTATTTGACCAGGAGCAGCAATTCCATCAGCATCAAGTGCCTGTTAACCATTTCAAAATAGAAACCAATAAATGGATTCGGGAGATAGCAAATAAAGTCGGCATAAATTACCATTCAGAAGTGACAAAAGGAACAAAAAGTTGGGAAGCTTGTCTGCATCTAAGCTAAAAAATGCAAAAAAAAAAGACTAAAATGAAAAGCTCCAGATCAACTGCAGAAACAAGTACATACATTCTACTACAGCAGGATATTAAAGATGACATTCATCTAGTTACTAAGTCAGAAAACGAAGTTCCATCATCTAATTCAATAACAATTTCCGTTGCAATCTGCAAATAAAGGTAAGCACACACAAACAAACTCTTAACAAGCCCAAAAGGATTAGGCGCTAATATCACTGCTAACATATGAAAAATACCTAAACCATAGCACTCAAATCAAATATAACATATGTCTAAGCTTGCAGATATATGTTGCCATGTCTCACAAAAAATAATTTATATCCATCGATACATACCGTTCATAGTATGAATTAAGTAGTCTTAAACCACAAAGGGACAATTTTCCCTCTAAGTTTATTAAGCAAATTAAACTACGAAATCTTTCACCCTATTCGCAATTGCTCTTATTGTTCAACTTGTCTATGAATTGTGCAGCCATTAAGATTGTGATAGGAAACACTTGGATTTCCAAGTGTTTCTCACCAAAACCAACTAGATCCAAGATGAAAACTGCTGTCCACAACAGTAAAACAGCCAAAAACAGTAGAAAAACAGGGAAAATCTGAGAGAAAAATGAAGAAACAACTTGTATTTTACTAGTAGATGCAAGGAAAATAGCAAAGATACAAGGATCCTCTATTCGAGAGGAGGATCGCACTCTCCCAATCTCTATATCTCGATCTAGAGCCCTCACTATCCAAGAAGAACAAAGAAATTCTCACAAAACATCACCTAACCCTAATTCCTCTCTTTCTCCCTACTTAATGCATTCTAATTCAAAACAAAAGCAAAAGGACATCTCTACCCTCCCTTCTCCCTCCAAAAACACTTAAACTTTGTTTGAATTGCAAGTGGACCCCACCCCCAGCCCCTTCATGTTGTCCGCCGGCTCCCTGTTCCGTTTCCGCCTGGATAAGACCCGGACTGGCTGGGCCGGTCCAGGTTGGGCCGGTCCAGGGTGGACCGGCCTAACAGATTGTTCTTTGTTCACATCTAGGCATGCATCACAGTTGATAAGTGAAAAAAGAGAAGAGGTTATTACAACCATCTGTAGTCCAGACGTATGAGGCATCATGTACAAAAGTTTTGATTAGATACTCAGCTGAAGTACAACTACAGCATAAAGAATAACTCTATTATTCCATTGCTGGTATCTAAACTTAAAAAAAGTCCTGTTAAATGATTTTTAAAAAATTGATGCTATCAAGAATTTTTGTACTTTTCTTTTATTTGAACAATAGTATATTTTATTTTCTATTTTATTTTCTTTCCTTTTTTAGCTATCCAATGATGGGAAAGCAACCAATGATCATGGTAGATTGTGCATAAGGCTTGGTAGACCTTTGGCTTGCTGGCTCGATTGGTCCTTGACTACTGATGGTTCACGGGTTGGCTGTTTTGATGATGGTTCACGGGTTGGCTGTTTTGGAAGCATATGGCATTGAGTTCATTCTCTTAAGTTGTTGAGCTGAAGTTTAGTAGCTCATTAATATCCAAAAAGGTACCTCATTAAGAAGAATTACTTTTGGAGTGGCCTTGTCCCTTCCCCTTTCTTGGGAAATCGTGGCTTGTATTTATTGGGGGCTGAATTCTATGCTTTAAATTCATAATGAGGTTGCTGATTTTTGTGCTTTACCTCTTGGGAGTCCGACCAGTCTCTGTTTTTCCGTGCTTGGATGTTTTCCCGAGACTGTGTTGCTTTGAATTCTGGCGGGCTGCTTGCTTTCCGAGATTTTGGCTCCTTGGTTCCGTGAATTATTCCTTCAGGATTTATGCTGGGCTGTTTACGAAGTGGCATTTGGAAATCTATGAAAAAATGATGCTTGGGATGTTGTGAACATTAACAAAGGTGGCTTTTGGCATTCCTCTACTTTGCCTATAAATAAGAGATGATGTTGTAAAGGAAGGCAGTTGATATTTGTGAGCATATGTGCTATTAACCCGCGGGTTTATTCGGAAATCCTGCGGGCTCTTTCCACCCTTTCTTCTCGGGCTTCTAACCTCTTCGTCTCTCCGCAAGTGCCACTCCATCTGTATCCTTCTTCTCAACAGTGAAGCAACTTTAGAGTGTCGTGTCTTGGTTGATTTGGAAGCATTTGGACAGTCTTGCAGTGGTGGACCATCGATTTGCTAGTCTTATGCACTTCTTTATTTAATCTACTATTCGATGCATGTGAGGAACCCGCTCTGACGGTTGTCTGAGGATAGCGTCTTTTTTTATTTCTTTAAAATCTCCTAGTATTTCTTGTTGTGTTTGTCAAGTTTTAGTTGTCTGCTTTTATTTTAATAAAGTTTGTTTTAAGTTTTATCCATTGCGTCAATTTCTTCTTGTGTGTCTACATCAAAAATCATGTAGCATAATGAATCTACTATTCTATAAATAACGACTTATGATATACCGAGATGAATTACCAGATCCACATGCAAATATAGAAAATAAATCTTGCCAAAATTAAAAGCAGGTCTACAGTTATTCATAATTTGTTCGCTTAAACAAGCATAGAACCTAAGTATAAACACTAACAGATGGGATGCAACAAGTTAACACGTGTTGCAGACAAAATGTGTCCATTCTCTACTTTAAAAGCCTTCTTGTACATGTATCACAAACTAGTTCTTAACCCCAATGAGCAAAAAGCATTCCTAAACTTTTAACACGTGCAAAAACAACAGCTCCACATCATGTAAAAGTATGCAAATTAGGATACAACCGTGCATTGGATAACGAAGTATAAATTCACCAAGAGGGAAACCCTCTCTATTATGTAAAGAAAAGAAATGAGATGTTTAAGCAATCAATATGGATGGTATTACCTGTTTTCTTGGCTCATTTTGAGGCTTAACTATTCTGTCTGACGTTTCATTACTGTATATCTCCTTCACAACAATTTGCCTGATGAAAATAACAAAAATAAAAGCTGAAGAAGTTCCAAAAATATCAAACAAATAACCAAGACAAAGCATTCCTGACCAAAAACAACGTTTTTTCTTTCCATAAATGACCAGCATCAATAATAAACAAAAAGAAGTCACGTGGATGTACTTCTTCAAAGCAATGCAACGCCCAAACCCACGATCAAGGGAAGATTTATTCATGACAATGGCATCTTCAATATCATAACCACTATAGCTCATAACAGCGACAGTGGCATTCTGCCCAGCACCAAGCTTATCATATCCAACCTAAAAACGATTAACCAAATAAAACACAGATGGACAAATTAGTGATAAACCGTCACGAATGAAAAGCTACGAACCAGCTCAATTGTTTTTGTTGTCAGCAGAGGGCGCTGAGGATATACTAGTAGATAAAGCAAAGTATCTGCTCGAGAAAGCTGCAGAAAGTAAGATAGTGCCGAATTAGAAGCCATTTATGATACAAAACAAACAGAATCCCATAACTCAAGCCCTATGTGCAGCAAGGCATCCTAATCCTAATAGAAGGTAATTATAGAATCTATAGCTCCACAGTCTCCATGGAAGCACACAAATTCCAAAAAAAAAAACAAATCTAAGATTTTAAGATCTCATATGAAATGCACAAAGATAAATTAATATAAAAACTAGGAAAAAAACCAGTTTGATTCCTTTACATGATTGAAAGTTCATTAATAAGCACTGAAAGTCAACAAAAGCATAATGAAAAGAAGAAAGTTAACAACTATGAGCTCCGAAAAGTCCAAAATAATATTTTTATCTCAAAACTCTCTCCTCATATACAACTTGAATATTAAATTTCTTTACTTAATACACTTGAAACGTAATAATAATTCGGTATTATTAAATCAGGAACTTCTAAATTAAATTTTATCATTACAAAATCAAAAACTATTTCCTTAACACTTTATTTCCTTCTCCTTTCTCATCTTTTTCTCCTTCTCTCCTACCCGATTCCTCCGGCCAGCCTTTTGGCCCGCTGCTTCTGCCTTAAACCGCAACCTCCATTCACCAAACCGAGAGCAAGCAACTTAAATGAGGCTTCCGTTTAATAAAAATAGGTTAATACTTTAATTAATACGTAAAATACCTAATATACTCAAAGACTCCAACACTGCATGACTCGCTAAGCACGTGAGCTGAAATATATTTTAACCCAGCTACAGTGTTTTTATTATATGAACAGTAACTTTGAATTTAAAATTTTAGGGAAAAAATACAAATAAAAACTAATTCCATAACCTTCACACATGCAAATTAGCATATACTTCTATATACCAATTCGCTCTGATTGATTAATATAACAATGGAAATTTTTTTTGTAATTTTCATGAAAGTTGACATTTTGATGTATAATTTAATTAAAAAAACTTAAAATTTTACTTGAAAAACACTGTAGCTATTTAAACTTGCACCAATAAATGAAAAAAAAAAATCCCAAATTTTACTAAGAGAAAAGTAGGACAAGTCATCATTGTTACTTCCGGGATGACCCGAACTGACACAAAACCATGGTAATTTGGTCGAAGAAGCAGGCACATGGAAGAAAATGGTTACCTTCGCAACGAGTGAGCTCACTCCCATGTCCCGTCATCATTGTTACTTCCGATCCAACAAAAGAACGACAAGGCTTGACAACGTTACTGTCGGGCCAGGTGTCGTGACTTCCGACCCGACAAGAAGGAATGACGTCGAAGGAGGAAAAAAAGTCTTTTATCGACATGTTGGAAGGAGATGAATGTTGTGACTTCTGATCCAACAAAAGAAAGGTGAGTAGCGAGCTGTGGTGACTTTCGACCCGACAGGAAGGAACGTTGTTGAAGGAGGTTAACGTCGGCCAGCTGTCGTCAACTGCAGCACGTGAGCGGTGGAGCAGAGTCTACCACTGGATGAGTGGAAGGCGGAAGCGTGGTTAGGGGCTTAGGGCTCGATTATACACCTAAATGGAGCGGGGTCGAAAGGCAGAAGCTAAACCGAGCGGGCCAGTGGCTTAATCGCGCTTATACCATTGGTGAAGCGGGTAAAAATAAGGGCCCGAACCCAAACCGGAATTTGAAACAGGTCGAAAATCGGGACTCGAAATCGACCCGTTCTTAAATCGGGTTGACCTTAACTTGAAAAATTCGGGACAGGTTCGAATCAGGTTTTTGTGTCGTGTCAATTTTTGACACCCCTAGGTCTATGTAATAGCCACGATATGTCTATAACAGAGCCCCAAAATTTTAGAAAAAAAGAACAAATGGTTCAACAGATGCACCTCTTAATTTAGTTCATGCTAGTTTTTTGTGCTAGCTAATGTCCTGTTGTTATCCATTTTTCTCAATGAAACATCAAATTGTTGAACTATAAAAATTAATCTTTCACTAATGAAAAGCAACCATAGAAAGCCCAACAGGTGTATCTAGTGAACTCTTAATGTACCTTGAAAAGCAATCGTTACAAAAGTAGCAATATGCTTTTAGATGGAAGCCAATCATCTCATTTAATGTTTGACTGAAAAAAAATTGCATTATTTAGACCACTTCCAGAGCTTCCAAAGCAAGAAAACTGAGTAAAAGGCAGTCAAGACGTCTGTTCAACCATTCAATACCATATTGAATGAGCTGCAGTGCTACTAATGATATCATTTAGTGGTAGAACAAAGGACCTCCTTAGATTTGAGATAAGTCCATGCCACCAGATATAGCCTAAGTGCTTTATTTTTAAATTCTTCTGCAAATATATATATATATATATATATATATATATATATATATAGAAGTTTTGCCCACTCCAAGATTTCAGATAAACCATATCATCCCCTCTCAATCCTAATTCCATCACTAATATTATCCACTAGTTCCTCCCCCACCCTCCACCCCCCCCCTTTTTTTTTTTCTCTTTTTTCTATATACACTTGCTGGACGACCAATATATGCTGTACAAAGGAGAGATTGTTGAAAATTTATGGATTAAAAAACGAATCATTATAAAGGTATAAGTTATGTAATAAAGAATTAAAGTTAATAATCTTACTAAACTATATTTATATTAAATTTTTTACCCAATTAACCATATCACATAAATAAGATGTAAGAGAATTTTTTTTAAATGATAACAAGAAAAAATAACGAGTTATGATATTCTACTATTAGATTGCTTTTAACTATCTTTGAAAGTGAACTACCATGAAAGGAAGAGCTTATTCCATTCAGAGCATTGGGGAAAAAAGTTAAAAATTGACGCTGATGGATATGCTCAAAATTATAATAGTAGTAGAAACCCATGTCCATCTTTAACTTCAAGCATAGCAAATTATGGAAGGAACTTCAGGGAAAGATATATGAATGTGAGATTCTCAAAGACTTACTTTACGATGAAAGTAAAACTAAACAAGAGATTCTTCAAAAAGAAATAAAATTAATTCTAGAGAACTACACTTGAAGCATTGGGGAAAATTTTTAAAATCCACGCCGAAGGATATGCTACAAACTATAATAGTAGTAGAAATGCATGTCCAACTGAAACTTCAAGCATGGGAAATTATGGACGGAACTTCAGGAAAGGTATATGTATGTGAGATTTTCAAAAATATGAATACTTTACTAAGAAAGTAAAACTACACTAGAAGTTCTTAAAAAAATTAAATAAAATTAATTCAAGAGAGGTACATGCCTGATTATAAGCAATATTTCCCATTGCCTGCTTTCCCATGGCGCACTATCATCATAAAGAAATCGCTTAATAAAATGATTTACAAGATTTTAGAAGGACAGGCTAGTTCAGTAGGTTGCTATACCTGGTAAGTATTGCGAGGAGACTGGTTGTGATGGGGATAAGGAATTAATCCAGCAACCACCCCCAAAATCGTGAATGGTTCAATCTCAATATGTGTTATGGAACTCTTCTGAACATCAGCATTATCTTCACCATGGCCATCCTTGGGAATTTCATGCTCATAAAGTGCAATCTGTTAAGGAGATAGCTGCCATTTTTAACCAATAAGAAAATTGGAAAAATACAAAGATTGAATAAGCCTTCTACAAACCAAGGCATTGTTCTCTTCATTAACATCAAGATACTCAATCAAGCCTTCTCGTACAAAATCATAAAAGCCGCGTACTCCATCCTTCATATGAAAATTGAAAATGTCAAGATAAGAGCAAAAAAAATAAAAAAATAAAATCATGCAATTATGAAGTGACAAGAATTTAGTTATACAAACCCTCAATTCTTTCATGTGATATTCTTTGATCCTGGAAACTCCCTTGTCAGCAATTACAAGTGGACGGCAAACTCGTCCACCATCCGAAGCAACATAGACACAGCGCTTACAGTGTACAGTTAGAGATTAGTTCATTGCTTATTGGAAGGAAACAAAATTTTAGAAAAAAAGAAGAAATCAATGCTGTCATCAATGTTAAATATATTTAAAAATAGGGCAAATAAAAACAAAGAGACTAATAGAGCAGGAGCATCATGTGGAATACTCAGTCAAAGTAGAATTAATAGTTCCTTCATCTTCATTGAAGTCCAGATTCATTAATATTTTAGTTTTCTATGAATGGAAGTGTTCATTTAAATACAAAACTTAGTAGAACATCAGTCATTAATTAATATGACTTGAGCAGAGCCAGTTCATTTTTATATAGAGTGGGCGAAAGAGACTTCTCAGGAGGAATGACTGAAGATATGATGCGAGCAAAAATTTGGGAAAAGCCCCCAAATTTTTGCTAGAAAAAACAAGACTCTTCCTAGGATAAAAAGAAATACACAAAATACTCAATCTACAACATAAAATGACAAAATAGACAAATTACAACTTTTATAAAATAAAAGACTTACAAACTTTGACACAAACACACACACCTAAACTTGCTTTTTATTTGCTTTGAGAAGAAGGATACATATGGAGTGGCACTTGCGGCGAGAAGAAAGAGGTTAGAAGACTAGACAAAGGAAGGACAAGCTCGCAAGCTTTCCTAGAGGGAAGAGAAGCATGAAACAAGCTCACAAGCTTTTCAAAAGAAGGAAGGAAAACCCTCAAGTTTCATCCAAAAATACCATTTTTTATCACTCTCTTCAAGCCTCAAAACAGCCCCTATATATAGGAAGAAAGGGGAGACAAACAGCCACCAAAACACAATAAATATCTCAATAAACAAGAGGGAAATGAAAGGCCAAAAGACACATAACAGCCAGCAGAAATTATGCACAGAAAACAGGAAGACAAGCCACGGAAAACCTAACCAGCAGCCACGGGAAGCCCAGCCAGCAAGGGACCCGAAGAGCCAACACAGGAAACAGGGCAACACATCACGGGAAAACAGTCAGGAGGGGAAAACCGAGAGGGAGGACCACGGGAACAGCAACAGCCAACAGAAACCGAAAACAGCAAGCAACCCAAGGGAGAAAACCGAGTAGACAAGGGGAAGGGAAGAGACACAAGTCCACTCCACAATAATGAGCTTGTATAGAAGTATACCTTTTTGATTAATGAGCTAGGAAGTGTATTTATTCTCCCAATTATTGAGCTAAACTTCAGCTCAATCATTAATGAGCTAACTTCAAGTAGAATCCAAAGTTTTGAGCTCAACACCAAGCATCCAAGGCCCAATCCGTGAGCAGCAAACATCTCCAAATCGAGAATAACACGCCATGGACAAGAAGGAACAAGAAGAATTGACACCCCCCTGCCCACATCAAGATAGCAAGAAGCTAGATCCACTTAAGACTTTAAAATAGTGTTATATACTAGTAAAAAGTTTTTTTTTTTTTTTTTTACTTTAACAATTCTATGAATTAAAACAAGATGATAAACATTTCAGAGGACTCGTGAATCCTCAAAACATTGCTTTTGGCATCAAAAATATTTCTAGATGATTAAACTAATTACAAAAAGCAGATTCAAAAGCATATTAAGTATTAAAGAAAGAAAAGTAGTATGGTAGTCTTTCATAATACTAAAAAAATTACTCAAGTAACTTAGCGGAACTTTGAAAGTGAATAAAATAGATTTCAAATTCAAAATTCCATCAGTTCTTTTTCTTGCGAAGAAAATCAAAAGTTAATCTGAATTTACTAACAACAGTACTAATGAGCAACAAGGGATTTATTAAATACACTTCATGCCAAAACGAGCATACCATAACAATAGCTTAGACGAAAAGAGCAATTGCATAACAATGAACTTACCTGCCGTTCATGCACAAAAATGCTCACAAATTCTCCAATTACACTCTTCCGACGTAATTTTCTCATGGCATTAGCAAACTTCTGCAAAACCGAGGATCATATAAAAACCAGAAGTACGGAACAACATATCATAAATAAACTATACTTGAAAATTAGTTATCATGGCTTGCCTGTGGCTTCGTGTGTTTACCAAGTATAAGCCCATTTAGCATAACCAAGAATGAATCTGGCGCATGAAGCTCTTCACCAGATAAGTCCTCCACATCTACAACTCCCAACTTATGACACTAACAAACGAAAAGAGTCTAACTAGTTACTTTGCACATAGGAGTAATATGCTCCTGTAATACATCACTTATGAAACATAAGAGAGACATTTTTAGCATTAGATAAAATTAAGTAACAAAATCAACATTATGAATCGCAACTTTATCTGATAAAACCATAAATTATAATTATAATATTATTTGAGATTGGCTTTAAGTCCAAAAAAGAGTAGTTTGGCTGGAAGAGCTTTATATGTGTTCAGTTTTTCTCTCCTGATATGTAGTTATGTACGATACGAAAATATTTTTTGTTCTCATTTCAAGGCTAGTATAGAAAGAAAGACTTTCCAACCAACATAGGAGGGCAAGGTAGTAACGTCGAAGTCGTGCTAGTGAGGTGAAGAGAGGAGTTGTGCAGGAGAATAAGGTTGTGAAGCACAGAAAAGGGTGTTTTGTTTTTGTGAAAGAGGGGGAGCCTGGTTAAGAAAGAAAGATGGAGAAGCCAATGCACTGGGAGTTTGTTTAGATAGAATACAGTGAGAGGTGGAGATGGGGGTCGCCAGTTGGTGAAGAAGACAAAAGAGAGCAAGAGAGCATGGAGTGTTAATCAGGTTCAGGTTATGTGTGAGCAAGAAAAAGTGAATATGGCAATCGTGAGAAGAAGTTATAAGTAGGGAGTTCGTGCGGTTAGGAGTGTTGCGACAGAGAGCTTGACAGTAGGGCACGAGCTTGAGAGCTAGTGAGGATTGCGAGTCACAATGTGAGACAGATGGGAGAACAGAGAGAGGGTTCGATCTGGGAGAGAAAAATGAGCATGAGTGAGGCTGCAACAATAATTGGAGAGACAGGAGTGGGTTAGGAGTATGAGGAATATTTTTCCTTTCCTTTTTTCAATTAACAGGAGGCGGAAGGAATATTGTAACCTTATGGCGCCAAGGATTGAGATTGAAAGAATTTGAAGGATTCACAACTACTGTGAGAGATTTGATCTGATTATTTTCTTTTTTTTGTTCTAACAATAATAGTAAAATGAATTTATTAATAATTTTTTGTTTGTACACATCTCAAATTATGTGATGCCGCCTCGCAGGCAAGAAAATTTCATGTTTCACCTCAGTGAGGAAACTCATGCAATATGAGTCACTTTTTAAGGTTATTTTGATGTTCAAGACACATCGATATAACTGTTTTGTGAACATGCAACATTTCAACAATATTGATTGCGATCAAGGCTTCCAAACACGATTTGTGTGACGTCGGGCGACGCATATGCTATCCATCATCGTCATCGTGTTCGATTAAATCGCGTGCGAGAGATCCTCTCTTGATAAATTCAACGTTTCAAACATATTTGCATAGTTCATTTCGCGATTCAAGTGATGATCGATGATTTCAATAGTGACTGAGGCATTCAATTAATTTGGTGCAATATTATGTCAAACGGCCGTTGTTAACGTCGATTTTGACCAAGCCCAATTTGTATTGCTTCATGCCACATATGTAGGCAACCGTGCACAAACTATGTTCATTTTGCTTAACCAATTCTCTCTCATTCTTGTCATGGTATCAGATCTCAAGGCTTTTCTCTTCCTTGCATTTTCATTACTATTGAATTTATTGTTGCATTACCACAATCTTATGTCATTCACTGTAGCACTCTTTTCATTTTTTTTCCTATTTTCTTGCAATTGAGGCCTTCGTCATTGCATCATTTCCCATTATTGGTACCTTCGTCATTGCACTGCCACACACTATTCTCATTGTTGCAGCTTTCATCGAACTTGCTATCCATTCAAAATCAAACCAAAGATTCCAAGCACAATGTTGTAGTTTACCCTTCATATTATATCTTTCAGAAACATGACAAGACAAGGCTTTGTCGGTAGTTTAGCTAGCCCATAGCTCCTAAAATCAATGATAAGGAGGTACAAGTTATTAGCCATTATGGAGTCTCCGCATCCTCAAGTCGACAAGATGCATTATTTGGCATTAGCAGGGGAACATTGTTTCTTTGCCAACCAATTTCAATCTCCAACTCCCATCGAGATAGAGGTGAGGAACTCCTCACATGGTGAGAGCTGAGGTCAGTGCAACTCAATTCCAACACTATGCCATCTACCAAGGGGGGGGGGGGGGGGGGGGGGGGGGGGGGGGGGGGTGATGTATCAATTCCACCAGTATAAGATCGTGTGGTCAGTATAAATGTTTCTCTCCATCATCTACTTTTGTAAAGCCTCCATCTCAATGATCGGTGCACTTAAGAGGTCCTAAAACCCCTAATAACTCTCTTGCTGAAATCTAATCCCTTGCTTCATTTACTAGCCTCTATCTCTGAATGAAGATTCTTTTAACCTTGCATCCAACTCAACATGGGCCTTCGTCGATGTGGGCTCCGAAAATTCGGCCCCAGCCTCCGCCCGATTGTTGTATGCTTTTTCTTTTGGGAGGAGTTTTAATGGATTTAAGTTACGGGGAAAATTTTGGAAGGCATATGGGTTTATAGATAAGACACTACCCAGAGATTTCACCCTCATTTTACGAGGACTTTATGATCTGAGTTCTGGTTTTCTATAGGCGAAAGCCCCTATAGTTAATTACCCCTCTCGATAACGAGAGATAATTTTCGATTAAGGCTAGTCATCAATCAGATACGTTATATCCATAGATATATAGTATCAGGCGTATAGTATGAGCATTGGGCTTGGATATTTGGAAATGGTTGGAAGTTGGGAATTTTAAAAGTTTGATATTTAAAATAGAAATTTCACCATCGTGCACTTAAAGTGGATGGTGGGGGAATGGATGATGGACCAGATCAAGATCCCATGGTTTCGTCGTCACGGGCCATCGTGGTCCCTGGTCTACTTAGTCAAAGGAGGTATTCGACCCAACCTGACAGAAGGATCCTTGTCGGCAGCCATGGGTTGCTTCGTCCAAGGGGACCTTGTAGACCTGGGATGAATGATTGTCTAAGAGGACAAATTTGAATCCACCTTAACTAACAGAGGGCTTTGTGCCCTATCAATCATATCATATTGATTCATATCTCAAGGATTTGATTCCACTAAGGAGCGTATTGGCTCTGGTATTAACCGGTATTTCGTGGTGCCATTTGGCGTCAAAACCACTCGGTTCAGAGGGCCCCGGATCATAATCATTTATCATGCGGTGTCATTTGGAGGCAAAACCGCCAGTTAGAGGGCACGTACCACGTCCTTATTGGCAGGAGATTGTTTGAGAATGGATCCTAGTGATATTTTCGACTAAGCATTAACTTTATGTGAGCTGAAGTTATATTTGAATTTGTCTACCTCGACAAACTGTTGCGGATGATGGATGAATTTTACTTTAAGTATTCAGATGGTTGATTTCAATTTTAAATATTTGGGTTTTAGAATTTTTGTGGAGTTTGGATGTTTGGGAAGCATTTGAAATGATCGGAGTTAACCCCTCCAATTGAGATTTGCATTCAACACGGCCATCATCCGGGTGACTTTGAGGTTGCTTCTCTTTGAAAATATTTGCATTTCGTTGATGAACCTTGTTAACTCTATCGAGTTGTCGATAGAAGATCAGGTTTCATAGGTTGTATGCCTTTATTAATGAATTATCATTGTTATAAGCCTTAAAGGCCTAATATAAATGTATTAAAACAAATATACTGGTCACCATAACCGTATATTTGTTTAATGGTTCGAACTCTGTCAACTCCTGTTGATCCGTATAGAATGACTAGGTTCAAACTTGAATTCACTTATTGACCCGTGCAGCATCCCTAGACGTCACGTATGTACCAATAATACGCTCGTCAGGGCCCATGCGAGTGTTTGGGGGCATTTTATAATTAAACCCTGTCGACTCCTACTTAGGAGGATCGGGTTTCGTAGGCTCTATGCCTTTATTAGTGAATTCTCTTGATTATTGGTCATGAAGGCCTACTATGAATGTATTAAAATAAATACACCGGTCGTCACAATCGTGTATTTGTTTAAAGGTTTGAACCTTGTCGACTCCTATTGATCCGCATAGAAGGATCAGGTTCGAACTTGAATTCACTTATTGACCCGCACAGCATCCCTAGACGTCACGTGTATACCAACGACACGCTTGCAGGGGCCCATGTGGCTTTTGTGATTGCATTTACCCTTTTTGTGTACCTATGTGTATAAAAATTATGGTGCATGTGAGGGGGCATTTTAGATATTTTACTTGTGCATAACTATCATTTGAATGCGCATAACATTTCATTTGAGAGCTTATATACGCTTTCTGTCTGCTAATACGAGTGTTGCGGATCCGGAGGAGTGTTGCAGCAGCTTATGATTGAGTTATTTGCTGCTTTGTACAAGTAATACGTCGTGCACTACTTGTATGATCTATACAAGTATATTATAATGCACTAACGAATCTCATGCTTTTGGATATGGGTGAATCGTAGCATTGTCACCTGAATCTCACGAGATATTTCATTGTTTTGATACAAACTCCATTTTCTCATTCGTCGGGAGGTTCCTCTTGAAATTCGTGACTGCTGCCTTGAAAAGAACTCTTTTCAGGATCTTCAGTATAGTAGACTTGTTATTTCTGATGCTGGTGGATACCAGAGCTGTTTTCTTCCTAAAGATAGGACCAAGAAGAAACTTTAGAACACCATGAAGTTTAGTTCTAATTTGTTCAAACATCTCTCCCATTATGTCAGGAGATGTCCTTTTCCATACATTAAGTCGTCTTCATATTCGACGTACCCACAGCCTCTCAATCACCATTGTTGTAAGTGATATATGTACTTGTGTCCACAGGGGTTTGTTGTACCTGCGATATACCCGCTTTTGTTATCCACAAGCAGCTCGTGTGTATTTACAGGGGACCGCTGTATTCACTACGACCTCCTAGAAGTGTTCATAGAAGACCTATTGTTCCTGCATCATATCCACTTTTCACCAATCTCAGGTGGGTTTGATGTACTTGTTTGTATAAGCACTTTTCTTTAAGTACTCCCCTTTTTGCATACAGGAATCTGCATATTTGTTCTCCTTGGTTGTTGCTTGTAGGAGGATTACACATTATCTTACAAATCCATATTTGAAGATAGGTTCCTTGTTGTCATTCAAGGCAATAAAGGTCAATACGCTTGTTTGTATGATTGATACATGCATCAATCATCCTTGTCTTGATATTCATTTGGATGCATATCACTGTCATTCATGCATATTCGTATGTATCGCACAGTTATTTGTAAAGGGATTTATGCTTTGATGTGGTCATTTCACATTCGTAGGCATTCGCACTTGATGTGCTAATCAACCATTTTCCAATTGTAAGGGATATATGTATTTGTCTTTGATCGAATGATTGTTGACACTAGCGGACATTGGCATTCGTTGTATGCTTCACTGAATACATCCGTAAAAGGTGTTATTTGATTGGTGTCGGATGTGAGGGTACTATGTCATGTACAATCATTCACAAATATCGCCATGTTTGCTGCACCTCGATCCTTGCATCTTTAGCAGCTTCGTGTAGTCCTCAATTTAGAGATCCAAAATTATGGCATATGAGTTAAGTTCTTTAAAGTTCATTCAAACTTAAGCTCTATGTTCGGGTCCCCTGTAGTATAACTCAAGTTTTCTTGCTTGAGCTTAAGTATTCAATTCAAATTCAATGTGCAAGTCCAAATTTTGCAAGTTCAATTAAGCTCAAATTTTGGTTTCTTTCAACATCATTTGATTAAGTTTGTTTTAAGCTTGATTTGAGTTTGATTTTGCCTTAAGTTGTGTTCAAGTTAAGTTCATTTGATGTCCAAATAAAGTCCACTGTGATCTTTTGAGTTTAAATCATGTTTGAGATCAAAGCACAAGTTCAAGTGTGAGTTAAGGTTCCTCTAAAGCCTATTGTTCATTTGAGTCCAAGTTCTAGTGCATGTCCTTTCTGAGTTCAAACAGGTCCGAGTGCAATCATATATTCACCCGAAATTTCGGCAACCTCCCGATGTCTCCCCTGTTTAGAGGAAAACTACGAAAAACTGGGCCTCCCGCCTTGCTAGAGAAAAGCTTGTACGATAGGTGCCCTCGTACGAGGACACCACAGCCGTGAAATCTTCAACCCCACCACGCCAGAGAAAGATGTGTATGGGTCTTCGGTACTTGTTATAAGAAAAGCAGTTGTTTCCTCGTAGATACAGAGCCGCGTACGGGTACTTAAATTTATTCTGGTCACGCTTAAAAAAAGCGTGCACCGGGACTACCCGCCTCGTCGTAGGTGTCGCACCGGGTTCCCTTCACACCACGCTAGAGAAAAGCGTGTATGGGCAGTTTGCCGGCTTGATATGCACGCCGAGGTAAGAGAGAAATTCATTTTTAGAAATTATACCTTGGCGACCGGTGATTGAGAGGAGAAGCCAATTGCAAGAGAGATTTGGAGAAAGACCGAGCAGTCATGTTTCTTGGGAAGAGTTTGTGAAAGTATTTAAAGACTAATTTGTACCGATGTCAGCTAGAAGATTGATGCAGGACAAATTCATGAGACTGGTACAGGGTGATAGATCGATTACGCAGTATGAGTCTGAGTTCACAATGCTTTCTAGATATGCCTCTCATGTAATCCCCAATTCAGAAGAAAAGTGTCATCGCTTTCTATATGGCTTAAAGTATATCATTAGACAGTCATTGATTCATTTTGGCATTGAGGATTATTCTACCTTGGTTGAGAGGGCTCGAAGGATTGAGATGGACTTACAAAATACTCAGAGGAGAAGAGAATTGTAGAAAATGAAGAACTAAAATTAGAAATGGAGTTCATGTAAAATAGAACTAAAATGAACTCAAATATGACTCAATCCTTTGTATGTAAATTGACAGAGTTGACAAGATCTGAAATAACAAAGTAAAAATATTCAAAAACCTAATGATGTCCGAGTTGATTGAAAACCCAACTGAAGGGGATCTTACTTTCACAAATGCCCTCAAATCCCATAGAAAATCATTTAGGATTTAAGTCTTGATAATACAAGAAAATATAAAAAAAATTTAGAAAGTCAAAAAATATACAAGTGTTATCTACCCCTTCTGTCTTAAATAAAATTCATTGACGTTCTACAACTATTTTTTGAGAGTTCAACAACAACAACATCATCATCATCAAGCTTTTGTCCCACTACGTGGGGTCGACTACATGAATCATTTTTCTCCATTGTGTCATATTAAAAGTCAAATTATCGTTTAAATCTAATAAAGAAAGATCATTTCTAATATTTTCTAATCAAGTCTTTTTAGGTATACCTCTACATTTCTTAACATAAGTCAAATCTAATATCTCTACTTTCCAAACGGGGTTATCGGAAGGCCGTCGTTTTAGGTGACCAAACCATCTACGGCGACTCTCTCTAATCTTATCTTTCACTAGCGCTACTCCAACCATTTCACGTATATGCTCATTTCGTATCCTATCTCTAAGGGTAAAGCTACTCATCCACTTGAGCATCTTCATCTCTGCAACACTTAACTTAATATTATGTTTTTCTTTTAATGGCCAATATTTGGCACCATAAAGCATTGCAAATCTCGCCACCATCTTCTAGAATTTTTCCTTAAGTTTGAGGGGGACTTTTCTATCATACAACAAGCCCGATGCATTCCTCCACTTCAACCATCCAACTTGAATTTTGCTGATAATATCCCCATCTATTTCACCATCAATCTGAACAATATATCCAAGATATCCAAAACGTGTACTCTTATTAATGACTTGACCGCCCAAAGTCACAATCCCCTCACTAGGTCTATTACTACTAAAATTACACTCCATATATTTAGTTTTAGTTCTACTCAAGCGAAAAACCTTTAGACTCTAAAGTTGACCTCCATAATTGAAGTTTACCTTCAACTACCACTCTAATCTTATCAACAAGAAGAATATCATCAGCAAAAAAAAAATCCAAAATATATCCTCTTGCAAATGTCAAAAGAGACCATCCATGACTAAAGCTAAAAGATATGGGCTTAAGACTGATCCTTGATTACAAACCAAAATAGGAAAATACTTGGGCAAATCACCATGTGTTTGTACACAATTATTTTTTGAGAGTGACATTAAAAAATAACCTCAACTCATAAAGAGCAAATTTTTGTCATATGTATCATAATAATTCATTTTCTTAATGCAGTGCTCTTCTTGTGAAACTTGTATACTATATCCATGAATTTATTTGGAGTCCGTTCTATAAACAATTAAACATACTTTTTATGCATCACTGACAGCAATGGAGTTTATGTAATTTGGCTAAACACAAGTTACCTTGTTCCCTTGGGCCTAACTCTTTCTGAGTAATGCTATAATCCCCACATAAACATACACATTAAATCCAAAGAGCACCACTTGTTTCTCCATTCTTATATTGCCTAAAGAAAGACACACAAGCATCCACATCAGTCATATGAGGCACTTCGAATTTTTTGTGTTGGGATGCTTAGCGAGTATAGCATTATTCACCTCTTTTTCCTTTTAGTCCTTCCACAATAAATTTAGATCCCAGTCTTATGAGTACTTCATACTTCTTTGTCTAGTGCATGAATGAAAACAACCTCAATCTATTTTATGTTGCCTTCTCCTCAACAAACGCTAGCCACATTTTTTCTATAGTTTCTCCATACTTCATTCTTCTAACCATTTGCTTCCCATCCATTTCAACATTCTACATTTGTTATTATAAGAATTTCAAAGAAAGAAAAGATCAGGCAGCACGGTCCCTATCCTCTCTATTCCGTACATAATCACTCTATCAACTTAGTTTCATTAAAAATCATAACATAGTCTGGCTTATCCACGTAACTAAACTTCAAATGCTATCTTACTAAAAATTTAAAGCAATAATTACTCTAAGAAACATAGTTTGTGATCTCAGTCAGCACTTACATTACTTCGCATAACCAACCAATTAGTAAGTTTATATCATTTTAAGAATAAGCTACATTCAGCAACCCTCTAAACTCAATAATGATGATGGAAAGTTCTTGGCAATTAGTGCTAAGCCAATTGAAAGTTTTAAAATAAGCAATTGGTTCAGTTAATTAATAAACAAATAGAAATTTGGCATGCCTCCGTATTAAAGGGCAACACCATAAAGCAGGGGCAGGAAAAAAAGGAAGAGAATCCCAATCTACTAAAAAACAAACCCATTTAATTAGAGGACCCTCCTCTTCATCTGTTGTAACATGAGTCATCAACGCTAGATTCTTGGTCAATCCACAACCTTCTCCTTCGGGTGTATCACATGGACAAAGCATGCCCCACTATTGGAAGGAAATCACTCTTATTAGGTAGCCTTGAAAAAAAAAGGTTTAAAAACAATAGAATGGTAACAGTAAAAACACTAAACTGATGGAAGAGATCTTACCTGACTAGGCTGCAAGGCCCTTGGACCACTAACTTTTCTTGTTTTTTCAAATTGTGGTGAAACACGTGTCATGTAGCCCAAGGTTGCAATGAAGGCGAGCCTTGAAAGAACCTATAGAAAGAAAAACAGCAATCATAAGCACAAAACAAGTGTAGGAGAATTACCATGCAATAAAGAAACCAGTAATACCTGCGATACCCCTTTCCGATTCATTTTAAACCGTTTCAAATCCCAATTTCCAGTTGAAATGGCTCTTTCTAAGCCGTTCGTAATGGTATCACTCATCATGTACTACAAAAAAGACAACAATAATGTTCCTATAATAAGGAAATTTTGAAGCAAATTAACACACAGACAACAGAACGGTAAAATGGCAGATTAAAAGTTTCTATAATCTTCAGTGGTCCTTTCTCTTTTCGATTTTGAATTTATGACAGGAATTTACTTATATGAATTTTATAGATATCTCCTTATAAAAGGAAACCATTAATACAAGCAAAAGCAACAAAGGTAACATCAACCTCAAGAAAGTTTGTGAATGTGGTATTAATAACTGAGAAACAAACTGCTCCATAGGCATTCGGGTGTTTAATCTCCAACCTTTTATAACACTCATTTTATCAAAAAGGTGAGAAGAAAATTTCCCCTAAAATTATACCCTACTTTTCACACATCTCGAAAATCAAAGAAATTATTTATATTAAATAGCATTCAATCACTTTTAACACATCTTTTACACTTCATTTCAATCATTTTTGTTAAGATATTCAATTAAATAGCATTCAAATCATTTTCCCCAGAGTTTTTAATCAAATATACTGTAGCACAACCTATCTACAGTAGCTAAGCCTATCTTCCCGGGCTTTACAAAGTAAGCTAAGGGGCAATGTAAAGCATGGCGATATAACCAAAAGTGGAATTCAAAATAAATTAAAACACACACACACACACATATATATATATGTGTGCGCGCGCGCGCGCTCTCTAGGTTGACCTCCATAATTCAAGTTTACCTTCAACTCCCTATTTAGTCTTATCAACAAGAAGAATATCATCCACAAAAAGCAAACACCAGGGTTCAATCTCTTGCAAATGCCTAGTGAGAACATCCATGACTACAGAAAAAAGATATGGACGTAAGGCTAATCCTTGATGTAATCCAACTAAAAGAGGAAAATACTTAATCAAACTACCTTCTGTTTGAACACAAGTAACAACTTCTGCATACATATCCTTAATGACTTGAATATAATCATTATTAAACACTTTCTTTTCTAGAACTCTCCAAAGCACTTCTTTTGGAACTTTATCATATGCTTTCTCTAAATCAATAAAAATCATATATAGACCCTCCTTATTCTCTATCTTCTTCTCCATCAAACCTCTTAATAAGTGTATAGCATCCATAGTAGACCTACCTGGCATGAATCCAAATTGATTTTGAGAAACATTAGTGTCACGCCGCAATCTATGCTCCATAATTCTCTCTCACAATTTAAAAGTAAAACACATTAACTTAATTCCTCTATAATTCACACAATCTTGTGCATTAACTTTATTCTTAAAAATCGGAATTAACACACTTATTCTCTACTCTTCTAGCATCTTTTTAGTTGTCAAAATAACATTAAACAGTTTAGTCAACCAAGAAATTCCTTCATCTCCTAAGCATTTCCACACCTCTATGAAATATCATCAGGTGCAACAGCTTTTCCACACTCAATTTCTTTAAAGCATCTCTAACTTTGGTTTTACTAATATGTCGATAAAAACAAATATCTTTCTTTTCATTTAGGATGCTAAGGTCACTAAATTCAATCGTATTCTCACAATCTTCATTGAAAAGTTTAGCAAAATATCTCATCCACCTTTTTGGAATATCCTCTTTTAATAAAAACACTTTTTGATCTTCATCCTTAATGCACTTCACTTGAATTAAATTCTTACTACTCCTATCTTTTTGTTTGGCTAACTTATACATATATATTTCACCCTCCCTAGTATCTAATCCATTATATAAACCATCAAAAGCTAAAATCTTTAAATTGCATATTATTTTTTTAGGCTTCTTTTAGTTATCCCCTACCTTTTGTAAAAGGTGGTTTTAGAAATGTTGGTTGAGGGAATGGAGTTTTATAATGGAGAAGCCAATATCAAAAAACTTCTCAAAACAGTAGAAAAATGAAGTTTTGTAATAAGCCCTTTTAGAGAAGCGTCATATACAAACAACGACAAAAAAAAATTATGTCGTTTCGAAATTAAAAAGGCAAAAAAAAAAAAAAACGAATCAATTTAGAGTTTTGACATTTTTCTATTTTATTTATAACCACACTAGGATTATTTGGGTATAATTGTTATTGTGTTGGTCTAATGCTTTTAATTTTTTCAAAAAAATTCCACCAAGAAATAAAGGTTCAAACATCTTTCTTGAGGCTATCTGTTATGATAATGCACCTTGACATATATGCAGCCTACTTTTTCTTCCTTTCATGCTGAAATTTTCTTCCTTTCATGCTGAAAAATTGTATGCACATTTAACATCTTGCCCTTGTACTGCATAAGATAAAGATGTGGCTAAACGAAAATGCTGACAACTTCAAGATGCTGCTCGTACTATAATGTTTCAAATGAATGTTCATTGACAGTTCTATGAAGATGATATTCTAACATCCTGCTACATAATCAACATGTATCGGCCACTACTTTAAATGGGGCTATGCCCATTTACTTCTATTTTTCCTCAAAAACCTAATGACCGACTATGATATTGATGTAGAACGGGTACGAGATTGCTCTTGAAGAGCAAATCAAGGGGTCTAAACAGCAACTTTGACTCTTAGAAAATTCTGGACAGCAATCTCCAATGTTTGAATAAACCTTGGGCAGCTGTTATAAGGCTGCTGGAGGCTTTTGAACAGTAATTTCAGACTTCCCGGGGTGCAGGACAGCAGTAGGTGGCTGCAGAAATCTGTGGACAGCACACAGGATACAGCAGGAATTGCTGGACAGCAATTTGCTGTAGTAAAAAGAGCAACTGGGAAGCTTCAGGTTGCTGTTGAAATCACTGGACAGCAATGCAAAACTTCTGGCCAGCAGGTATTGAATCAAGGAAAATATTTTAGAATAATTTATTCCCTAATTCCACTGCCAGAATTTACGCGAACCTTGGACTGTGGGGGATTAAAGCCACAGGTGAGAGTTGCGGGATTTGAAAATTAGTTTCCAAATTCCTTTCCAGCGGCAAGAGGAGTTTTAGGAAGGAATTAAAGAGGTGGGGCTGTGGGGGATTAATGGCTCAGGGAGGGATTAGGGGAGCAATTAGGAATTTAATCAAAATATGAATTTTAATTTCAGTTTTGATTAAATTTGGAGAGAATTGATTTGAATTTTAAAATTCAAATCAAAGAAATTAATGCCATGAATGGGGGAGTAAAGGAGGGAGCCCAAAGAGGGGGCCGGCGGGTCTAGGGAGAGAGTAATTCAAATCCTGAAATTAATTTCAGGATTTGAATGAAAATGGGGGGAAATTAATTTGAAGATTGATTTCAAATTAAGATGCCATTAAATGCCTTAATTGGGGAATTGATGGGAGGAACACCAATTAGGAAATATTTCAAATTTGAAATTTGAAATCCCAAATTGTCATGAATTTTCCCTCTTGATTTTGCCAACCCAAATTGGAAAGAGGCATGGCCAAGGGAGAATGAGGGGGTGAGGTGGCCGGCGGGTTGTGAAAAGGTGGCCGGCGGGATGGTGAAGAGGTGGCCGGTCGCTTGGGTGGAGGATGGGGATGTCGACAAGGAGAAAATGAAAAGATAACGAAAAGAATAAAACCACGAACCCGGCCGTCTCCAAGGTTGGTGGGTGATACGATTTCCCTCTCCAAGGGATCTCAATTCACGAGCCCGGACCCATCCTGCGGCTGGTGACAACTTCGATTCCTCTCCAATGGAATCTCACTCTTGTCCTCTCTCAAGAAGAAAAGAACACATTGTGGAAAACAAATTTTTTTATATTAATCAACCATCCCTTACAATAGCTTAAGACCCTTATTTATAGGCCATAACATGCGAAAAAAATAGCAAATTACAAAAATGCCCCTTGGGCCAAAACACTCACATAAACTATCCTAGGGGTAAAATAGGAAATACATAAAACAAGAGCTAAAATTCAGAAAATAATACATACAACAACAACAACAACAACATCAAGCCTTTATCCCACTACGTGGGGTCGGCTACATGAATCCTTTTTCTCCATTGTGTCCTATTAAAAGTCAAATTCTCGTTTAAATCTAATAAAGAAAGGTCATTCCTAATATTTTCTAACCAAGTCTTTTTAGGTCTACCCCTACCTTTCTTAACATAAGTCAAATCTAATACCTCTACTCTCCTAACCGGGTCATCGGAAGGCCGCCGTTTAATGTAACCAAACCATCTAAGGCGACTCTCTCTAATCTTATCTTCTACTGGAGCTACTCCAACCTTTTCACGTATATGCTCATTTCGTATCCTATCTCTAAGGGTAAAGCCACTCATCCACCTGAGCATCCTCATCTCTGCCACACTTAACTTAGTATTATGCTTCTCTTTTAATGGCCAACATTCAGCACCATAAAGCATTGCAGGCCTCACTACCATCTTATAGAATTTTCCCTTAAGTTTGAGGGGTACATTTCTATCACATAACAAGCCCGATGCATTCCTCCACTTCAACCATCCAACTTGAATTCTGCTGATAATATCCCCATCTATTTCACCATCTCTCTGAACAATAGATCCAAGATATCTAAAACGTGTACTCTTATTAATGACTTGATCGCCCAAAGTCACAATCCCCTCACTAGGTCTATTACTACTAAAATTACACTCCATATATTCCGTTTTAGATCTACTCAAGCGAAAACCTTTAGACTCTAAGGTTGACCTCCATAATTCAAGTTTACCTTCAACTCCCTCTCTAGTCTTATCAACAAGAAGAATATCATCAGCAAAAAGCATACACCAAGGTATATCCTCTTGCAAATGTCTAGTGAGAACATCCATGACTAAAGCAAAAAGATATGGGCTTAAGGCTGATCCTTGATGTAACCCAACCGAAATAGGGAAATACTTAGTCAATCCACCTTGTGTTTGAACACAAGTAATAGCTCCTGCATACATATCTTTAATGATTTGAATATAAGCATTATTGACTCCTTTCTTTTCAAGAACTCTCCATAGCACTTCTCTTGGAACTTTATCATATGCTTTTTCTAAATCAATAAATATCATATGTAGATCCTCCTTATTTTCTCTATATTTCTCCATCAAACCTCTTAATAAATGTATGGCTTCCATAGTCGACCTACCCGGCATGAAACCAAATTGATTTTGAGAAACATTAGTATCACGCCGCAACCTATGCTCCATAACTCGCTCCCAAAGTTTTAAAGTATGACACATTAACTTAATACCTCTATAATTCGCACAATCTTGTGCATCACCTTTATTTTTAAAAATAGGAATTAACACGCTCATTCTCCACTCATCTGGCATCTTTTTAGTCTTCAAAATAGTATTAAAAAGTTTAGTAAGCCATGAAATTCCTTCATCTCCTAAGCATTTCCACACCTCTATTGGAATATCATCAGGTCCAACAGCTTTTCCACCCTTCATTTTCTTTAAAGCCTCTCTAACTTCAGTTTTACTAATACGCCGATAAAAACAGAAATCTTTATTTTCATTTAGGGTGCTAAGGTCATTATAGTCAATCTTATTTTCACAATCTTCATTAAAAAGTTTAGCAAAATATCTCATCCATCTTTGTTGAATATCATCTTCTAAGAAAAGTATTTTTTGATCTTCATCTTTAATACACTTCACTTGAACTAAATCCTTACTACTCCTATCTCTTTGTTTGGCTAACTTATACATATATCTTTCTCCCTCTTTAGTATCTAATCTATTATATAAATCACTAAAAGCTAATGTCTTTGCATCGCATATTGCTTTCTTAGCATCCTTACGAGCCACTTTATATTATCAAAATTCTTAAAATTAAACCAATTTTTATAACAAAACTTCTTATTTTTAATCGTTTCTTGCACATTTGGATTCCACCACCAACTACTTTTACTATTAGGAGCTTTTCCCTTTGATACTCCAAGGATATCTTTTGCAATATTCTTAATATCACTAGCCACTTTTTCCCACATAATATTAGCATCCTCATGCACAGACAAAATCTTAAGATCTAAAATCTTATTTCCAAAAATAATTTTGTTAATATTCTTTAAATGCTCCCATCTAATCCTAGAAAATCGTTTTACTTTATTTTTTATTTTATGCCCCTTTATCTTAAAGTCCAAAACTAATAATCGATGTTGGGTACATAAATTTTCACTCGGAATAACTTTACAATCTTTGCAATCTAAACGATTTAGTTTTCTAATAAGAAAATAATCAATCTGTGTTGTACTATATCCATTTTTATAAGTGATGAGATGCTCATTTCTTTTCTTAAATAAGGTATTAACAATTGAAAAATCATAAGCTAAACAAAAATCCAATATGGTCTTGCCACCTTCATTCGTCGTTCCAAATCCATGGCCACCATGAATGCTTTTAAAATCATCTACCTCTCTACCAACATGTCCATTTAAATCTCCTCCAATAAGAACTCTTTCTTCAAGAGGTATCTTTTGTATTAATTCTTCTAAGTCATTCCAAAAATTTAATTTAGAACTCATATCCAAACCTACTTGAGGAGCATAAGCACTTATAATATTAACAATCTTATCATCAACAACAATCTTTAAAGCTATAATTCTATCTCCAATTCTATTAATTTTTATAACATTATCCTTTAAACTCTTATCTATAATAACACCTACACCATTTCTAGTACGACTCCGACCCGAATACCAAAGTTTAAATCCTAAACTATCAATTTCCTTAGCCTTCTCACCAACCCATTTAGTTTCCTGAATGCACAAAATATTTAACTTCCTATGAATCATAATATCTATTAATTCCATTAATTTTCCTGTAAGAGAACCTATATTCCAAGTTCCTATCCTAATTTTAGTTTCATGGACTAACTTCTTTGCCCACATCCGTCCTTGATGTGGGAACCCTTGCCTATTTAACACTGCACCCGGGCGCCGGTGCAGCGGCCCTTGCATACTTGTCACTGTATTCAGGCCATACAGCACGTCGCTTACAGGGGACGCCCTAGCATTAACACAATTTCTTAAAGGATTCATGTCATTATTGTTCGACAAGTTTTACGCTGGCTGTCGACTACCTAACGCAACCCTCCACTTTTCTCATCCAGGACTTGGGACCTGGCAATGGCAGTGTTGAGAATGGTCGTCGATTTACGACGCCGCCTGTGATAGATGCGCCAAATCTTCGTATTGATGTCCGCATCAGATATTCTAGCATCCTGCTATATAATGACCGACTAGAGAATGCTTAAAATAAGTTGCAACACTAAGCAGTAAAAAACAAAAAGAAAAACAACATCAACTGAAGGGATTTAAGGCTTCTATGCCTTTCTCCCTTTGGCCTATGTTAAGAAAGGTAGAGGTAGACCTAAAAAAATTTGGTTAGAAAATATTAGAAATTACATTTCTTTATTAGATTTAAATGAGAATTTGACTCTTAAGATGACATAATGGAGAAAAAGTATTCATGTAGCCGACCCCACATAGTGAGATAAAGGCTTGATGCAGTTGTTGTTGTTGTATAGAAAAAGTTTAGGAGGCACTAGAGCAACAACTCATTAAGTATTTTGACTTACATGTATAAAATATAATGGGGTAGATCGACTAGCTTTATCATATGCCTTTGCCATTCGACTTGCAACTTGAGAATTCATAGTCTTAAACAAATCCTGGAGAAAGAAGTCACAAGGAAACAATAATCTAAAAAACCGTTGAAAATGCTGGACATGAACAATTAAAGTAATTCCATGGAAAACAAGAATATATTACCTCAAAAAGTAAGGCTACAAGCTGTCCAGAGAGTTCCAACCTTTTGTTTCCCACATAGTCCTATCATTTTAAATAATAATAATTATAATCCGAAGCAAAGTCATAGTAAATTGAAGAAACACGAGCACTGAATGTTTCTTTTGGCAAGATTAATAGTATCCAATTTAACATCCAAATAAATTGAAAGCACAACCACAACCAACATAAAATCTAACTATTTATCCTTAAGGAAAAAAAAAACTTATTTTGGCTTATTATTTTTTAACAAATTCAGGTCAGTTGCAATGTTTATAGAGTAGAGAAAAAAAAAAATAAAACTTAGGGTCAGCTATATGAATCTTTTTTCTTTTATTGTGTCCTATTAAAAATCAAATTCTCATTTAAATCTAATAAAAAAAGCCATTTCTAACATTTTCTAACCAAATTTTTTTAAATCTACCCCTATTTTTCTTAACATAGGACAGCTCTAAGTGGAAAATTTGAAAGCATCAACTAGATAACATCAAACATTTGGAAACTATGATTTAAAATTCAAGTAAATGGGAAATCACATCAATCCAGAATCAATAAAATGAACAATATATAAAAACCAACATCATAAACAGAAGCAGCATAATCTTCCTCGATTATTGTGGGTCTTACTAATCTTCATATGTCATTTACTGCTGAAAGCAGCTCCAAGTGTTAATTATTGCGGAAATTATGGGTGTAATTGAGGTGACAGAGAGCAACCTTGAACAAATTCAGCAGGAAGTATAGCTGCTAGAAATCAGGAACCAAAGATAGAAGAATACAATAAGGCGGACAACAATCTAGGGAATGAGAAAGCTGCTACAAATCAGCAATCATTTATTGATTACTAGATGAAGGCTGGCAGCTGCCTGAGCCAAATATAAGCTCAACAAGCATGGCAATCCAGCTGCCATCCCAGTTGGATGCTGAGGGATCAGGACAATACGACTGCCCAATCCAAGCAAGGAAAAACACCTCACATGCTGAATCAATGATTCTAATTTTAGAGTTACCAATTTCTATAAGTAGGAGAAAAATATTGTGTTGTTATTTCTCAAAATTTTGTTTGTTATTTCTCAAAGTCTCGGTACAATATATTCAAGTTCCCTGGTAGCTGTACAGTAAGTTTCCAATTTGTTGAAAAGAGAAACATTTTAAAGAATAACACCAAAGGGAGAAACTTCACAATTAACAAGCTCTTCATTAAGCTGATCACCTTATCATCAAAAGTTTCAACATTAAGTACTGCATCCATCATCCTCTTCAACATCACGGCAGTATATATGCATTTTGGCCTAAAATTCCCATCCTTAACCTGCAAAATATGATAAAAATTTCAAATCGATAAACATAAGAACTACTCCAAAATAATATTTACAGGAAAAAAAAACAACTATAAAACTTACAGGGACGTGTGCAAGAAACACATTGATAAGAATTTTCTTCACCCGATCATCCTTCAGCGTACAAAAATGGAAAACCATCCAAGAAAATTAAAATGTTTACAAAAGAAAAATTCCCAATAAAGAAAAAAGGAAATTAACATAGTTGACACTGCAGCCTTATACGAGGAAGATTACCAGGTCTTTTTGTCAGTATCAGCATACCTTATTTATTTCAAATCGTAGTGAACTGAGATTTGCCAACTGCAAGTAAGAAGTGAGCCAAACAATTGTAAATGTATGACACCTTACATAATGAATATCTACATATTAACGAGTACACAATGAAGTATATACTAAATAACTGCACAGCCAAACTAAATTGAAAACGATCATGATACACCACTTCCAAAATTCCGATTCAAATATTTACTTTGCATTCTCCTTGGACAGTCAAGAAAAGTAGTGGAATGAGGCATGGAAAAGCACTCAGTAAAAGGATGCCAAGAAATGTCAAAGAGCACATAATAATGAAACCAAAAAAAATGAGAAAGCTCAAAAAAAAAATCTGGAGGGCAAAGTCAATCATCCAGCTTTCAATATAAATATGGAAGATTGTGGAAAAATACAACCAACAGAGAATATGACAGAGATAGTACAAATTGATTTTGCAAAAAAGGATGGTGAAACCAAGGCATTCCAAGTTCGATTGATATCAAATAATCAATTTGACATCATGCTAGGAAGAATAATAAGCTATTTTTAATACCCAAAAATTATATATATATATATATATATATATATATTCTCATGATTTTAAGGAATCATGGAAGCTCTGTGGGCATGCATCGGATAGTGTTAGGAGGGTTGATCTTATATATATTTGAAAGAGGGAGAGATAATTTGACATAGGACCACTTGGCACCACCAAATCTCTAGAAAAGAATGAGAAGCACATAACCAAGCCTAACAGTGAACACACTATTGAAGAAATTTTGTCATCCTCAATAGATTGAGAAATTGTGATCGTGCATGACATAAAAAATAATATATTCCCCCGAAGGATAAAAATATTTCTTCGCTATAGACTCAATAACAAAACTCGCAATTTTGTGTTTTTAACAAAGATTTTCACTTATTTGATATTTGGTTGAATATAATTTATTTTATTCGTGGGTATGGATGTCCCATAGGGGCAATCCTCTATAGTTAATTATATCTCAAGCATTTGGTACTTGACAATGCTTTTGATTAACATAGTGATTTTTTTTATAATCAATAAAACATTGGCTAATGCTTTCACTTTTAAACTTGAAAATTTCTTGTTCAAATTTGGTCCGTAGAAATTTCAAGGGAGGTGTGATCAACTTGGGATGGAAATGTAGGAGCACTCAATTCTGAAAAACACAGAGGTGTTCAAACTATAATGTATTGGGATTTACACTTTAAAATTATATATTTGTTTGAGTTGATCAATTTGATTCGAAATTTTGGGGCATATATTCTAACAAGGGTTGAAGGAACTTCGTGAAATGTGAGGGATTATGAGGTGATTGGAGTGAACATTAGCCTCGAATCTAAGTTGAGGACTACTAAGAGATAGTGTCACAAACCTATATCTAATGGAGTGCAAGGGACTTACAAACCTATACCTCGCATGAGGCTAAGTCAACCGGACCTCTGGATTTACAACCTTGCTTGGAAAGAGCCATTAGCTAACCCACCTAAACACTTTTAAAACTATAAGGTCTGGTTTCAATGCATTTGAAGATAAAAAAGGCTATTTTAATTTAGATATGACTTAACTTAGCTTTTGAGCTAAAGATGTATAACCATTGGGTATGCAAATACTGACTCAGTGAATACATATTTTTATTATCTAGTCCTTAATATGAGAGTTTTCTATATGGGACATACTAGCCTATTGATGTAGGCACAGGGGGGGGGGGGGGGGGGGGGTTAATTTTTTGTGAGCTTCTAAAATAAGCTCATAAATGCTTAGTCTCTACTCTTTCAGCTCATAAATCTAAAATTAATTGAGAATTTATTTGGTGCATCCCCCCTAACTTTTGGCCCTATGATTTCCTCCCCATGGTCACTTCCCCCTCTCCCTGTGTCTCTTCGATTTTTCCCCTGCTGACTCTCCTTCCCGTGGGCTATTCCATTTCCCTGGATGCTATCCCGATTCCCCTTTGTTCCCCTTCAGATGCTTCCCTGGCTGTTGGTTTCAGTCCCCTTTTGCCCCCTTGGTTTCTCCCCTGGTTAGCTGTCCCGTGGCTGCTTCTCCTGGGTTCTGTGTGGCCTTTTCAACTACTGTTTTTGAATAAATGCTAGTCCCTTTTGGCCTGTTTGGGTGTTGTTTCTTGACAGCCAGCTGGCCTTTCATTTCCCTTATTTAATTGGTTTATTTGGAGATGTTTTATGGGCTGTTTGGCTGCCCTCGTTTCTCCTATAAATATTAGATGTTTTGTATGTTAAAAAAGAAATGTTATAATGTGATTTTTAGAGCCTAAACCTACGGGTTTTTTCGTGGAAAAGCTTGCGAGCTTGTTCCATGCCTTCTCCTTCTTCTAGAAAAGCTTGCGAGCTTCTCCTCCCTTTTGTCTCAACTTCTTGCCTTCTTCTTTGATCCGCAGGATTGAAAGCAAGTTTAGGTGTATGTTTTATGTTTGTGTTTGTGTCAAAGTTTGTAAGAGTCTTTTATCTTATAAAAGTTGTATTTTGTCGTATTTGTTTATTTTTGAGTTTTTTATGTAATTTCTATTTCCTAGGAAGTGTTATCTCCTTGCAAGAAAAAATTAGATTTTTTCTAATTTCTTGCTTGCATCAGCTATGCATGATCATTTTGTTTTGAAAACTTTGCTCATTAGATTGAGTCATGCAAATTTTCTTTTATTTGGAAAATGTTACTCTATGATTAATTTTAGAGAGGGGGGGGGGGGGGGGGGGGTCAAAACATTTTGGGTTTTTAATTTTTTGTGAGCTTCTAAAATCAGCTCATAAATGCTTAGTCTCTACTCTTTCAGCTCATAAATCTAAAATTAATTGAGGATTTATTTGGTGCATCCCCCCTAACTTTTGGCCCTTTGATTTCCTCCCCTTGGTTACTTCCCCCTCTCCCTATGTCTCTTCAATTTTTCTCCTGCTGGCTCTCCTTCCCATGGGCTATTCCATTTCCCTGGATGCTATCCCGGTTCCCCTTTGTGCCCCTTTAGATTCTTCCCTGGCTGCTGGTTTCAGTCCCCTTTCGCCCCCTTGGTTTCTCCCCTGGTTGGCTGTCCTGTGGCTGCTTTTCCTGGGTTCTGTGTGGCCTTTTCAACTGCTATTTTTGAATAAATGCTAGTCCCTTTTGGGTTGTTTGGGTGTTGTTTCTAGACAGCCAGCTGGCCTTTCATTTCCCTTACTTAATTGGTTTATTTGGAGATGTTTTATGGGCTGTTTGGCTGCCCTCTTTTCTCCTATAAATATTAGATGTTCTATATGTTAAAAAAGAAATGTTATAATGTGATTTTTAGAGCCTAAACCTGCAGGTTTTTTCGTGGAAAAGCTTGCGAGCTTGTTCCATGCCTTCTCCTTCTTCTAGAAAAGCTTGCGAGCTTCTCCTCCCTTTCGTCTCGACTTCTTGCCTTCTTCTTCAATCTGCAAGTGACCATTCTAATTGTATCTTTCTTCTCAATTAATCCACGAAAGCAAGTTTAGGTGTATGTTTTATGTTTGTGTTTGTGTCAAAGTTTGTAAGTCTTTTATCTTATAAAAGTTGTATTTTGTCGTATTTTGTTGCGTTTTGAGTTTTTTATGTAATTTCTATTTCCTAGAAAGTGTTATCTCCTTACAAGAAAAAATTAGATTTTTTCTAATTTCTTGCTTGCATAGCTATGCATGATCATTTTGTTTTGAAAACTTCGCTCATTAGATTGAGCCATGCAAATTTTCTTTTATTTGGAAAATGTTACTCTACGATTAATTTTTGATTGCTTAAATATTATTTAGTATTGTTGCGTGTTAGAAAATACGCGGCGGTAGAGTTTTATGAATTTGCGTCCGAGCGTTGCACGTAAGTTTAACACACAAATAGAAAAGAGGAGTGAACACCAAGAGTTTTTACGTGGAAAACCCAAAAAGGGAAAAACCACGGGGCCTCGCCCAGTTGCAAAGTTCCACTAGTGATTTTGCAGATTACAGATGGCGGATTTCGTCCCACAAGTCGGGATAATCCAAATAAAACTTGTTTCTTCCAGTGAGTTTACAAAATCCCTGCGAATTCCTGGCGTTTCTCGAAAATCCGGCAGAGTTCCGGCGTCTTCAGGCGGCAGGAAGAGTTTCGGCGGTGGTCGAGGAGGTGAGGAATCTCCTTTTCCCCTTTCTCCTCTTCTTCTTCTTTCTTCTGCGAGTTCCTGGCGTTTCCTGAAAGTCCGGCAGGGTTTCGATGCCTTCAGGCGGCAGGAAGAGCTCCGGCGGCGGTCGTCGAGGAGGTGAGGAATCTCCTATTCCCCTTTCTCCTTCTCCGTCTCTTCTTCTTCTCTCTCTTCACTTGAGCCCCTTGGTGTAGAATGAGGGCTCTATTTATAGTTTTTCTGGAGTGGCATAGCCCGTAAATAGGCGTGAGATCAAGGGCGAACAGGGAGTGGTTTGAATGGACGGTCGATATCGAATCTTTTAATCATGCACCGTTTGTTGGACATTTGATGGCCTTAATGATGTCGGAATTTGATGATCTTGGGCTCGTTGGATTCGTCTCGTCGAGCCGCTCGATTCGAGTATAAATTCATCAAAATCGGAGACTGTTTGGTAACTCAAATTGTGGTTTGAACCTTCCAACAGCGCTTCGAGTCCTTGATTCGGACTCATTTGGGCTCGGATTGGGTTGATCTTGGTGTCGTTGGGTTCGTATTTCCGAGACGCTCAGTTTGACTATAAGCTCGCTGAAATCGGAGTTCATATGCTCCCGGAATTAATTTTTGAAGTTTTCGGATTGATTTTGCCTCGAGATTCGTGCCCGATCAAGATGATTTTGCGATGTCGTATCAGTTGCCCCCCTATTTTCGGACGTCGAAGCACCAGGAGTCCAAAAATACATGTGTCGACAAATTGCATTGGTCTAAACACCAAAAAATACGTTCCAAAAATTAACATCTTGCTCGAACTTCACCATAGAGGCCCCGTTGAGTTCTGAAAGTGTCAAAAACGAGTCCGGAACGTCGAAAAACGTGTCCGGGGACCCCAAAAACACCTAATTTGCTGTTTTTGGGACGAAATTCGGACCCGGAATGGACCGGGCGGCCGAACCGGCCGAATCCGGCCGGCCGCCGCCGCCGGCAACTGCCGGCGCGTCCGGCGGCACCGAACCGCGGGCCGCTCCGCGGCCTGCCCTTCCCGCTCCGCGGGCAGCTCCGCGGTCTGCCCAGCCCGCTCCGCGGGAGCTCCGCGGCCTGCCTGGCCGCGCCGCGGCATCCAGCCGCCGGCCGCCAGCTGGCCGGACCGGCCATGCCCGCAATCCGCGTGAAATAGCCGCGGATTCGAGCGCTGTTCGCGCCGTTTCGACGGCGGCGAGGCGCCTGTTCGGTCCACCGCCTTAAGTGGGCCCCACGTACGTTGAAAAATAGCATTTTTGCTATTTTTGGGTCCAAAAAATTCTGAAAAAATCCCAAAAAATTCCAAAAAATTCGAAAAAAAATTTAGAAAATTTTGGATTTTTGAAAATGGCTATAACTCCCTCGTGTCTTCTCCAAAACCTATAAATAGGCCCCCTAGGCCTTTAGAAAACTTGCACATTCTCTTTCTTTCTCCCTCTGGTTTACTGGCGATAGAAACCTACGGAATTTCTTCCTCCCCCTCTGGTTTACTGGCGATAGAAACCTACGGGATTTCCTTTCTCTCCCTCCGGTTTTCTGGCGATAGAAACCTACGGGATTTCCTTTCTCCCCCTCCGGTTTTCTGGCGATAGAAACCTACGGGATTTCCTTCCTCCCCCTCCGGTTTACTGGTGATAGAAACCTACGGGATTTCCTTCCTCCCCCTCCGGTTTACTGGCGATAGAAACCTACGGGATTTCCTTTCTCCCCCTCCGGTTTTCTGGTGATAGAAACCTACGGGATTTCCTTCCTCCCCCTCCGGTTTACTGGCGATAGAAACCTACGGGATTTCCTTTCTCCCCCTCCGGTTTTCTGGCGATAGAAACCTACGGGATTTCCTCTTCCCCCTCCGATTTACTGACGTTGAGGCTACCGCTGTTTTGTGCGTGGGAAATGTCCCTAACTCGAATTAGCGCTCCCTCTCTGGTGCAGGAGTTATCGGATTTCTTCTTCTCCCTCTGGCTCTCTGACATTGAGGCTACCGCTATTTTGCGAGTGGGAAATATCCCTTGCTCGAATTAGCGCTCCCTCTCTGGTGCAGGATCCGGAGTTACCGGATTTCTTCTTCTCCCTCTGGCTCTCTGACATTGAGGCTACCGCTATTTTGCGAGTGGGAAATATCCCTTGCTCGAATTAGCGCTCCCTCTCTCGCGTGCAGAAGCTTACGGGATCTTTTTTCCATATGAGCGGAGGTTTGCTGGCGATGGACAATCGAGTTGAAGCCCGTTGACGAGCAGAAGTCCGATGTCGGGTAGAAGACCGATGAAAATTCGTCGATGAGCAGAAGTCCGACGTCGGGTAGAAGTCCGCTGACGAGCAGAAGTCCGACGACGAGTAGGAGTCCGCTGACGAGCAGAAATCCAACGAAAAATAGGAGTCCGCTGACGAGCAGAAGTCCGACGACGAGTAGGAGTCCGCTGACGAGCAGAAGTTCGACGACGAGTAGGAGTCCGCTGACGAGCAGAAATCCAACGAAAAGTAGGAGTCCGCTGACGAGCAGAAGTCCGATGTCGAGTAGGAGTCCGCTAACGAGTAGAAATCCGACGACGAGTAGGGGACCGCTGACAAGCAGAAGTCCGATGTCGGGTAGAAGTCCGCTGACGAGCAGAAATCCGACGACAGGGAGAAGTTCAACGTCGAGTAAAAGACCGACGACGAGTAGGAGTCCGCTGACGAGCAGAAATCCAACGAAAAGTAGGAGTCCGCTGACGAGCAGAAGTCCGACGACGAGTAGGAGTCCGCTGACGAGCAGAAGTTCGACGACGAGTAGGAGTCCGTTGACGAGCAGAAATCCAACGAAAAGTAGGAGTCCGCTGACGAGCAGAAGTCCGATGTCGAGTAGGAGTCCGCTAACGAGTAGAAATCCGACGACGAGTAGGAGACCGCTGACAAGCAGAAGTCCGATGTCGGGTAGAAGTCCGCTGACGAGCAGAAATCCGACGACAGGGAGAAGTTCAACGTCGAGTAAAAGACCGACGAAAGGTTGTCGACGAGCAGAAGTCCGACGACGAGCAGGAGTCCGCTGTCGAGCAGAAGTCCGCTGACAGGCAGAAATCCGACGACAGGGAGAAGTACGACGTCGGGTAGGAGTCCGCTAACGAGCAGAAGTTCGACGACGAGTAGGAGTCCGCTAACGAGCAGAAATCCAACGAAAAGTAGGAGTCCGCTGACGAGCAGAAGTTCGACGATGAGTAGGAGTCCGCTAACGAGCAGAAGTTCGACGACGAGTAGAGGTCCTATCCGAGGTTGTATGTCAGAATATTTGTTCGATGATATTAACCTGTATGGAAGAGATCGAGAGAATCCACCAAGGATGTAAGACCTATCCGAGGTTGTATGTCGGAGCCCTGCTCGACGACGTTAACCTGTGTGGATGAGGTCAGGAGAATCCACCAAGAATGTGAGACCTATCCGATGTTGTATGTCAGAACATTTGTTCGATGACATTAACATGTGTGGAAGAGGTCGAGAGAATCCACCAAGAATGTGAGACCTATCCGATGTTGTATGTCAGAACATTTGTTCGATGACATTAACATGTGTGGAAGAGGTCGAGAGAATCCACCAAGGATGTAAGACCTATCCGAGGTTGTATGTCGGAGCCCTGCTCGACGACGTTAACCTGTGTGGAAGAGGTCGAGAGAATCCACCAAGGATGTAAGACCTATCCGAGGTTGTATGTCGGAGCCCTGCTCGACGACGTTAACCTGTGTGGATGAGGTCAGGATCAAATCCCCCTGGGATTGATCGTCCGGTGATTGAGATACAATATGAATTGTGTATTCCTCGAATCACGGAGAAAGAGTTTGAGAAGTTTTTTCTTATCTTTCATAAGAGGAAAAATCATATCACAACAACATGAACATTCTATTACTGCATTACGTAAGCATAGTACAATAGTTCCCTGGTACGACTTACAAATTACAAAGTACTCAACACACAAGATCTTCGCATGGTGACAATACGACAACATTTAACTTGAAAGAAGATATTAGAGATATCAAAGTAACACTCTACTCAATATAAGAGTGACAACAAGACAAGTAATATTGCTAATACAAATACACAAAGTGTGTGATCATTCAATCTCTCCAACCATTTGAATATTATTCAATGGTTGTCTTTGTTGTTGACTTTGCCCCCCAGCGGGACGAGTTTCCTCTCGGATTGGCGCATTCTTGATGAATTGTTGGAGATATCCTTGCCGGATTAGTCTCTCAACTTCTTCCTTGAGTTGCCAACATGCTTCAGTAGTGTGCCCACGGCTACGGTGGAAGTGGCAATATTGCTCCTGATTTCCGACGTTGGGCTTCAAAGGGTGTGGCCATTTCACATTCTCCTGATCCCGGATGGCCATTAATACATTTGATTGGGATGTATTAAGTGGTGTGTACTCCTTTTCTTGGCGAGGTCCTCGTCGTGGTGACGGAGACTTATGAGGTAGATTATTCTTCTCATGCTTTTTCTGCTGTGAGAAAGAATTATCCATCCCAGGTGCACCTTTGCGCTTCCCGCTGATTTGCTCAAACTGTTTCCTGTGAGCATTTATAGCTTCATCCGCAGAGATTTGTGCCTCCACGCGATGGATCAAGTCAGCGTACGAATGGACGGTGTCTCGCATAAGGGCCGAATAGAAGGGGCCAGGACGAAGACCTCCAAGAAAGACCCCTCTGAGTAATTCAGGGTCTACTCCTGGAATCTGTCGTGCTTCAGTGGAAAATCGTTTAAAATACTCCTTCAACGATTCTCCTTCATTTTGGCGAATCCCGGAGAGGTGGGAAGAATCCTTAGCAATTCTTCGATTGGCCACAAATTGTTCGACGAATACTTTGGCTAATTTGATAAAAGAGGGGATCGTTCCAGGTGGAAGCGAGTAGAACCACGTTCGGGCTTGTCCTTTAAGGGTGGCTGGAAAGACCTGGCAGAGGAGCGCGTCTGATGCTCGTTGAATATGCATGATGGTTCTATAGTAGTCAACATGCTCATACGGGTCGGTCGTCCCGTCGTAGGATTCAACGTTTGGCACTTTGAATCCGACCGGAATGGGGTGCTGAAGAATGGCTTCAGTTAGAGGTGATGACTCCTGAAAATTCCTATGTCGGAGAACATGCCTCACCTCTCCTCGGGGGAACTCTTCCTGTACCAATTTTTGCAGTTCGCGACGCAGGACATTGTGAGGGAATCCCGCGATGTGTGGTTGGGGAGAGCCTTCGGGGAGATCCGAAAAAATGCGAGGATGTGTTGAACTCGCTGTATCGGCAAGTTCATCTTCCTGTTGTGATTGAGGATGTCTCCTAGGTGGAGGAAGATGAATTTCTTCTTGACGATGCTCAAATTGAATATCTTCAACCCTTGGTGGATCCCGAGGGAGAAGGATCTCCTCCAACGTCGGCTGTCGATCATCTCGTAGGAGTTGGAGGATCTCGTTTTGCGATTCTTCCATCTTCCGGATTCTTTCTTCTAAAGAAGGTCTCAAAGTCCCTTCTCCGGCAGCATTCTGCCCCCCAGGGTGAAAAGATGCTGACATTGGTCGTCTACGGTTAATAGACGAGTTTCTGGACTGACGAGAGTTGGAGCGAGAAGCTCCAACCAAACGACTGCTGCGCCTATTCACCATCGTAGCAGTACTCGAAGTAGTGGGATAGTTGTTCCCACAGACGGCGCCAAACTGTTGCGTGTTAGAAAATACGCGGCGGTAGAGTTTTATGAATTTGCGTCCGAGCGTTGCACGTAAGTTTAACACACAAACAGAAAAGAGGAGTGAACACCAAGAGTTTTTACGTGGAAAACCCAAAAAGGGAAAAACCACAGGGCCTCGCCCAGTTGCAAAGTTCCACTAGTGATTTTGCAGATTACAGATGGCGGATTTCGTCCCACAAGTCGGGATAATCCAAATACAACTTGTTTCTTCCAGTGAGTTTACAAAATCCCTGCGAATTCCTGGCGTTTCTCGAAAATCCGGCAGAGTTCCGGCGTCTTCAGGCGGCAGGAAGAGTTTAGGCGGTGGTCGAGGAGGTGAGGAATCTCCTTTTCCCCTTTCTCCTCTTCTTCTTCTCTCTTCTGCGAGTTCCTGGCGTTTCCTGAAAGTCTGGCAGAGTTCCGGCGTCTTCAGGCGGCAGGAAGAGTTTCGGCGGTGGTCGAGGAGGTGAGGAATCTCCTTTTCCCCTTTCTCCTCTTCTTCTTCTTTCTTCTGCGAGTTCCTGGCGTTTCCTGAAAGTCCGGCAGGGTTTCGATGCCTTCAGGCGGCAGGAAGAGCTCCGGCGGCGGTCGTCGAGGAGGTGAGGAATCTCCTATTCCCCTTTCTCCTTCTCCGTCTCTTCTTCTTCTCTCTCTTCACTTGAGCCCCTTGGTGTAGAATGAGGGCTCTATTTATAGTTTTTCTGGAGTGGCATAGCCCGTAAATAGGCGTGAGATCAAGGGCGAACAGGGAGTGGTTTGAATGGACGGTCGATATCGAATCTTTTAATCATGCACCGTTTGTTGGACATTTGATGGCCTTAATGATGTCGGAATTTGATGATCTTGGGCTCGTTGGATTCGTCTCGTCGAGCCGCTCGATTCGAGTATAAATTCATCAAAATCGGAGACTGTTTGGTAACTCAAATTGTGGTTTGAACCTTCCAACAGCGCTTCGAGTCCTTGATTCGGACTCATTTGGGCTCGGATTGGGTTGATCTTGGTGTCGTTGGGTTCGTATTTCCGAGACGCTCAGTTTGACTATAAGCTCGCTGAAATCGGAGTTCATATGCTCCCGGAATTAATTTTTGAAGTTTTCGGATTGATTTTGCCTCGAGATTCGTGCCCGATCAAGATGATTTTGCGATGTCGTATCAAGTATAAAAATTAATTTTTTCCTAAGAGTCTACTGCATAACAAGTTCAAGCCATTCTCATCCAAAATCAATGAAGAAACCTAGAAAAAAGCATGCATTTCTAATATGCACTCAGTAAACAATTCATCACATGTATATATGTATAAAATCAACCAACAGGAAAGCAAAGTTAAGTCTAAATTATTACAATTATAACTAGCAGCTGAATTATCTGTCTTATACGACTCAGTTGCATTTCTTTTTACAGACTTAACATGTGGGTCTTAAAACTTTGGTTTCTAGATGCATCTAGGGCTTCACCTAGAGGGTTCATCTCTCTTGTAATTGTATCGCACATGCTTGCAATACTTCCTAAGTCAATTAAATACATTTGAAAAATAAATGACACAAATACGTACATGTAATTGTATCGCACATGCATTTATAATATGTTCTTAGTAAATAATTCATCACATGTATATATATATATATATATATATATATATATATATATATATAATTAACCAACAAGAAAGTAAAGTCTAAATTATTACAATTATAACTAGCAGCTGAATTATATTTCTTATACAACTCAGTTAAATTTCTTTTTACATACGTAACATGTGGGTTTTCAAACTTTGGTTTCTAGTTTCTTCTAGGGCTTCACCTACAGGGTTCATCTCTCTTGTAATTGTAACGCACATGCTTGCAATACTTCCTAAGTCAACTAAATACATTTGAAAAATAAGTGACTCAAACCTGTAAAATAGGAGGATTAGGAAGAAGTTTATACGAAAGAAAGAAAAATCATAGAATTATCTAACACAAAGTGTCAAGCCCAGTTTTTATACTATTAGTCATGCCACCTTGGAGGTTTTTAAGAAACTCCTATAAGCAAACAAAGTTAAATAACCATGACTTTTTTACCCCCTTTTGGACATGGTCACCTACCAAAAAAGCATATATATCTTTATCCTAACCTCTTAAAAGCAAGTGCCTACAATTCAGGCAATCTAATATTCATCACACCAAACAAAATAAACATATGCATAGAAAAGGAAAATCATTATCCTAGCATGCCTAGGGGGTTGTGCACCTAAGTGTGCGTTAGTTGTATAGTATGTCACATTAGAATAAGTATTTTATTTTATTGAGGAAAAAAGAATATTTAATTTTAATCCAAGGGGTGATTTCACTTTAAGTTGTTTATAACTTAAAATTTTTATTTGTTTTTTAATTGTTACATATTTATGAGGATTATGAAGAACCAATAGAGTAGCCCCTGTTTACTTTGAGGTAAGCTTGCTTCTCATAGAATCCTAAAATCCAATAATGTAGGTATTCCACCTTTTGGGGCATAATGATTTATTATTGCATCCAAAAGAAACCAAAGTGATTTTTAGGTGTTTTTTAGAGTTCTCTTTGTGTTAGGAAAAGAAAAAAAAATCACCTAATAGGTTAAAGTAAACATGACTAAGGGTTTGGCTTAGGACTTTGTAAAATTCACCTAATTGGGTAAGGTGAATTTCAAAAAGAAGAAACTCCTAAGGGACATCTAGAAGTTATATTTTAAATGTCATGAGAGGGAGAACTCACTTTTTTTTAGTAAATGCTCTACTAGACTCTCCAAAAACTATTTGAGAACTTTTATATAGTTTAGGAAAGACACTACGCGGAAAAATTGAAGGATTTCCAATGGCTTTTAGGCTACGGAAAATGAAGGATTTTTTAATTTTTGGCTTCATAAAAAAAAATAGAAAGGGAATGTGCAACTTACGGGTTCCAAATTGGCAAGTATATTGGAACTCTAGTGTTCAAAGGGAAAAAATTATTTGCTTAATTTGGGCTAAGCAAATGAGGGAGACTAAGATTTGGGTCCTATATTTGATAGATCATTTGTTGATTTAGGATTCAACAAATGAAATAGAAAAACTTAGGATTTGGCCCTAAGATTCAAAAATTCATGGCATGATATGTTTAGAAATCTAGGGAATTCCAAAACATCATATATAATGAAGGGTGATGATGGCTCCTAAGGGGAGCTAAGATTTATACAATGAAACACCTAAAGCCTAAGGGAAGCTCCAAAACATCATGCTTGAAGGAGAGGTATTTAAAAGAGAGCTCATAAATTTTTTTAAAGTGTTTTAACCGCATTTGAATTGGAGAGATTCATTTAAATGCCTTTAAATAAATTTTAAAGATCAATTTTGTGATGATCTAAGGGGAATCTAGGAGTGTGCATGAGATGGTTCATCACTTTAGGAGATTATCAAATGCTTAAACTGCTTGTAATTGCCCTCAACCAATCAATTTGCAAATTGCACTAGCATGCTCAGATGATTTCAATGTATGATGGAATATAATCTATAAACCCTTGAGGCCATAGAATACCCCACACTTGCTTCATAAGCATTTAAAAAATTAAATAAGCATGTTTGTGAATTTGCAAATTTTAGGTAAACAACAATCTTAATAAATGACCTACAACATGCATTCTACAAAGATTAAGTAATGCAATCTAAACCATGCAACGTAAATTGATTAAATGTGCAGTCATTTGTATTTGGAGTTATTCATCACTTATTTAACCTCTAAATTTGGCGAAGTATCAAACATAGTTCAATATATTTTACTTGACATGGAATTTGAAACACAAACATGAAGATTCATGAAAGACCTCACTAATTGCTTATAAGCTTTGTAAATTAATTGAAATTCATTCTTGAACATTTAACAATTCTAGGGAAAATTACAAATGCTAAGCGATGCAACCTACTATATCTTTAAGTTAATTTTTCCATAACTTGTGATTAGCTAGGAAAGTGATGCATGCTACATAATGTAAAATCCTACGCATCATCACTCAAGTTGTGATCGAATGACAACATCTAGCCTAAATTTTGATCGTAGGGGAAGGTTTGGAATGCAATATGAATGCTATTTCATGTATTTGAAGATTGTTGAACGTCGATCCAATAACCCTACCCACATCAGTGTCCTCCTCGGGCTCTCACATGAGATAAAACAAATAAAAATTGCTGGATTTTCACTATTTTGCGGAGAGGACAGCTAACATAGGATTTTTCTTGAGTTTTGAAAAATAAAAAGCAAGGTTTCTAGGGACCTAATTGCTTGGGAGCATTAACCACACAACCATAAAGGGTTGGAGACCTAGGTTTTTTAAGTTTGAAAGATATATCTCGTCAGAGCAAGTGTCCGAGGCTAGACGACGTGCTCTCACCTTGAAAGGATGAGAAATGAGCTCACCGTCCAAGATGCTCCGGACGTCGCCACCACTGTCACGGGCTCACCAGAGTTGAGGGAATAAGAGGAAGAAGCTCCTAGACTCCTGTTGAATGTAGAAATGGGTAAATATAGCAACCTTAGGCTTCGTTAGTCATATAAGGTCCAAAGCTCGATCTAGCAGTTATCGGGATTGACCAAGGTCACAAACAGGATAGCTCCCTCCCAGTTCAACTCAGCTCGGCCACTCTGCACGCAGATCTCCCCCTACTGAGGCCACTTGACTCCACCTGGGTGAATGAAAACTGCACTTAGCAGTCGAATTCCCTTACTTGGTTCGGCCCTAGTACACGCAAGAGAAGACCCTATTCAATTGGACCAATACAGGCGCACGCAACGCCTTCACTCCCTCTAGTCTGATCGCAAAAAAGGAGGACTGCAGGTCCCGCACTCCTCTTGCTCGTCCCAACCCTAGCCTGCACGAAGGTCCCCCACTCCGTCTCCCTCTCAGTCTGGAAGAGCCGCATGTAGAGATCGCACAACCCTCTCTCCCTCGTCTCTCGGCTCTGTTCGATAGATTGGACACACGCCCGAAAGAGGATGTCTCCTATTCGATTTGGCTCAGGCAAGCACAAGGAAGAAGAAAAGCCCTCTCTCATGCTCCCCTCTCTCGTTCGTTCTCGATGCACACAAGAGACGAACTACCCACACTCCCTCTCTCGTTTTGTCTCAGATGCACGCAAGAAATGAAACAGAGAAGGTCGAATAATGCCTCCCTCGTGCTCTCCTATATCTACGAGGTAGATACGTGCTTGATTGCCTGCTACGGTACGAAAGGCAATGCACACAATGAGCATAATTCAAGGCAATCATAGCCGTTGAATTCAATTTCAGGATTTGGAAAGCTAATTGGGTTCAAATTAAACCACTTGGGCTTGAATTTGAGTCCAAATCTAGCTTGATTTGAATCGATTTGAGATGATTTGGTTTTAATTTAGTTTAATTGGAGTCAATTTTGATTCGATCGAACAAATTTGATGAAATTAAACTTGAATCAAAATCGATATAAGTCGATTTGGGTTCGACAAGGCTCAATCAAGTTGATCGAGCTCAATCGGGTCAAATTGGGCCCGATTCGACTCGATCCGAGTCGGGTCGACACTAAAATTGGGACAACACACACCAACTATAGTGCCCACATTATTTAAAATAGCCCCTTCTCAAAGGATGATTAATAGAGAATCCCCAACAACATATTGAATTTTAATCACAAGATTAGGTGAACTAGAAGTCTAGAACAAATGCCCAAAAAATATGATGAAACTCCCAAATCATTCAGTCAATTCTTTCTCATTCTCCCAATTCAACCTCAATCAAGCATGACTTTGCTACAAGTTCTCCAGAACAATTAATGTAGGACCACTTATGGATACCAACTCTCTCAAAGTATGGACTAATTGAAAACAAGCAACCAAGACTTTATAGCCACCATAACAACAATTGCAATGCCCATAAAATCAAGTGTGACTCTAAATCAAAGTTCAGCCAACAAATAGTCCGTTCAATTAGCACTCCCAACTCTCCCAAAAGGATAGAAAGTGCACAACCAAGGCTTTATAGCCAATGCACAGTAACTATAGTGTCCACCATATTCAAACATGATTACAATCCAAAGAAAAATTAGCACAAAACTAGCAATGTACTGGGTTATCGTTAAAAGAAATTGATAAGCCAAGACATTTGGCCTAAAAAAGGGATGAAACTTCCAAAATAATATGAGGTACTATCCCATTCTTTATCTTATCGACTGGTAAATCTTTTTTTTTTCCACAAACAATCAACTTAATGCGGGAAAATTAACCACTTCATGCGGGACAACTTGGAAACAACTGTACAACTTGGCAACAACTGTAAAATCCAAATTTGATCAGAGATATGGCACACATTTAGATCAATTTAAAAATATCCTGAAATCCCAACTTTCACAAAATTCTGATAATTTAATGCAATAGTGTTCTATACGTCAAATTAAACAATTCAACATATAGAACTATATATCAAATTGCGAAAATTTGAAGTTAGGGAATTAAATCCCATTTACATTTTTTCCTAAGTTAAAAAATAAAATTACTGTTTTAGCATTAATTTTACTGTAGCTGAGGTATTGATGGAATAGGCAGCTTGAAGGTAAGGCCTTTGAGAAGGGGTAGTTAAGGCATTTCAAATGTCTTAGGTTTTTTATTTCCAATTCATTCCATGTCAACTGAATGCCTTATTCCTTCACTGGGAGCTATCGTGAGTGAAGGATCAAACGTTGGACCGACCAAAGGCAGAGCTTGAGTAGGAGTGAGTGTCCCGGAGCATACTTGTCAATGGCAAATGACGCACCATAGCACAAAATTTTCGGTGGAGCCATAGCGCATAGCACACGACATACAATGTAAAATTATATATATATAATAGAAAATAATAGGTTGATTAGAGCAAAATTTAAGCATAAATATATTATAAATGTTTTTGACATTTAATAAATTAATAATTAATTGTGATATTAATATATAAATCTTAAAAAAATTAATTATAACTTATAATTTGAAACTTATAACATATTAATAAAATAGCGCACGCCATTTATGACTTACACTATTTGGTCATGCATGCCGCAAATAGCGCACACTATTTTAATGTGCCACACCGCACCAATCAAATAGTGTCATATGTGTGTCTCGCCGCGTCGTGCCCCATGGCATGCCATTTTGCACTATTGACATGTATGTGCTGAAGTTTGATTAGGTTTAGGGCGTGGTGCTAACTGGTTGAAGTAGGGAGAAGTAAGGTTTGGGGAAGAGAGGGGGAGAAAGTAGTAAGAACAAATCTTAGAATTTTTGGAGAAGAGTAAGGGAATAAGGGAAGAAGAAAGAAAAATTTGGGAAGGAAGGGGAGAAAAATAGAAAAGAGGCAAGAATTTTATTGTGTGCCTATGGGAAAATTTTGTATAGTTTGTATATTTAACATTTCTAATTTAATAGTGTTCAGTTATTGATTGGGACATTCGTAGTGCGAGGGAAATTGTACTTATAGTTGTGTATGCAACGTGAAAATTGGAAGGTACATTAGTTGGGACATTAATTAGTTGTAGGAGTCAGATTGGGGATTGTGTGAATTAGCAATTAAAATATTGGATTGCTTTAGGTGCCCTCTACGCAAGTGAATGCGAGGTGTCTGACTTGATGAGTGCACGTATTGACAAGGTAAGATATACAATTTTATTGATACAGTTGGCGATTCAAATTGTGAATAGCTTGTGTACATGCATTTTAATTAGTTATGTGTGATCTCTATCATGCACAAATTTGTAATTAGCATAAGCTTGATGTGTGATGCATACAAATTCTATTATGTTTGGATGTCATGCGCAATTATGTTATATTGAGAATTGTGACGCGATTTATTAGTTATGCCTGCTTTTGTACTGATACACATTATTGTCATACTGGTATACATGCATGTACATATTTATATATGCAAGTAAAACATGGTAGGTTGTTGTAAGAAGAAAGGAAAAAGTAATGATTAAATAAGTATGAAAAATTGTTATGTTAAGTGATAAAAGAGTGGGGGTAGTGCTACCTCGATGGAAAATGCGACCCAATAGAGTCAGTGCGATCTCGGTACGATGAAGTGATGTTATTAATATTATATGACATGTAATTGAATGTATCATTCAGGTGAGTATAATTCTTACATTATGCACTACATGTGACATATAGCCTATATATTCCCTATTATAGTTATTATAGACATGGGTTGCTTACATACGTTTCTTACATGCACAAGTTAATTTACCTATTGATGGTCATGTTCATTAATTCTTTCTTGCATTTGATTACTGTAGATTAATGTATTAGAATTGCATGTCTTTATGGGCGTTTTAGCTCACCAGACTATTATTGATTATTCTGATTGTTTTTATAGGAAAAGGGAAAGATAAGATTGAGTCGGAATAGTACCAACTTCAATTTTTATTTTAAGTTTACTTTTATCAGTGTAAGGAAGATTCAAATTGAGATCAATAGTCTGTTAATAGCCATATGTTTTAGTTTTTTGTTAGTTTCTCTGTAGATGAAAATTTTGAAAATTGAAACTTTGGATAACTTTCACTTATGATTAAATGACTAATGTATTTTATGAATATTTTGCATATTAATATGATTTATGATTTTTTCATTGTTACGCCCTGCATTGACCGTTAGAAGTGAGGTCGACGCGTGTGACACCAACTCTCCTAAAGCCTAGAATTAGATTGACGGAAAGCATGCAACTAAGGTTCTATAACCAGCATGGTAGCAACTATAGCATTCACGAGATTCAAAAGTGACACAACACAGCCCCCAATACATTGGGTTTATACCCAAGTGAGGAGGTTGTCCAAGGAATGGCAACCCAATATACAGGATGACACAAAATAAATGGGCAGTCCTCAGTCAAGGGATGAGAAAGAAAGAGGGTAAGAGAAAGAGGGGTATGCCAAAATAAAATAAAAGGAAATCAACAAAAAAATACATGTAACGAAGTCATGTATACTAAAGTTCACATAAGAAGGACAAGATCAATCACAAAATGAACTGCCAAACTAAGCATGGAGAAAAGCATAACATAATCACCTTTCCCTGAAGGTATTCTAAGGCCTGCTTTTGAGTAATTATCTTCTCAGACCTGCATTCCTGACAAAAGAGCCACAAATACATTTACATGGAAGGTAATCAAAAGTAATCAGTTCATGGTGAAGATTATTTTTCTAAAATCGTAGATATAGCGTTATCAGGACTAGAAAAATCAACTATTTTACCAAAAGAAACAAGTAGAGATGGTATTTATCATACTGTATGAGCACAAGGGTTATGATGGGTGAAAGAAGCTAAATCCATTTCTCAATAGAAAAAGATAATGACCATATCAGGGATTGCACAGAATTAAATTTTAGAGGTTCATCCGAAGATAAATTATTTCTATGCTAATGACTGTTAATATATATGGTCCTCATTTCTTCTATATTGGCCATTATAGGCTGATACAATGCCATTTAATTAAGCTTTCAATCATTATACGTGCATGTTACTTACATCTTTTGTATACTTGAATCATGTATTAAAGTTGCATATCTTTTTGAGCCTCATAGTTTACTAAACTTTTATTATGGAAGCTTTTTCAAGAAAAGAGAAAAATAATGTTGAAGGTTAGTAGATAAATATGCTTAATTTTTGTTTTATATTTTGTTATGAACAGTCTTAAGGTACGTGTTGTTGGAAGTATGTAGGATATTTTTTATGAACATTTGGGCTCGTTAGTTGCTTGTTAAATATAAATTATCAATGAAATTTTGAACTGATTCCGCTTTGTTGATAAAGGCTAATGTCTTTAATGAATTTTTACGAAATGTAAAATGAATTGTATGAATTCATCTGTCGTGTCCCTTTGTTGATAAAGGCTTTGTTGAGCAGCATGGAGCATGACACCAATGTTGTGGGCATTCGACATCAACAACTTAAAAATTTATCGTTTGGCATCTTTTTATTTTATTTTAGACCCTACTGAATTTCACAATTTGCTTGCAAATCCTAAATCAATATTGTATTCGAGCAATATCCTAATTGACTTTGAACATACTTTCATCAATTTATAGTTATTTCGCATCGAAATAAAACAATTTCCTACAATTTTGCCCTTGCAATTTTTAGTGTTTGGGTTCTCCTGTTTCTCTTTACCCATGTGCTTTTCCCCTCTAAGGATTAGACAAAAAAAAATGAATTTGTTGTGCAATTCCCTACAGCACCAACCCATTATTGCTTTTTGCTTCACCTCTTCACGTAGATTCCCTCAACGCCTCTTTAAGTTTCTCAATAATCAATTAGAAATTCAAATTTAAAATTCATATCATATTCAAATTTAAAACATTTTTCTTTAAAATCCCTATATGTAGCACCAATATTCCTATTTACGAGACATGCTGTATTGGACATGTGTCAGATATGGATACGCCTCCGATACGGCACGGATACGTGTCAGATACGAATTTGCCGTGTACAACTAAAATATTATTTAAATTTGACAGGACATACATATCGGATACGTGTCCTGTTAAAAAAACGAAAAAAAAAAATGGAACTGCAATTTGCCCTATTCATTTCGGCTACCCGCTCGATATCTCTATTCATTAATGCGGCTTAAACATTTCTGCGAGCTAGTTTTTTGTTTCTGCACAGGCTTTCATCTTCGTCGTTGTAGTCGAAGGAGGATCTCGATGACGCGAGCATAGAAGCGGACAAAATCAACATTTGTCGACAAAGAGGCTCGATGACGCGAGCATTAAAGCCGACAGGATCATCCTTCGTCGACAGAGCGGCTTGACGACGCGAACAGTGAAGGCGACGCGAGCAGTGAAGGTTTGTTTTCTTCATCGTAGGCTCGGTACTGAAACTCGGTACCGCTCGATATCGGAACTCGGTACCAAAACTCGGTGTCTCTCGGTACCGGAACTCAGTACCACTCGGTACTGGTCAGTACCTCTCCGCAACGCTCAGTACAATGCTCAATATCAATACTCAGTACCGCTCGATACTGAATGGTACCAAGCGGCACCGAGAAGCTAGAAAAAACTTTAAAATTACTCTTACAATAAAAATTTGTTCCGATGGCAGCGCCCCCTCGGACCCCGACATATCTGCGACATATCTAAAATTTCATCTTTTAAATTTGTGTGGTTTAATTTGTGTCGATCCTTCGTAGGATCATGAGCTCTAGTGACGTAGAAATTGGGTCTGATGATGGTCCATCAAAGACCAGTATTGAAGATAATAAACCTCTGTGGAATGTTGCTGGAGATGGATTTGAATCTCTTGAGGATTTGGGAATATTAGAAATTGTTAATATTTCACTTGATGAGCTTGAATTGGAAGTTGTGATATTTATTGAAGATGATATAGAAGTTCAAAGAAAACCCACTGAAGAAACTAATCCTATCATCCAGGTTTTAAAAACCGGACCGGACCGGCCGGTTCAACCGGTTCAACCATGAACCGGCCAGTTGTCTGATCCGGTCCAGTTCAAAAACCGGCTTCGCAGAGAACCGGCCTGAACCGGACAGAACCGGCGGTTCAACCGGTGAACCGGCGAACCGGTCCGGGTTTGAAAGAACAGGCCGGTTTCAAAAAAAAAAATTAATGATAAATAAAATATAAATAATATATATTTTACTTCATTACATTTTTTAAAATATTTTTTTTTATTAAATAATGAGATTTTTTACACCATAATATATGATTGTCATCTCATGAAACAAGTTTTGTTTGAAAAGAGGGAACTATATATAGAGTCAAAAGCTAACTATCTCTTACTCCTTCATGATGTGGGACTAAAAAAGAGTACATGAATGCTATGTGAGCTTGGGCTTTATTGGGCCATTAAATTGAGTTTGTTGGGCCACAAATTTGAGCTGGTGGGCCACAAATTTGGACTAGTTGGGTGCAAAATTTTTTAAATTTTGTAATATAAATTAGTTATGATGTATATTTATAAATTAATAATATAAATTTATATATTATATTTAATATTATTCTTATTACACATTTTTAAATTTAATATTATAAATTTATATATTATATTAAAATTTTTAATTTGTTATAATGTATATTATAAGAATCTCATTTATTATAATTATAATGAAATATAAAAATTAATTATAGTTAAATTATTAGATATTCATAAATATAATATAATTAACTAAATATTTTATAAATTACAATTATATTATAATATATTCATCATTTCAATTTAATTTAATTATATTGAGAGATAACTTATTAAAATTATATAATTTAAATTCTTAGAATTATATTATTTGATGTTAAATTTACATAATTATTCTATTAATGTAATAAATTTTTAATAATATTAGTATTTATTACATCATCCGGTTCGACCCCGGTTCGACCCCGGTCGAACCTTGAACCTCTCCTTCTTCCGGTTCTTTGTCCGGTCCGGTTTTCACAACCTTGCCTATCATTCCTTCTATTGAATAGTTGAAACAATGAAACTTCATGTGCTAAATAATTTATGTTTTTTGTTTTTGTTGTTATACTAGACATTTAAATATTTAATGCTTACTTTTATTTTGATATTATAAGATAAAAATGCTACAAATTATGTTGCTTTCAATTTTTTTTGTCATTTCAAATATTACGCTTTGATTACTTTCTTAATTTTTATGTATTATTTATATATTATAATGCCGTATCCGCGTCGTACCCGTATCCTGTATTTTTAAGAATTGACGTGTCCCGTATCATATCGTATCCATGTTGTCGTATCCGTATCGGTGCAACATAGAAATCCCTCCACTATAATAGCTACCTAACAAATATCCAATTCAAAATTAGAACTTACACTTAGCTGTAACCATCAAAAAATAAAAAATTCTGGATTTATAAAGTTGTAATCCCTCCCACACCCACCAAAACAAAATCCCAATTAAATAGTCTTTTTAAGATGTCATTTGTTGCACACGATCACCATGGCCTATAATTGTTTTATTAAAACTTTAAGCAAAAGATAAACAAATAAAACAAAAGGAAAAGAAATCCTTTATCGTTCTTCAAGATCATTGACATTTCATCTCCCCTTCTGGCTATTGGTTTGTGAAGCCCCCGTTGGCTTGTTGGTGTATTTTATATTTTGTTTCATTCTTCATATTGAAATATTTTGATGGAATAAGGCAATTCCATATAGGGAATATGCTAACCAAGGAAAGAATTATATTGCAAAGCAACAGAATCATTGTTATTTCTAACAAAGATAAGAAGCACAAAGAAGTCATTCAATTTATCTTTTCAAAAGTTAGAAGGATGAATAGCTTTGCTAACCCTTCAAATTAGATATCTAAGAGGTATGATTGATCAAAAACTCCAAAGGAGTCTAACTACTGAAATTTTTGTCACTAATAATAGCAGCTGTAAATGAATTTTTGCTCGGCAAAGAGGTTTCTAAATCCATTTCTTAGGAAGGAGATATTTAATGTGCCTAGACCTTCAATACCAAGAACACCACTGCGTACTTTCCATAAGTTTACCTAGCAAAATGCATTAGGACTAAACCTCAACTTCTTCTCGTTGGTAAAAATATATCATTACAACACCTCCACCTAGTCCTTATACTACACATGATATTAGGGAAGAAATCGAGCCTGAATTGGACTCGACCCAAACCGATTTGAGTCGATTAGGGTCTGATTGGATCCAATCGAGCCAATTTCGTGAAATTAGACTCGAATCGGCGTCGATTTATGTCGAATTTGGTTCGACGAAGCTCAATCAATTTGAGTTTAATTTAATTTAATCAAATTCGGGTCCGATTTGGGTTAAATGACGCTTGATGATGGTTGATTGAGTTGGTCGAGCGCGATCGAGCCTAGTCGGGATGAATCGGCCTAGATATGAAAATAAACGTCAACATGATATTAATGTGTCATACATTAAAATTGTGAGAGAGTAATTAACCATAGACTATGATGTGATACTAATGTTTCTCAAGACTAGTTTGGATTCATGCTAGGTGGGTCTACTATGAAAGTTGTACATTTGTTGAGAGATTTGATAGAGAAGTACAAATAGAGCAAGGAGGATCTATATATGATATTTATTGATTTTAAAAAAGCATATGACAAAACTCGAAGAGAGCAGCAATAGAGTGTTTTAAAAAAGAAAGGAGTTAATAATATTTATATTCAAGTCATTAATGATATGTATACAGGAGTTGTTACTAGTGTTCAAACACAAGATGGTTTGACTAGGTATTTTCCTATTTCAGTTGGAACACATCAAGGAATTTATTAGCTTATGAAAATTTTCAATATTATTTTGAAGACTAAAAATATCAAATGAGTGGAGAAGCAGTGTGTTGATTCCTATTTTTTTAAATAAAGGTTATGCACAAGAGTGTGAATTATAGTGGAATTAAGTTAATGTGTAATACTTTAAAACTTTGGGAGAGAGTTATTGAGCATAGTTTACAACATGTTACTAATGTTTCCCCAAAAAAAAAACATGTTACTAATGTTTCTCAAAATCAATTTGGATTCATATCAGGTAGACCTACTATGGAAGCTATATATATAATACCCAAAATATTCAAAATAATGTAAGTACAAACTTCCCCTAAACGTAAATTTATTTTCATTAAATTCAATTTTTAATTCCGAGCATTTTGACATATAGAAATATATATAAATTATTAATCTAATTGCATATTTGTAAAGCTATTAAACTAATAACTCTTTACTAGTTAAGTTAAAATTAAGTTTTATGTATTAGTTAGATTAATAGTAAATTCAGTTCAGATTTCTATTTCTAGATATTCCACTTAGGCTTAAATGCGTTGGCAGATGATTCCCTTATTCCATCCAACGGCTAATAAGTAGTGCAGTAGCTTAGTGGAATTAGTGCATATATTATAATGTAATAGTGGATTCATACGGCTAGGATTTTTCTGAAAAGCATTAGTGGAGTTAGCGGATATGTCAGGATGTAAATCATATCATGGTAAGCCTCTTAAACATTTATTCCCTTACCCACCCGTTTTCCGAAGCCTGAAGCCGTGGGTGAGCGGGAAGCTGGAGGCAGGGCTGCGGTGTGTGAGTGCTGCAGCTTTCTGTTGGTGATTTATCAGGTAAGGAAATTTAGGAAGTTGAGGACTGCAAAAATCTAAGGAAATTGTATATTCTTAAACTTTTTTTTTTTTTTTTTTGGAATAGAATTTATTGAATTCTGCGTGTGCAGAGATTGTAATAGGGGAAACCAGTAAGAATGTTTGCTAAAATCTGAAAGGCTGAAATGTGTATAGAAATTGGTGTTTGAGGTAATGAAATAGGTGTGTATGCAGAAATCTGTGTGGCTGAATTTGTATGCAGAAATCTGTATTTGCTTAAATATGTATTGTTGAAATATGATTGCTGATTTCAATAGGGAAAGAGAGGAAAGAGAGGTAAGAGAGGAAAGGAGTGGGGTTGGATTGAATGAAGAAGAGTGTAGTTGAGATGGTATACAAAAGAAAAAGGAATCGGGGTATTTTAGGTGAACCAGTTTACCCAACTATTCTAGAAAATGAGGTGAGATACCCAATGGAAATAGTTAAAATTTTACATATTTGCAAATTCATATTTGTTATGTTTATGATAGCATTTATTTCAGTTTATCCAAGTTTATTCATATATAAATTGTTGGTTCATTCCATAGTGATTACAATAGCACATTGTATGATTGTGAAAAGTTAAGGATATTTGAAAGGTGAATTAAGTCATGTATGAGAAATAAGCCCGCACAAGTAAAAGTGAAAAACCTGACGAGATAAGTCTACACTCTTGAACTTCTAAAAGTTGAAAATTCTGACACAACCTTGAATAAAAAAGCAGTTTCAATTCTAAAAGTTGAAAATTCATACTCAACCTTGAATTAGAAAGCTTGAAGGGTGCAAACGCTACAATCATTATATGATTTGTATAAAAGTTTGAACTATAAACATAGTAAATAAAATACAAAGTGATGTTATGTATTTCTTATGTCTATTATGGAATTTACATATAATTTAAACTAATTGTTAATATGTTTATTCTTATTTCTTATATATTGTTTGTGTATTTCATTTAACTTTAACTCATTAACAATGATTGTACTGCAAAAAAGATGAACAATCCAATAGGGCATTAGATAAAAAAGAGTGACTGAACTTTTTGTTGTACATACACTTTTTGGGTGTATAAAGAGATCTCAGTAGGAGCTATGCAGAGACTTTTGGGTATAAAAACAAATTTTAAAAAATTTAGTAAAGCTATGTATTTTATTTGATGTGTGCATTTTAATTGAGATATTTTACATATGCTTCTTGTTATGAAGTATAAAGCTTGATATGCTAAGATATTCTGAATAGGCTATTTCTTACTCCATGTTTCTGATATAATTAGTTCAGAATAAATGTGAGTGAGAAAGAGCTCTATTCATATTCTCCTTCTCTATTACACTATAGATTGACTATAGAGGTCAAAATTAGAGTGGGGCTATATTTATTGAGAGGTTTGATGGAGAAGTATAGGGAGAATAAGGAAGATCTACATATGATATTTATTGATTTAGATAAAGCTTATGAAAAACTTTCAAGAAAAGTGTTATGGAGAGTTTTAGAAAAGAAAGGGGTTAATAATACTTATACTCCAGTCATTAAAGATATGTATGCAGGAGTTGTTACTTGTGTTCAAACACAAAGAGGTTGGATCAAGTATTTTCCTATTTCAGTTGGATTACATCAAGGATCAGCCTTAAGCCCATATCTTTTTGCTTTAGTCATGGATGTTCTTACTAAAAATTTATAGGATGATGTAGCCTGATATATGATTTTTGTTTATGATATTCTTCTAGTTGATAAGACTATTGAGGGAGTTGAAGGTAAAGTTGAATTATGGAGGTCAACTTTAGAGTCTAAAGGTTTTTGTTTGAGTGGATCTAAAATCAAATACGTAGAGTGTAATTGCAGTAATAGATCTAATGGAGGGATTGTGACTTTGTGTGATCAAGTCATTAATATGAATACATGTTTTAGATATCTTGGGTCTATTGTTCAGAGTGATGGTGAAATAGATGGGGATATTATTAGTAGAATTCAAGTTGGATGGTTGAAATAAGGGAATGCATCGGGCATGTTGTGTGATGGAAAAATTCCCCTCAAACTTAAGGGAAAATTTCTATAAAATGGTAGTGAGCCCTGCAATGCTTTATGCTGCAGAATGTTGGCCATTAAAAGAGAAGCATAATATTAAGTTAAGTGTTGCACATATGAGGATGCTCAGGTGGATGAGTGTCTTTACTCTTAGAGACATGATACAAAATGAGCATATACATGAAAAGGTTGGAGTAACTCCAATGGAAAATGAGATTAGAGAGTCTCCTTAGATGATTTGGTCACATAAAATCTCAACCTTCTTATGACACGATTAGAAAAGTGGATGTATTAGATTTAGCTTATGTTAAGAGAAGTAGAGGTAGACCTAAAAAGACTTGGTTAGAAAATATTACAAATGACATTTTTTTAGATTTAAATGAGAATTTGACTATTAGCGGGACAAAATGAAGAAAAAAGGATTCAAGTAGCCGACCTCACATAATGGGATAAAGGCTTGGTGTTGTTGTTGGATTACATCAAGTATTAGCTTTAAGCCCATATCTTTTTCCTTTAGTCACGGATTTTCTTACTAGACATTAGCAAGAGGATATGCCTTGATGTATGCTTTTTTTATGATATTCTTGTTAGTGATAATACTAGAGAGGGAGATGAATAGTTTGAATTATGGAGGTCAACGTTAGAGCCAAGAGGTTTTTGTTTGTGTGGATTTAAAATAAAATATACATAGTTTAATTATAGTAATAATAGATCTAGTGGTGGGATTATGACATTGAGTGATCAAGTCATTAAAAAGAGTGCACATTTTAGATATCCCGGGTCTATTGTTCAAAGTTATGGTGAAATAGATGAGGATACTATTAATAGAATTCAAGTTGGATGGCTGAAGTAGAGAAATATATTGTGCTTGTTATGTGATAGAAAGGTACCCCTCAAACTTAAGAAAAAAATTTATAAGATGGCAGTGAGAATTGCAATGCTTTATGGCCCAAAATGTTGGCCATTAAAAGAGGAGCATAAAATTAATTCAAATGTTGCAGAGATGAGGATGCTCATGTGGATGAGTGGTTTTACACTTAGAGATAGAATATGAAATGAATATACATATGAAAAGGTTCGAGTAGCTCCAATGAAAGATAAGATTAATCAGAGTCGTCTTAGATGGTTTGGTCACTTAAAAAGTAGGCCTTCCAATGATTTTATCAGGAGAGTAGATGTATTAGATCCAACCTATGTTAGGAGAGGTAGAGGTGGATCTAAAAAGGCTTGGTTATAAAGTATTAAAATTTTATTTTTATTATATTTAAATGAGAATTGATTCTTAATAGGATACAATCGAAAAAAATGATTCATGTAATCGACCCCACAGTGGGATAAAGAATTATTGTTGTTGTAATAATAGTAAGATCAAGATGCCTGTAAACTGATGAGAAAACGAAACACTAATGATGCCAGAGGATATACTTTAAAAAAATATGAAGCGATAACTATCATATATACAATATTTCACACAATCAACAAAAGAACTGTCAAAAAAACTCAAAATGAGAAAAGTCTATAATAATTGCAAGTCAAAGCAAACCTGCATTGATGGAAAAAGAAGAAAGCCATACTTTGGATCTCTGCCAAGCATTTGCATAACTTCTTGATCATTCTCCATTCCCATTGCTTTCATGATAATCATAATCGAAATCTTTGGAAAGCAAGAACAAATAACATAAACGATAACTAAATTCCTTAAAATGAGCTCCAGTAAAAATGAGGTTAGCTGAATACCGGCTTGGAGAACTGATTAAGTTGCAGATATATTTTATCCTTATCAATGAAAAAAACAGTCTTGGTTTTTGTCTCGTGAGTACTGCTTGTAACAGATGCATTGACCCTGATATTGGTAAAAGAGAGTGTTGTCATCACACTTATATTCAAGGCAAATTATTCAAGATCAATGACTCACTGTCAGTAGAAAATATAAATTATGCATCAATTTTAATTTCAAGAAACGTAAAAAGGGAGAAACTCCACCAATAAAAACAGATGCAAGAATGAATAATGATTGCTTAAAGACATTGATGGAATTCAAGTACAAGGAGATCAGAAACAGGCGAGTTGCTTATATTTTAAATCATAAATAATCATGAATCAACCAAAAAAAAAAAGAAATCTAATGCATAGTGAGATATTCTATTTAGATTGTCTAAATAACAGTTCGCACAAACTAGAATATATATTATCGCTCAATAATCTTACCATAATAGACGTACCACAAGGATCACTAATAAGTCAGACAGAGAGAAACTTGTTTGCAAAAATGGCAATGACAAGTTGTCTTTGAAGAAGTCCAACGATGGCATGGTTGTTATATTCCATAAATATGATTCAAATAAACAGATATTAGAACATCAGCAAAAAAGAAGATAAAACTCGAAGCACCCTCAAGCAGAATAAAAGGTAGCTTATAAAAGATATATATATATATATATATATATATATATATATATATATATATATATATATATATATATATATATATATATATATATATATAGACTCCTAGACAAGGGGAGGTGCTGTTAGCCAGGTCAAAAATCAATTAGCCATTGTTGTTATAAATTATTGTCTCAGCGACAGTAACATTAGTAATAAAGGAAAAAATATAAAGAAGCTCCAATATAGAAAATTTGATTTCGGAAGTGAATTGATGTTCAGGGCATTGATGCTAATGTTGAAGATAATTCGAGTTAGTGAATTAGATTCAAATTGGAACATATAGATCAGTGCCAATATCCTTAGGGCCGTAGGCTTGATTGAAGTGCTATCATGGATCTTGAGGTGATCTGATGATGCATATTTGAAAGGACAATTGGCTTGTTTTACAATTAGTACACAGGATTATTGAAGCACCAATCTTGGCTCTCTTGATATGACGGTCTGGATTAATCCAGAACTATTATTTTTTAGGATTTATCAGTTAGGATATGGCTGAGGACAAGGAGGGGGTTTGGAGCATTTCGAATGTTATACTTAAATAAATTGTCATCATAATTAGATTGTGTTAAGTTTGAATCTCTAACGAGAAAATCTCATATCCCATGGGCTTCATTCATCCATCCATCCATTGAATCTCTAACGAGAATAATCTCATTTTTTAGGATTTATCAGTTTGGAGATGGAGGAGAAGTTACACTTGGATCTGGCTGAAGTTTCCCTGAACTCAGTGGTAGGATTCACTATGAATCATACCATGAAGGTGAAGGGGGAGATAGAGGGCAAGGAGGTGATGGTGCTAATTGATAGTGGGACTACCCACAATTTCATTTCCACTCAGGTCGTCGACCAATTGGGAGTGAATTTGGTGGGCACTAATTGTTATGGAGTGATGATGGGTACAAGGAAGGTGGAGAAAGGCAAGGGGATCTGTAGAGTGATGTTGACCATCAAGGGGATTCAGGTAAGGGAGGACTTCCTTGCACTAGAATTAAGAAGTATTGATATCATCATGGGAATGAAGTGATTGCAAACCTTAGGGGAAACCAAGGACAATTGGAGAGCACTCATGATGGAATTAATGGTGGATGGGAAAAATGTGGTTATAAGGGGAAATGCAAGGCTATCCAAAGCCATGATATCACTTAAGACCATGGTTAGGGGCCTACAAGATGTGGGTGAAGATTTTCTGGTGGGACTACACAAGCTACATGTGATCAGAAGGAGGAGGAGGGGGGGGGGGGGGGGGGGGGGGGGGGGGATTTCTCTTTCAGGGCAACTCTTAATTCAGCAAATTGGTAAAAAAATTTAGCCACCTCCACCGAAACACGAGTATATCTCCACCTTGAGGACAATGTGGATCTTATGAAGGGGAGTATTGTTAGACTGGTCAAATGGACCAGTCCAGCCGGTCCACGTGGGACCATCCCAGGCGCGACGAGGCGGAAGCCTCTGCCTCCTGATTCAGCCGCATGCCCCGCTTGGATCAAACAAAGCAATTTAGGAAGAATTTTTTAGGGATTTGGGAGGGAAATTTGAATGTAGGGATTGTTTAGGGATTTCCTTTTGATTTGTATGCATTAAATACTTTATTTTCCTAGGGTTATGGCATCTTGAATTTGGCTGAAATTTGAGATAGCGTAGATTTAGGTTTTCTTCGGGCTCTAATGGCGTCTAGAGATTTGGGAGAGATCGATCCTCCTCTCGAACAGAGGATCAATTGTATCTTGCTATTTTCCGTTCTCTTTCATCAAATAATACAAATTATCTACTATTTTTGAGATTTTGCGCGAATTTTCGCGGAGAATTTTCGCGGAGAACTCTCGTTGTTCTCGAAGATTGATAGGAAATACTCGAGATCTATAAGTGTGTCCTATCACATCTATCAACCGGATATCTTAAGATATAATTCACAAAAGAGAACAAAAAAAGAAGGCTTCTAGAATGAATTACAGAAAGTTATTATAGGTGACCAAGTAAACTATCTTTGATCTCAACCAGCTAACAGCAAGCACAGATTCCTCAAAACTAAGGGGCCGGTGAACACAGGCAACAGTTGAATATCATCCTGTTCTTCGTCACCATTCAAGAGGATATTACGAAATGCTAGTGCAACCAATAATGCTTATTAAACAGAAAAATCAAACATGCACTTTCGAATGGTCTATGGTAACCATAAAAACACAAAAATGTACAATAACAAAAAAAGGCTAATATTATATAAATATATAGTATAAATAGCAAACCTGCCCTTGCTATCAGTGTCAATTATTATTCGATTCTTGGAAAGTTGCTCTTGTATCAAAATCACCTAAAATTTCAATTAATCAAACGGGTGTTTAGATTGAAAACAAATGTCAAAACATGAAACATATATGGTGAAGTTGAACAATAAGAATACATTAAAAAACATTGAAAAGTTTTATGACTTGTATCTACCTTTGTATTTAGTAAATTGGAAAGTTACTACTGTGTTGAGAAAAACTTAATTTTCATTAGAGTAAGGAATTAAAGAAATCATGAAAATGCAAACATAAACCAAAGTAACACTTTATATTCCAACATAGATTTACAATAATACAATATTTCATTCTGAACCTTGAATGGCTGAAAGGAAAAATTATTTTTTTTGTTTAGAAACTAATCATAGAAAAATAAATATTTGAAAAGCAAGTTCAGAGACAAATTACGTGTTGCTTTTCCTCGTAGAAAGTAAAAATGACAAAAAAATGTAAAAATATAAAGCATTAAAAGTAAATAAGAGCCATAGAGAAAAGTAAATACAAGAATTTCATAAATATTATGGGACGCATGTTCTGCATTCTAATTTTAATTTGTAATGCAGATAATATGATAATGCATGAATTACAAGATATCTAAGAAAAAGTCATTGTTCAGTACAAAAAATAAAAATAAAAACTCCTAAAATTAATATGGTGGAAAAATAAATAGATTAGGAAGGCAAACTTCAGTACTAGAATTATCCTGAAAAAAAGGGAAAATAATATATTTATGCATTTCACTTCAAAAGATCCAGACGTATGACGATATAACACGCTAAGAAAAATGAAAGAACATTGATTTCTCTGGATTCAGTATACGGATGGTACTGATCACGACAATCAAATAAAGAAGACCCTACAAACATATGGACTATAAAAGGTGGCACTAAAGACCCTAATAGCATTCTTCTTCAACCAATTAGAATCCCTTGACTTATCATAAAATGATGAATAAACTGCTAGTCAAATTACCAATTTTGATTACCTTCTCATTTCCTTTAATAATGAAGTAACCACCCGGATCAAGAGGACATTCACCTTGAAAATTAATCATCCAATGAGTAGAACAGAGGAAAATAACTAAATATGGTAACAAAAGAATAAATTATTGAGAAAATCAAACCAAGTTTGGCCAGTTCAGCTTCATCCTTTCCACTTAACACACAACTGCTGCTACGGAGCATAATCGGTATTCGTCCAATAACAAGGCCTTTCTGAACATAATAGATTCAAGACAATGGTATCAGGAACAATATTTCAGAAGGATCTGAACAAAAAAAAAAAAAAACTATTCATTACCTTATATTCCTTATTCGTTTGATTTGGTACGGTGTATTCGATATCAACCTCTATAGGAGAAGCATATCTGAACATAAGGATAAATTAATGTAGTAAATCATTACTGCTAAAGAAGACCATGTAGAATTTTAAACCGAAAAGGTTAATACACCACCGCTATGGGCAATAACAACAACAAAAACTGAAGTCCTATATTTCATAAGAGAAAATTTGACAAATAAACCATGAGAAAATGAATCAAACTCAACCAAGTATCAAAGCAGGAAGGCAACACAAACAAAGAACTGAAAGGAAAATAAACACAGCATAGATGTCACGCGTGAAACAATAATAATCATGCCATAACAAGTTGTATGCGAGGAAGGCTGGATATTAAATTTTGATCTTCAATAAGGACATTGGACCATGTGGATCTACACTACCATCTGGTAGATGAAACCACCACACCATAAGAGAGTCCGAAAAGTGTGATGGACAAACTCCATCATGGAGTTGGGTGTTCTTAAAAACTCACTGAAACTGAGTCCCAACTTGAATTTTTCTTATTGACATGTCCAATTCATTGTATGTCTTGTTGGGTTGTGGGATGTTTAACTAAGTGGCAGTTTGCTCATAGCCTTGCTATCCATTAACTAACTAATTAATATAGAGAAAAGAGCCAAATGATCCCTTAAATTTTTATGAATAACCAAAATTGTCCCGAACTATATTAAAGGATCATTTTGGTCCCTCAAGTTCTTAAAAAGGAACCAAAATAGTCCAATGATGGGACTATTTGGACTATTTTGATTTCTCTTTAAAAAGTAAAATGGTCATTTATTATAAGTGTCTTTGGGGACAATTTTGATCTTTCATAAAAATTCAAGGGACTATTTCAATACTTTTCTCAATTATTATAATGTTGTTGTCTTTTGATACCTTCATAGGAGTAATTTGGTAATTAATAGGATCTAGAGATTAAGTAGAGAGGGCAGCCTATTTATACCCACTCTTTTTAAAGAGAAAAAGTGAGTTTTAGTGAATTTCTTTTTTTTTTTTTTTAATTTTTGTGAATTGTAGGGCAGGATTACATATTTTTGGAGATTTATAGAGTATAAATGTTTGCAGTGGAGTACGGGATCACCATTAACACATAGTGTCTCCCACATCCTTTACCGGTGCTGCCAAGGAATTATGCTGGGATTTAGTCTAGATAGTTATCGGCAAGTTGATACTAGATTAGTTGTGTTCTCCTCCTATTGTTGTGTATTTGATTGCTTCTCGTTTGATTTCATTCTCTTTAGCTCCAAAGCTAAAGGGAATTTCCCTTATTCTTTAGCTTCAAGGTTGTAGAAAACTCCATTTTCCCTCAACCTCAAAGTTGTTGGAAATTCTTCAACTCCTTAGCCACAAAGTTAAAGGTTTCAGTTCATTCTCCTCAACTCCAAAGTTAAAAAGAACTCTCCAACCCTTACCTTCAAAGCTTTGGGTCTCATCTTCATTTACTTAATCCTCAACCAAGTAGATGATGTTTTATCTCTAGGCCTCTAAGCCTCAGCTCCTCCTACCCAATTCCAATAGGACATTGAACAAAGTTTCATAATTACCTTATCCCAGACAAATCATTTACCTATAACTATCCAATATCCTTATGAAAAATCAATCACATGAGAGGGTTTTCGTGGTTGAATCCACTTTGAATTTGATAAATGTATTGCTTGTGAAACATGTGTTCATGTATGTCCAAGTGTTAGCAGATCCCTAAATTAAGTTATCTTCTATTAGAATTCTTTATTTCATTATATTTTGTATCAAATTGTCGTGGTGTCAATAACATTGTTCATGTAGACAATGTGGTTGGTACAAATAGTTCATTCCCAATGGGATTAGCAAAATGTCAAATGAAATTGCATTGATTCTCATTAGAAGTTAGGAAAATCATACCAACCTCAAAAGGAATGTTACAGCTAGCATTAGAACCACAGCTACATACAATAACCCATTATGAATGCTCCTGGAATGCTAAATTACATGACATATGCCATTCAACCACCAAAAAAAAAAAGCCCCAGCGAGCATTAGAAGCACAATTGTACAAAGGAGCCAAAAATGGAAGCTCCATAAAATACAACAGTACACAGCAACGTAATATGGATCGTCCAAGAATGGTTTGAATTTGATTTCCCCTGTTGTATAAATCTACTTCATTATTTCATTGTACGCATCTTAAATAATCTCAATATAAATTTGGCATGTATTATTTTCTCATCATTGCATACCAAATCAATTATCATAGCTCTCAACCAATCAATTGTTTGTCATCTCGTGATTACACAAAATCATATAAAGAACCTTTTATTTACTTCATATAAATTTAGAATCATTGCCTAAGCATAAAAATCACTTTCATAATGAATTTTACCAACGATTAAAAAGGCGGAAGAGGCGTACGCACTGAGACGCGACTCAAGGCGAGGCGAAGCATTTGCGCGTTGAGGCTTACGCCTCGTTGGATTCGGCGGAGCGTGCGCTTATTTCGCACAGGGCGTAGGCTTCGGTTCGTAACGCCTCGAAGCGAAACGAGGCACCGCTTCGATTTGTCAGTATATAGACCGAGCGGTGAGAGTCGTATAAGAGTCGAGTATTAGGATAATATACCTTCTTCTGCTTCGGGTGAGAACTGAAAGGCGAACTCCGTCGACTTCGACGACCACAGTTCGGTCGAGTTCGAACATAACTGGAGGCGATCGTAGGTAACGAATTATTTCTTCTCTTTCTTCCCGTAATCTTCCGGTCATTTGCTTCATGTCTCGCTTCTTCTTCTCCAGCTTCCTGTAATCGACGGTTCTTTTTTCGGCTAGTTAACGAATTTGCTTCATGTCTCGCTTCATCAGATTGTACATGCTCGGTACCGAGGAGTACATGCTCGGTACACGCTCGGTACTGAGCGGTACATGCTCGGTACTGAGGAGTACATGCTCGGTACACGCTCGGTACTGAGCGGTACATGCTCAGTACTGAGCAGTACATGCTCGGTACACACTCGGTACTGAGCGTACATCGTCGGTACTTCGTACATGCGGTACATAGTACTCGGTACGAGCGGTACATGAGTACATGCTGGTAGTACATGCTCGGTACACGCTCGGTACTGAGCGGTACATGTTCGTACACGCTCGGTATTAGCAGAATTTCAAAATTCTCTTATAATATAATTTTGTTTTACATGAGTCCCGTCGAACCCGCCAGGGGCAATCCCTTGGACCCCCGGCAGACAGGTATATTTTTGTATTCATGTTGTTTTATTATTGGTATTTGGGTTAAAATTTATCATTGTTAGCATGACTAGTGGCACAAGAAGGAAAGATCCTGCATGAAAATATGGAACTCAAGTTGAAGTGTCAGGCGAAGGTGCAAAGAAGGGATATGTTTACATGAATGTAATTTCTGTGAGAAGCGCATAACTGGTGGCGTCCCTAGCTTGCACTCATGTCAATGTGGGACCATGTGCAAAAGTTCCTGATGAGGTAAAGAAGGAATGTATAAATTATTTAAAGAAGTTTGCCACCACAAAGGAGGTCACACAAAGAAATATGGAAGAGATGATAGGAAACTCTTCTTACTATGGATCACAACATGAAGGTTCCAGTACTGGAAGTCATCTAGTTTCTTCTGATCGAGGCAGTCGGGGGCCCATGGATAGATTTATGCTAAATATGGATAACGACGAAAACATAAATACTCAGGATATTCAGCCTCCTACAGCTACAAAAGAACTCAGGAATAGAGTTTGTTTGGATATCGCCAGATTCATCTATGAAAATGGGATTCCATTTAATGTTGTTAGGAGTCCGTCGTGGATCAATATGTTACGATCTGTTGGAAGCTATAGAAGAGGATTACAACTTCCAAGCATGTATGAGCTGAGAACTTGGATGCTGAATGAGGAGGTCAAGACAACTTCAAAAATGGTGGATGATGTTAAGAAGACTTGGATTGAGACAGGGGTGACAATAATGTCAAATGGTTGGTCAGATATTCGATATAGAAGTATTATTAATTTTTTGGTCAACAATCCATATGAAACAGTTTTTCTCAAATCAGTAGATGCTTCAAGCTTTGTAAATGATGCACAATTATTGTTTGAAATGTTGGATGAAGTTGTGGAGGAAGTGGGAGATGCTTTAGTAGTACAGGTTGTTACTGATAATGCAAGTGCATACAAAGCTGCAGGAAGAATGTTAATGGAGAAGAGGCCTCACCTTTACTGGACTCCTTGTGCTGCACATTGTATTGACTTGATGCTTGAGAGGTTGGGACAGTTGCCTCAACATAAATAAGCCATATTTAAGGCCAAATCCGTTAGTAAGTTTATATACAATCATTCTTGGGTACTCGGCTTGATGAGAAAATTCACTGACAAAGAAATTATTAGACCTGCTGTTACAAGATTTGCTACTGCATATTTAACATTGCAGAGATTCAAGGAGTTAAGACAACATTTGGAAACAATGTTTACTTCTAAAGAGTGGGATAAAAGTTCATGGGCCAAAAAACAAGAAGGAAAGCAAGTTAAAAAGATTGTTATGAGAGACGATTCATTTTGACGCAGTACAAATTATGCTTTGAAGACAACAGGATCATTAGTAAAGGTGCTTAGAATGGTTGATGATGAGAGGGCCCCGGCTATGGGATTTATTTATGAAGCAATGAATAGGGCTAAAGAAGATATTGCAAAAGAATTGGTAGGTCAAGAAAGTGCCTACAAAAAAATATGGGATATTATAGATGAAAAGTGGGATCGACAATTACACCAACACTTACATGCTGCTACGTACTATTTAAATCCCCAATTTCATTATGATAAGGATTTTCATGTTGACAAAGAAGTGAAAACTGGTTTGTATGCATGTATGGACAAACTCATTTCTGAAGAAAACTTCCTTAAAGTAAATGATCAACTTGAGGATTTTCATTTGAAGAAGGAAATGTTTGGATTTAGAGCAGCACAAACATGCTACAAAACACGATCTCCTGGTATGTTTATAGTTTGAGTATTTATAACTTTAATGTTAATATTTATGTTCAAGTCTTCTACTTCAACCAATATTCATAAAATACTATGTTTGTCTTTATGTAGAACGTTGGTGGGCTCAGTTTGGAGATGATGTTCCTTGAATTAAAAGCTTTTGTAGTTAAAGTTCTTAGCCTAACGTGTTCGGCTTCTGCATGCGAGCGTAATTGGAGCATTTTCAATCAAATTCATACAAAGAGGAGAAATCGATTGGCGGCAGATCGAATGAACAAACTAGTTTATGTTAAACAAAAAATTAAAAGATAGATATCTCAAATTGCAGAATCAAGGAAATATTGAGAATGAAATTGATCATTTGCTTGTTGATGAGTTACAATCTGATGATGAATGGGTTACTCCTAAGAATGCTGATGTTTCTGAAGTTGAAGTAGAAGGAGAAACTCATGTCAATGAATAAGATAATGAAGCAACTGCCCAAGTATATAAAAGGAAGAAACAAAGTGAGATTGAAGCTTCAAAAAAATTCAAAGGTATTCTTAAATATAATGAATTATTTTGAATGTTACTATTGTTTCATTTTATATCTAATGAAATATTAATTGATATAGGAGATAAAGGAAAAAATATTATAGATGAAGAAAAGTTTGAGGATGACTTTGACATTAATTATGAAAATTATTCTGAAGACAATCAAAGTGATGACGAGCCTGCTTTGGGTCTTGATCCTAAGGGGATGTTTTATTTTTAAGTGAGTTTATTTTAAATCTTGTATTCCAGTAATATTATCTTAAAACAAATCTTCAAATTCATAGCTGACATAATATTTTGTTATTTTTTGTCATTATTTATAATTTTAAATTAATTTATTTTAATCGTTTTGAGGCTTACGCTTCGATCCACCTCGAGGCTTACGCCTCGCCTCGTTTAGAAAAAACGCCTCGATTCCCGATTTCGCCTTTTAAAACCTTGAATTTTACTAACGTAAAACCAAATTACAATTTTTTTATGTTTATATTTTGTTACTTTCTTTAATAACTTCATTATATAACCCATAACAAATATGATTATTATAATCATGAAAATCCCTTTTGTTCTTCATTTTTGGTACAAAATGCTTCTCCCGTCATGTAACATTCACATAATCCTCAAAATATAATTAAAAACATTTGCTAGTCATACCACTCTAATATTTAACTCTCAAATCTCTAAAAGTATCTTATCTAGAACTAAAACTTTACATTATGCATCTTTATATTTTTAGCTGAGTCTCAAAGAATACCAAATGGAAGGTTAGTGATGAGTGCTAATTGGGTCAATAAGGAGTATCATTAATTTCTGCTATTTATTATGGGAGTAGATTTGGAAAAGGCAATGAAAATATGAACTTCGTTGCAGCTTATCTTCTCATTTCCCCTAATGCCTTCCTTTTCTACTTTCAGCTCCCAGTGTAACTCGTATGGGAGTTACCAGCGTCCTATAATTGATGAGGAAAGAATATAAAAAAAACAATAAGCTATAAATTAAATAATGAAATTTCTTACGTGCGGTCAGACAAACGGCATATATTCGGAGTGAGTTTTTCAGCATGATGCTCCATGTATTCCACAGGTTTCCCAATGGAAATTTTAGTGTACCTGGAAAATAATTTGATCCATTGAATATTGATAAACAACCCTAAAATGCAGAACATAAGAACGCATCGCGGACGGACACCGCTACAGACCGGAGATAAAGCGACGGGTCTTGGGGGCATTCGATGCGATCATTCGTCTTCATGATCTTCTTAATTTCATTATTGATGAAATAGTTGAACGAGTCGATGTGCTGCTTCACCAGGCCCCGCACCTGCCACGCAAACTTGCTTATAATTCACGGCCACCAGATCCACCGTAGAAGTAGAAGAGACAGAGAGAAGGGGAGGTACCTTTAGGAATTCTGGAAGGAGAGCAAACTTGTCGACTGCGGACTTGATTGGCTTGGCGTGGTTGTTGTGAGTTTCCACGGAGCTGCGGGTAAAGCGAGGATGCATTAGATCGAGTACCTTGAAAACGACGAAGAATCGTGTAGTTATGCAATGGAAATATTACTCTTTCTCTCGATATCCCATTTCTTCGGCCAACGCCTCCCGGATGATTCCGCGGCGGGAAATAGTACTGGTGTGATATCTGATGGTTTTAAGGATTTCTTATTGGAAGCGTTGAGGAAAAGAACCTTGGCCGGTAACTGTTAGGAAGAGCAACTTGGCCCGGTAACAGGAGGTAAGGAAGGGATTCAGGAAGCGGGAAGGGAAGAGGTAAGGAAGGGATTCAGGAAGCGGGAAGGGAGGGTTTAGGGTTTATGCAAGAAATACTTTTTATTTTTTTTATTTTTTTTGGCATTTAGGACAACCATGATAAATTCACATAAATATTATTCAATTGATTTTTAGTATAAAGTTGAAAATTAATTTGCGATGAAATTCATAGAATTTTCTATGATATGTGTTCTTTTATTTTTGAAAAAATGTATCCAAATTGTACATTTAATTTAAAAGATGCCTTCAGTACTCATATCTATAGTATACGAATGAACACATACCAACATTTTCCCATAGTTTCTGCATTAATCATCATCATTGTAGAATCTCGATATGAGTTGTGACTATATTTATGACTTCGAAAATATAGAGCTGTGACTATATTTTATGACTTCGTTGAGAGAGTCAATATGCAGGATAGAGAACTTGGTGCTTATCTTTAATATACACATCAATATAATCAACAATTTATCAATCATTTTTCAATAGCACAGCAAGAAGCTTGATATCATTGTGTGGTAATGAATATCATAATGGAGTTTAAAATTGGTAGTTTTCATAAGGAGTATCACTTAGCTTCCAAGGCTTACAAAAAGAGGTTAGTTGTGTGGGCACTTAAATCAAATATGTTTTCAGAACTCTAACATTGCATTATATCTTAAAAATGAAGTTGGCTTTGAACAATAGGTATGTGCTTTCTGCATTCAAATTGATACAATTTAATGACAACCAACATTTTTAGAACTTTAACGATGTTATAAAGAGTGCACTCTTCTATCTTGGGACTACATTATTAGAATTTTTAAGATGCATAATTGATGTGATACCACATGCAATGAGCTTCTTAAGAAAATTAAAAGTGAATGACAACGTAATTTCAATTAATATCTTATTGAGATAGCAAGAAAATCATTAAAGAAATCGTGTTATTAACTAGCTTAGGCGAAGAAGTATGCGTAGATTGACCAAAACTCATGGATAAACAACAATAGTAGCAACACCAAAAGCTATTAAACAACAATCCGTAATTTAATAACGAGAAGTTCACCTTGGGGATTAACCACTCAACTAAACTAGGCTTAGCGGGAGAAGATCTTCAGCACACCAAACGATGCCACGAGGAAGGTTGCAATGCCAAGGGTCTTGAGCCACGGAGAGGTTGCCGGTGGTGGAGGACACACGGTCGATGTGCTTTCAATAGTCCACCTGTAATCTTAGAACCGCTCGTCCATGATGTCGATGAGTGTGGGTAGGATGCGGTTCAAGTAGTTCTCCACCGTTTCGTCAAACCCGATGTCAAAGAAGGGAGAGCGGATGGGGTGAATATATCCCTCGTCGTCTAGCACCAATCCACTGTCAACTTCCGGATCCGCCATGCATGGTTGGCGTGTAGAAATTTCAAGTAGAAGAGGATTAGGGGAATGTAGTGGAGACTCTTTGTCTTGAGAAGAGGAGGGAAGCGAGGGAGGAGCAAATCCGGCGGGATTTCTCAGGAGGGGTGGGCGGCGGGTCCAAGAGGAGGAGCTTAGGGTTTGAAATTGCAATCCTAGTTAATTCCCTAATTAAATCTGAAATAAATTTCAGAATTAATGATGTTTGGAGGGAATTAAATTAGGATTTGAATTTGATTTCAAATAGGAGTGGAGCTATAATATGAAACAATAAGGGGAAGCCCATGAAAGGAAGCCGGCGGTAAATAGAGAGAGGGAGGGATTTGAAAATTTAAAACTGAAATTAGATTTCAGTTTTAAGTGAATTAGGAGGGAAAATTGATGTGAGTTAACTCCTAATTCAAGAGAAATCAATGCCTTAATGGAGCATTAATGGGATTCCACCCAAGCATGGGGCCGGCGGCTTCTAGAAGGGGAATTTGGTGTGGGTGTATGTGGGTGGCTTCCAAAATTGCATGCATGATGTTTGAAAGGGGTTAAAACAAAATCCATTTGAAATTGAAATTCGTCATGAAAACGAATTCAAAAACTTTCCTAATTTGGAAATTCTAAAATAGGAAAGATTTTGGCATTCGAAATTTGAACTTCAAAATTTAGCTTCGAATGGAAGAGGAGATTGGGTCAATGGTTGGAAGATTCCCGGCCGGATGGTGGTGGTAGGATGGCTGACGGCTAAGGGGGGGAGTTGAGGTGGGCGGGTTGGAGAGAAAGAGGGGAAATCGGGTATGGGGGATGGACCACGAGCCACGGACTCTTCCAATGACTGGTGGGTGTTGCTTTTGCCCTCACCTTGGGCTCTCCATAGAACTCACACAGAGATCTAGGAGAAAAGAACTCACTAAGAGATCTTCAAGACGGAACTCACAAAGAGAACACAAGAGCCAAATTTTCATTCAAAATATTCATCCCTATTACAAGAGAAAAGACCCATATATATAGGTCTCAAGCATACAAGAAGAAATAAAGACTAAATTGCCCTCAGGGCCCCAACATGACTCAACTCAACATAAGGGTACAAAAGGAATACATAAAATAAAATGCATAATAACTAAAAATATAAGCTTTGAATCATGGCCGTCGATCTACGATGCTTCCGGCGATACACCTGTTTGAACCTTGGATCGATGTCCTTATCATTCTCCCCAGGTGGGAGAAAGCTCGACCCCGTCGAGTGAAAATCTCTGGAGCTCTCGTACATCTCTAAAAGATCTGGATCCAATCGCTGTAACTCCTCCCGATCGATCCATGTATCATCTGTCACCGACTTCCCTTCTCAATGAACCAAGTACCAGTAGCACCCGCCTTCCTTCATGGAAATGATTTCATCGTCAAGTATAACATCGATCTTCTCCGCATTGGGTAAATGGGATAATTTGGGGAGTGGAGGTAGGCTGGGGATCTCACTGGGTGGGTTCTCACAAGGCTCAATTTGAAGTGGATTTTCAGGGTTCAGTTCAGGTCCCTCAAAGGTTACTAAATCTTCTATATTAAAGGTTGGATTAATGTTAAAACCTTTGGGAAGGTCCAGCACATAAGCGTTGCTATTTATCTTTGACATTATCCTAAAAGGTCCGGCGCTTCTAGCATGCAACTTCTTCACGGAGGGATCCGTACCATCACAAAGTTTCTAACCTCGAATTCTTTAAATCTTTTCTTATGATAAGCTTATAATTGGAGTTACATTGTTCAATTCTTCTTTTAATTTCTTTACAAAGCTCCTGGAGATGAGATGCAAATGCATATACAAAAGAACCGGTATGCATGACAAATGACAAGAATCAAGGCTCACACAAAAGTTTTAAACAGAAATAACTTGGAAGACAACATACTACAAACACACACACACACACACACTTATTAACTCCTACGAACACAGCTAGAAAAAAGGTGGTCGAGTCACAAAAAGATGGGTCTAAAGTGTTCGGTCTAAGGGAACCGGTGTAGGGGGAGGAAGGAAGACACTCTTGGCTACCAGGGCACTTCTATGGATAGTTTCAGTTAGGGTCGACAGCAGTCTCCTAGTGGTAGTAGTATAACCGAACAAATTCATCCAACTAGGGTAGGAGTAGTCCTTATCCTGGTAGGACGAGGCTATAACGGGCAAAATGTATGAATCAGGAATGACACGCTCAGCCAAATATAAATCCAAATGAGCAGCTCCAAAGTTAGACTCTAATGCACCAAGAGGAGGCTCATTATTCAAATCAAGATTCGAAGCTTTCAGAGTCAAATCATTATCTCCCGAACTCATAGTACTATTCTTAGTAGAATCAGGGTAACTGGGTTCAGGGTTAATTAAATTGTGATTTAAATCAGGTAGTAAGTTTAGTTGAACCACTTCCGATTCGATATTATTATCATCATAATTACCCAAAGTCGACTCAGTAGGTGATACAACTAAATCAGGATCTTCCGAATTTAAATTCAATGTGTCCAAGGCCAGATTGGCTTCTTTCAAGATCATATTCCTACCGTCCAGGCCTACTTTGTCCAAGGACTTATCCTCGAGGAGACTAGGATCAGGGTGGGTTAAGGTGTTGACGTTTACAGGTTCTAACTTCCCTAGCTCAGGGTTTAAGTCATTATGAAAGTTTGATTCATTCACTTCTGTTTCATTCTCAAAGAAATTTTCGTCATTAGTGATATCACTAGCATCCACGAAATGGATGCACTCAGTCTCAGGTTCAGGGAACTTCTTCTTAATGCATTTCTTTATTAAACTTATACTCGCAGGGTCAGGGACTAGGGAGGCTAAAGGTTGACTGGGATTGCTAGAAATGGTTCTCATTGGGGAGTCATAAGTGGTTGATCTATCAGAATACCCAATAGAGGATCGGCCATTAAGGTTAGGTGAAGACCTACAAGGTGGGGCAACAATCCTGATGTTATTAAATGAAGGTTGGTTTCGACTATAGTGATGTCCAAGGTTTGTCCCAACAAAAGAGGTAGGGTGATGCTCTAGATGACGGTCACTAGTAGAGGGCTAGTATTTCAAATTAAGCTCTCTTCTCATGTTTTTCCAAGTAAGGTACTCACCGCGAGACTCTCTATGATCTTCCAATTTCATCCAAAATTGCAGAGCTCGACCTTTGAGGTGATATTTAGCGATGCTAAGCTGGTGGGATTCAAGGATATGACATGATTCAAAATAGTCATCTAGTATTCTCGCCCATTCCCTAAAGTGGTAAGGGTCCGAGGAACCATCAAAGGGTGGGAGACGGTAAGGCGACTCAAAGTGAGGTCGTTGTGGCTTAAACTCAAGTCTAGGTTGATAAGAAAAGTGGGGCATCCTCCGACTATCATGATTGACCGACTGGGGCACGTACCTAGAGTGGGGGGAGTCAACAAGTTCCTCATTGGTGGTTTTCGTTAGCGAGCCTACAAGATTAACTAGGTCATCTAACCTCTTCTGAAATCCTATCGAGTCCATTGGAAAGTGCTAAGAGAAGCTTAAAGAAGAATGGGCGCATGATACATCACTTAGACACCAAGTTAGGCTCACTTAGACTCACTATTGGCTGCAGCAAATGTGTGGACAGCAAGCCAAAATAGTTGGTGAGAAGTCTAGGTGTATAGGATGGATTTTGGGATGTGGGCAGCACCTAAACGCTAGGGTAAGATGGTCCTAAGGCCTCTATATGTTGTTGGAATGCGGTGGACAGCAACCTACACAATGGCGTAAGTTGTCGAAGTGTTTGGGGTTGAGTGTAGAGTGGGGGCAGCAACTTAACAAGGGTTTAAGGGCACCTAAAAGTCCCTAAATGGTGCAGGAAACGTGCTGGACAGCAAAGTTTTCAAATGTTGTTAGTGGCCTAAACACTTAGGTGAGTTGGAATGGTCCGAGGGAGTGGGCAGCACCCAAACGAAGACTAAAATTTCTCTAAATGATGGCTAAATGCTGCTGGAACAGTGAGGAGAGCAGTTACCATTCAAGGTGTAATGGCTCTAAACACTTAGAAATGTTACAGACCAAATGGGAGCAATAAGACACTAGTTAGTATGGCCTAACTCAACTAGATGCGTGCAGGAAATGTAAAGACAGCAGTGAATAAAATTAGATATGCGATGATATGCATGCAAAAATTAAACTATAACGCAAGATTAGACCCTAGGATGTTTTTCTAACATGTCATGCATGCCTACCATGCTCTCATACCAAGATGATGTGATACCACATGCAAGGAGCTTCTTAAGAAAATTAAAAGTGAATGACAACGTAATTTCAATTAATATCTTATTGAGATAGCAAGAAAATCATTAAAGAAATCGTGTTATTAACTAGCTTAGGCGAAGAAGTATGCGTAGATTGACCAAAACTCATGGATAAACAACGATAGTAGCAACACCAAAAGCTATTAAACAACAATCCGTAATTTAATAACGAGAAGTTCACCTTGGGGATTAACCACTCAACTAAACTAGGCTTAGCGGGAGAAGATCTTCAGCACACCAAACGATGCCACGAGGAAGGTTGCAATGCCAAGGGTCTTGAGCCATGGAGAGGTTGCCGGTGGTGGAGGACACACGGGCGGCGTGCTTTCAATAGTCCACCCGTAATCTTCGAACCGCTCGTCCGTGATGTCAATGAGTGTGGGTAGGATGCCGTTCAAGTAGTTCTCCACCGTTTCGTCGAATCCAAACCCGACGTCAAAGAAGGGAGAGCGGATGGGGTGAATATATCCCTCGTCGTCGAGCACCAATCCACTGTCAACTTCCGGATCCGCCATGCATGGTTGGCGTGTAGAAATTTCAAGTAGAAGAGGATTAGGGGAATGTAGTGGAGACTCCTTGTCTTGAGAAGAGGAGGGAAGCGAGGGAGGAGCAAATCCGGCGGGATTTCTCAGGAGGGGTGGGCGGCGGGTCCAAGAGGAGGAGCTTAGGGTTTGAAATTGCAATCCTAGTTAATTCCCTAATTAAATCTGAAATAAATTTCAGAATTAATGATGTTTGGAGGGAATTAAATTAGGATTTGAATTTGATTTCAAATAGGAGTGGAGCTATAATAGGAAACAACAAGGGGAAGCCCATGAAAGGGGGCCGGCGGTCAATAGAGAGAGGGAGGGATTTGAAAATTTAAAACTGAAATTAGATTTCAGTTTTAAGTGAATTAGGAGGGAAAATTGATGTGAGTTAACTCCTAATTCAAGAGAAATCAATGCCTTAATGGAGCATTAATGGGATTCCACCCAAGCATGTGGCCGGCGGCTTCTAGAAGGGGGATTTGGTGTGGGTGTAAGTGGGTGGCTTCCAAAATTGCATGCATGATGTTTGAAAGGGGTTAAAACAAAATCCATTTGAAATTGAAATTTGTCATGAAAACGAATTCAAAAACTTTCCTAATTTGGAAATTCTAAAATAGGAAAGATTTTGGCATTCGAAATTCGAACTTCAAAATTTAGCTTCGAATGGAAGAGGAGATTGGGTCAATGGTTGGAAGATTCCCGGCCGGATGGTGGTGGTAGGATGGCCGGCGGCTAAGGAGGGGAGTTGAGGTGGGCGGGTTGGAGAGAAAGAGGGGAAATCGGGTATGGGGGATGGACCACGAGCCACAGACTCTTCCAATGACTGGTGGGTGTTTCTTTTGCCCTCACCTTGGGGTCTCCATAGAACTCACATAGAGATCTAGGAGAAAAGAACTCACTAAGAGATCTTCCGGAACTCACAAAGAGAACACAAGAGCCAAATTTTCATTCAAAATATTCATCCCTATTACAAGAGAAAAGACCCATATATATAGGTCTCAAGCATACAAGAAGAAATAAAGACTAAATTGCCCTCAGGGCCCCAACATGACTCAACTCAACATAAGGGTACAAAAAGAATACATAAAATAAAATGCATAATAACTAAAAATATAAGCTCTGAATCGTGGCCGTCGATCTGCGATGCTTCTGGCGATACACCTGTTTGAACCTTGGATCGATGTCCTCATCAATAATGCAAAAATGATTTGTTAATATATGCAATATGTAACAAACACAAAAACTAATTTAATGAAGGAAATCGAGGAAGCATTGTAAAAACTCTTAAATAAGGCCAAAGTATCATCGTATATCCCATTAATCAATTTGAATGATATTTATTTAATAGTCACTTTAATGGTGAAATTAATTTGTTGGAAATAACATGTATATATAGAAAGTTTGATATTACGGATCATCTGTAGTGACATATATTAGCAACAACTCGGAATGGGTGCTCATTATCATTCATTATGTTCAAAGTTATATCCACATGAAACATGGTTAGTTCCATACGTTGAAAGCCTATACCTAGTCGACAAAGAAAACACTAAAGAGGTTTCAAATAAAAATGAAGATTGTTAATATTCCCCCATTTGTGAAGCTAGGAGTGGGCATTCAAAAAGAATATAAGGCTTTCAAAGTGGGAGAAGGATGTTGTCCAATGTAAATGTAGCTACTGTGGAGTTAGATGTCATAATTGAGTTACTTTTAAGGTCAAATGCCCACTGCATTTATAAAAAATTTCTTGCACTGATTATTCATAATTCTTGAAATATTATTACTAAATGATCATATAATGATGATTTTGGAACACGCCCAACACACACACACGTATATATTGTGTTGTAATTAAATTTGATGTTTTATATATGATTTGATTGCTCTCCATTGTATCTATTTGTTTGATCATTATTTAACCAATATTGTGATTGGAATTTATAATTAATATTGTATACTATGATCACTCGCTGAATTTATTGTGTTATGTAGAACATTGAATGAACCTTTTTCAAACTAGTCATTCAACAATTTTTTAACTATTAAATAATATCTTTTTTGAACCACCTTTGAACATTGATCAAAAAATTTTCAAACAAAAACAACTAATATTTGATTAAGGTTCAAATAATGTTTGATCATGGATCAAAATTTTATCATATATGATATCAACATAGATTGAATTTTGATTAAACTTTATTTGAAGGTAATTGAATCAAATTAGATTGCAAAAAACTTTTAAAAAGTAGTTTGTGGCTCAATGTAGGGGCATTTTGCTATGAATGAAACTTTCAAGTATACATTCCCATGTACTAAAATATCGGACATATTTCTCTAATTTTAGCATTTTAGGCATATAAACTCAAACTTCCATATTCATATATATGTCATTTGGCTATTTATAAAATTAATATTAATACAACTCATTCATTAAATTTTAAATATTAAAAACTATAACAAACTTCAAATTCATATTTTTTACTTTTTATAAAATTTAAATGATTCAACCATAGTATTCATAAATATAAAAATGAATTATTAAAATTTAATTTTAGAAATATGAATGCAATACTTCCAAAAAAAATTTAACAAACAATTTATATTTAAAATAATAAAACATATGCAAAAAATATTTTATCTATTATAAAAAATCTGTCTTAATTTATATATTTTTCAAAGAAAAATAATACTATAGATTATTGAAAATGATTGGTTTCTACATCAATTTTTCTTATGCTAAACATTAAATTTTGAGCTATAATACAACATTGATTCTAAAAGGGAAATTTGACTTTATCAATTAGTTGACAGTTAAGCTTAGATTAAGACTTATACCCAATTAGATAATAATTCGGGTAGAAGGATGAAAATATCGCATTAAAGATGTTGAATTCATAATTGCATTTACATGATAGTGCATTAAACGGATTGATAAATAGAACTGATATCGACATTAATTTTGATATAATATAATATAATATAGCATAACATGCTGACATAACTGATTGGGTGATAGCCCTCTTTATTAATTATTCTTATAGTTTGATATAGTACTTTTTACCATGTCTTATAATTTGACATATTTATTTAGGCTTTACTGATCATATTGATTTTATTATTGGATTTTGAGATTTTTTATTACTTATATTAATTAATGATTGATATTGATTGGAGCTGGAACATGCATATTGAGTCTTTAGCCTTGCATCTAATACAGTGATATAATTTTAGTTACATATTGTGCTTTTATGCTCATTATATGATTTTATGTGATTTCAGGTAAAGCTAAGGAGCTTGTTGCATAAGGCTGAACAATGATGTTCGGTTTGATTTTTTTTTTAGGTTCTTATGTATTCTTTTGTAGCATGTGGTAGCTATTTGTGTGTGTGTGTGTGAGTGAGTGAGAGAGAGAGAGAGAGAGGAGGGAGAGAGAGTTTGTAGTGGAATGTAAATATTAATAGTAGTAATATAATTCTATTTTTTATTGTTTATTTATTTCTTTAATGCAATTAATCATCTCTAAATGTCAAATTGATCTGGTTGTACATAAAAAAATAAAGAGAAAGAAAATAGAAATAAAATTCTTTCGCTTCCCGAGCGTGACAAAAGTAAAGTACGAAAAAGAAAGAACACGTAAACCAAATTTATAGTGTTTTGATCAAATTGACCCACATCCCCTCCCAAAAAGTCCTCCTATTTAGGTATTACACTAACAACGATATAAGATAGGCAGAGAATCCCTTCTCCATTACCATTGGCGAAGAAAAACCTTTACAGACTCTTCAGACCATGAAGGATCTCTCTCCTCTTGCCTCCTCAGCCTGACAAAGATGTTTTCCATTCCTTCGCTTCCTCAGCTCGGTGGAGATGACAATCCCTCCTCTCGCTTCCTCGGCCCGACATCATCCCTTCATTTGTGTACAAGCCTAGAGAAGATGTTGACCCTCCTTTCACTTCATGACTAGGTGGATATGTTAAAACCCTAGCCTCCTTGGCTAGTAAATTTTTTCCCTCAAAGTCTTTTCTTCCATAGCTCATTTCCAAGAGCTCAATCAAGACACAACCAATGAACCCAAGGTGCAGGTTAGCCGGAGCAACCATTTGAATCCCCTCACACTCCACTCCCTCAAGGCTCTTCTCCCTCTCTCAACCTCACGTCCTCTCTCCCTTGTGAAGTGGACTCTCTTTAAGTTCTCTCATCTATATAAAATGACCCTAAGAACCCAAAGACTCTTGCTACAGAACATAATAAGAGTTTATAAAGAGGGCTAAAAAAAAACTCTAATTTTTAATTTTAAGTCTTATGATGGTACAATATGATTAGTTGAATCAAATAATAGATCATCCAATATGATCCAAGTTCATTTAGAAGAGCTCTTTATCAATTTTCAAATACAATAAATGGTCATATAGTATGATCATTAATGAAGATTAGATCCGATTCAAGTCATTCATCATTGAAATTAAATGATCATACAATATGAACCATTTCATACATATGATTAAATCAAATTTCAAAATTAAAATTTGCATAATTTAAGTAACCAGGATTCGAAGATGGGGATTCTCAAAATAGCTTATTGCCCTCTACGATGTGTTGGTTGTACAATTCAATTAGTCAATAAATTAATTTTAAAATTATTTTAATTAAATATTTAAATTAATTTACGTTTGAAATATAGTTAGAAGAAAAAAAAATCAAATATTTAATTTTTCTTTCCCTTGTGTGTGTGCAGGGTTTCTAAACTAACATACACCCGATACATAAATTGATTCAAGAAAATAATAAAATACACCATATAAAATACAGATTGACTCATGCATTGACACTACATTATCTTGAGTTGATTCATCAGTTCTTTGCTTGTATAATTTACGTGAAATTAGTAGCACACTAAACAAATATCCAATATACAATGCATGAATAAGCAAATAAATATTTAATAATACTTGTAATCATCAAAACATAAGGTTAGGCTCCCGAATTACAACATTAGCCACACTTAAATGTCAAGTTAATCCTATAACTACCTCGTCAGGATTTCATCTTTAAAACCATAGAAGGATTTAGGGCATTATTCTTCTTAGAAGTGTTAGAAGAATGCTAGTAAATATGATATGGTGTTTTTTATAGCAAATCTAAGATGATTAGGGCAATACTAATCAAGTGACTAGTTTAGGTTGATTTTAGCTATTCTTCAATATATGTTTTGGGAATGCCCCTAATGGTATCTTTTGGGGTTAGAGATGATTAAAACGGTTATATGAATGTGTGAAGGTCAAATCTAGAGTATATGTTGAGGATCAAAGGAATTGAGAGGATGGCGGAAGAGAGAGAGAGAGAGAGAGAAGAGAAGAGAGAGAGAGAGAGAGAGAGAGAGAAGAGAGAGAGAGAGAGAGAAAGAGAGAGAGAGAGGAGAGAGAGAGAGGAGAGAGAGAGAGAGAGAGACTATGGTGCCCTAATTTTTGCCAACTCTTGTTAGAGACTTGAGGAGTATTTCTAAATAAAAGACTTGAGAAGTATTTCTATTACTGTATAAAGGAAAGAAAATATATAAAATGATGCTAGAAATGTTGGAAAAAAATAGAAGAGGTTGGGATAGAAAGGAGTGAGAGATAATAGGATTACCTAAGGCTCCTTTAAGACAAACTCAAAAGGGGTGGTCACAAATAACACAACTCTAAAGTTTTCACTCACTAAATTTTATCAAAACATCAAAAATACTTTTTCTTTTATTTAATTAATTATTTAAATGATTTATCACATTTTAATAGGTTAAATTTAAATAATTAAGAAGGAGAAAAATTTTAGTCAAACAAAGCAAGTATGAAAGCGGAATATATATATATAATTCCAATCCCAATAAAAGGATGCTAGACCTTGTGGTCTCCAAACAAGAAAAAACACATTAATTAATTATGGGATATAAATAAATAAAGCTTCCCACATAGAGAGAAAGATTTACATTTTAAAATTCAAAATAAATATTTAGAATTTAAAATTTTAATTTTAATCATGCATTTAGTTTCAACTATTTACAAACTCGAAACTTCTTTAATTTGTTCATGTTTAATGAATCTCACTTAGCCCTTAATCTTACTCTTATTGTGGGGGTATCAAGTCCATTGATCTCAGATCTATTCTAATAGCGGGGCCATGATAATTTTTTATTACTTGATGTTCACCATCAATTCATATGAATTTAAGCAAGCCCTAGTGCGAAATTCTCCAAGCCTCCTTTCAGTCCAAGAAATTATTAACCTCTTCATAACTCCATATGCTTAGAATCATTTAGCTTCTTCTCTTTAGATATAGTGTCTATAAAGTGAATCTAACTCAACTTCGTCTAAAAATAGAATTTGGGCTATATTTGAAGTTGTGTATGCCCCTTCTTAGTTCTCATGACATTTGAAATGAATGACTCCCATCGGGGCAGTGAACTAATTACAATTTCTAAATTTATAATTTTAACCTTTATTGAAGTTAAAATATCTACCGGCATGAAATTTGACGAAAAGTTTTGCTCCATTTATCAATTTGTGTCTAAAACTCACTATAGAGGCTCCATTAGGCTAAAAAAATTGTTTAGGTTGGTACTAGGTCAAGCTAGTTGGTTGGCTGCCACAAACTATGGTGGACCTTTGATCATCTCCTAAAAGAAGGTGATGCTTAATTTGGACAGATTAAAGCCAAGGTGTCCCTATGAATTTCAGTCCATGCGATGAGGTTCCATCTTCTCTAAAACTAGTTAATTTGTTTCCTTTGGGCGGATTATAACCGAGCTTAGAGAATTTTTACCCATTTAGAGACTTCAATTTTCTTCTCCCATGAATTAGTTACTTTCTCAAAATTTAGTGCAACCTACGCGAAAGATGATGCTTAGTGTGTGATGATATTGAGATGATGTTGGAAAAAAAAATTCATATGCTAACTTCTTCCTTTGGTAATTATCTTCCTATTTTATGCCCCTTTCTATGAATTTTGGTCCTAATCTTTTTTAGAACATAATGTGTATGTATTTTTGAAAAAAACTTTCATGGTGAAATTAGTTATTTGATTTTAGGAGTTTTTTTAGTTATCAAAATGAATATTTACATCTTCAACATTTATGTGGTCAAATTTTCATAAAAAAAAAAAAAAAAGATATTTTGTAAATGAGGATATCATCCCTTGGCTATTCATGAGTTTTGATGTAAAAATATTGTGGTTTGATACGACAAATTCATGAAATGACTTGCTTGAATCTATCATTTTGTTGGTTGCTAACTTGCATGAATGAAAGTAATTTCCACTTATTATTAAA